>OX336401.1:139638151-140238151 GCA_946902985.2 Meconema thalassinum
CGGGCAAATACCGGGATGTTATCTACCGTACGGCCACGGCCGCCTCCTTACCTCTTCCTTGCCTATTCCTCCCGATCGTCCCCTCCCTTCCCATCCCTCAAGAGGCCTGTTCGCTTTGCAGGTCAGGCCACCTGGGCGAGGTGCTGATTCCACCTCCCCAGTTGTATCCCGCAGACAAGATGTTTCAAGCTCCAGGACACTGTCCATAGAGGCGGCAATGATGGGATCCCTCGCTGAGTCCGTGGGAAAACCTAACCTGGTGGGTAAAATCGACTAAAAAAAATAATAATTATAACGAATAGTATCCATCCATGGTTTTGAACAGTATTTAGGGAAAATAACCATTTAAATGAGACAAGAAAATAGCTTTCCCTATCGCCTTCGTAGATAATGTGAACAAAACCAAGTTGAAATCTTGCTGTACGAGGTAGGGAGGGTATAATAAAAGAGTTTAAAAAATTAAAAATTCTGCCGTTGGATATTCTTGAACCCGGGATCTTCGAAAGAGCGAGCGGGCGCAATAACACTTGCACACATTTCAAACACACTCTAGAGGTTTTTGTTGCGCTTCTTATTAGCACGTATGGTAAAATATTCAATTATTACAGTTAGATCCTAAATATTGAATGGAATGCATTCATTCAGTACCTGGCATGTTTTCTAATTTACTTAAAACAAGTTTCGCGACCGCTTTGCGTTAATAAGGCGAAAGAACAGCAAATAATGCCCTCAAATGACAGCCCTTCCGTTTTATTTCATACAACTTAGGGTACAAAATGCCAGCGTGTGATACACTTCGGTCATACAAGCAGGTGTACTGACAAAGAGAACAGAATCATACAGGATTTTGTACCAGCGATCACAGCAGCTTCCTTGCCAGCGAGTGTCGTGTGATACGGGCCAAAAGATATGCTAAGAATTTTTTGTTAAAATTTTATAACAAAACAAGATGTTCGGTAAAGAACGTATATCCTACTTTCTCCTAAATGCATGGGTATTGTTATAACTCTTTGTCCTTTTCAAGGATTATAATTGATTGCTGGTTGTAGTAGCTTCTTACATACAACGTGCTATACGGATATTATACATGAATATGATGCGCCCTTTGCTAGTGCTATCTCTGTAAAAATTTCATTCAATTCATTTTCACCGTGTTTGAATTAATAGGGGGAATCGATTTTCACACAAAGACGGCCGCCATCCGCAAAATATTAGGCTAATGACCTATTAGTTTGGTCAAAGGATGCTCCCTCCATAATGGTATGTTGATGCAAAATTTGGTAGAGATCGGATGATTAGGTTAATCGTAATTTGATTTAAGCTTTGAATATTTGTGTGGCCGCCATTACGTTTCCGTCAAGATGGCGGCGATATAAAACATGACACTGAGGTGGCCTTTGCTAGTGCTATCTCTGTACCAAACTTCGTTCCATTCGGTTTCACCGTGTTTTAAAAGATAGGGGGAATCGATTTGCAAAATACATGGCCGCTATCCGTCCATTATTGGCCTGATGACCTTGTAGTGTGGTCAAAAGAATCTCTATAAATAAAGGTATTTTGTTGCAAAATTGGGTAGGGATCAGATTATTAGGTTGGTCGTAATTTGATTCAAGCTTTTAACATAAGGATGGCCGCCATTACGTTTTCATCAAGATGGCAGCAATATAAAACATGACACTGGAGTGCCCTTTGCTAGTGCTACCTCTGTACCAAATTTCGTTCAATTCGGTTTCACCGTGTTTGAATTGATAGGGGGAATCAATTTGCAAACATACATGGCCGCCATCTGCAAACTAACGGGTTGATGACCTTGTAGTTCAGATAAACGACGCTCGCCATACAAGTATATGTTGTTAAAAAATTTGGTAGAGATCAAATGATTAAGTTAGTCGTAATTTGATTTAAGCTTTGAACATTTGGGTGGCCACCATTACGTTTCCGTCAAAATGGTGGCGATATAAAACATGACACTGACGTGTTCTATGCTAGTGCTACCTCTGTACCAAATTTCGTTCAATTCGGTTTCACCGTGTTAGAATAGATAGGGGGAATCGATTTGCACACATACATGGCCGCGATATGCAAACTGTTGGGCTGATGATCTTGTAGTTTGGTCAAAATATGCTTCCCAAGTAAAGGTATGTTGTTGCAAAATTTGGTAGAGATCAGATTATCTGTTGGTCGTAATTTATTTAAGCTTTTAACATTTGGGAGGCCGCCATTACGTTTTCATCAAGATGGCGGCGATATAAAACATGACTCTGAGGTGTCCTTTGCTAGTGCTAGCTCTGTACCAAATATCGTTCAATTCGGTTTCACCGTGTTTGAAATGATAGGGGGAATTGATTTGCACACATACATGGCCGCCATCTGCAAAATCTTGGGCTGATTACCTTGTCGTTTAGTCAAAAGACGCTTGCCATATAAATATATGATTTTGCAAAATTTGGTAGAGATCGGTTGATTAGGTTATTCGTAATTAGTTTTAAGCTTTGAACATTTGGGTGGCCGCCATTACGTTTCCGTCAAGATGGCGGCAATATAAAATATGACACTGAGGTGCCCTTTGCTATTTCTACCTCTGTACCAAATATCGTTCAATTCGGTTTCACCGTGTTCGAATTGATACGGGGTGAAAGGGGGGGGGGGGCGACATTCAGAGTACACACACTCCACACACAGACACGCAGTCACACACACACAGACAGACACACAATTTTTGGCCCTGTGTAGATCTCATAAGTCTACTTTCATTTTTTGCAAAAATCGAAAGTATGCTAATAATACCATGGTTCGATGCAAGCACTGGCGATCAGAATATCCTTCGATATGTTGTTGTTTTGTTTCATTTGAGGGGCTAGATTATCGCGGTTATTTAGCCCCGTTTACTTGGATATGTGTGTAGAATTTGTCTGATAACCCGAGTTATTGCGGGCTTGTAATGATGTGTTTATTTGCAATTAAGGATTGGGAAGGAGGCGGCCGTGGCCTTAAGAAAGAATTCGTCCCGGAATTTGGCCGGATTAGAAGTGGGAAACCACGGAAAACCATTTCCGGGGTGGCTGAGGTGGGAATCGAACCCACTTCTTCTCATATTTTCTTTACGAGGCTACGTGTACCCAATTTCAGCCCTCAGACAAGTATTACATTTCTTGGCAGAGCTGGGAATCGAACCCGGACCTCCGGAGCAACACTTCGATATGTTATGTTAATATTCATGCCAGTTTCTTAATTTTATGCCATTGCAGGTCACGTGGCATAACGTACCAATTAGATCGTATTCTCTTTATAAATCATCAAAATTCAACGTACTCTTCACAAAAATACGTCGTAGGGCAATAAATTTGGCAATGTAGTTACATCCCGACTAAAATGGAATGTGGGCTTTCGTTCAAAAAAGTATGCCTGCTACTGGATTCGATGCAGCATTCTACCTGCTCGCCCCCAGCACATACGGTCAGGCTTTAACCCTCGCAGCCACGAACTCATGGCAGATACCGCACGCTAAGCGTGCTTTAGTTACTGTAGCCGTCCCAACTCAAACGTTTAAGTCCATCTCAAAGTCTTCAATCACGGTTTATGGTGTTGATTTAACTTTCTACTAATACAGATCACGTGGCGTAAGCTATTAATTCGATCGTATTACGTGTATGTGTGTTATTTCAAGGAGCAGTAAGTCATATGTTAGTAGAATGGGCCATAGTATTTGGCGGAGAAAAGTTTAAGGTCGGTTTTTCTTTGCTAGACCCATGACCCAATTACATTGCTGTCACACAGTTACAGCGCAGAGCAATATCGACCATCGTGAGAAATGTGATGTTAGTTGGGTTTCATAAAACTAAATAATAAGGGGCGGGTGGACCACACTGTAGAAATAAATCAAAAATAAATATAGAAATAAATCAAAAATAAATATAGAAATAGATATAGAAATAATTAAATAAATAGGTAAATAAATAAAAATATAGAAATACATATTGAAATAAACAAATTAATAAATAAATAGGCCTAAATAATTAAATAAATAAATAAATATAGAATGAAAGAAAGGAATCAGACTAACTATTAAAATTCACCCATACTGGAAGAACAAAACAACTAGCCTTCTATCCTAGGACCATTTTTGTTCGCAATTTAATGTAGATTATTTTTGTATATGACACTTTTTGCGCTAAACCGCATAGTTGTGTAAATATTTAAGAAAAACTGATAAAAACTACTAATTTACTAACTTCTCCCCCACCACCTCCCCTTCCCCTCCAAACCCGACGCTCATAATGGTGTGACTTTTTACCCAACAATATGTGGACTGTATAAAACAATTTGCAGCTGAAGGGAAACTTTTACGTTTGATGTTGAGGTTTGGGTTTAATTGCACCGTACTATAGGATACAAGTGGCCCATATGAATCTTACAATCGACTGTCTAGCCTTTGCAGATGATCTAGTGATCTTTTCAGATTCCATTGATACGGCAGAAGAACAAATTAACCAACTGTAAACTCAAGCACTCAAATCTCCTTTGAGAAGACACAATTCATGACAATCATAAAATCAGCGCCCAGGGAACTGGAGGTCGGACTAGGAAAAGTTCAGAAGGCAGAAAAGTTTAAATACCTCGGTGAATGTATAGAGCCTAACCTATCAGAGAAAGAAGCCTTCGTGTCACGCATTAATAAAATGGTAATGGCATGCAACCTGACTAAATACATCTACAATAAGAGATCGATATCCTTAAACGCCAAAATTAGACATTACTGCACTGTTATTTGACCAGAGGCTCTGTATGCAGCAAAGACTCTAATAATGAACAAGAAAGGTCTAATGGAAAAACTAGAGGCTAAAAAGGAAGATTTTGAGGAAAATCCTGGGTCCCATCAAAGGAAACAGCGAGTACAGAAGGCGTCACGACCGCGAATTATACAAGCACGTGGAGAAGATCAGTGACACGATTCGAAAAAGAAGGATTGCCTTTTATAGCCAAGTGACACGAATGAGCGAGGCAGGATATCAAAACGGATATTGACGTATTTTCGAGATAAGAAAACCAAAGGGGCATGGTTCACGGAAGTTCCCCTAAAGATATCCTGGAGCGTGTTCCACTTCAGGAAAAACGACGTATGTACGCAGAATGGTTTCCCGGAAAAGCCGAAGCTGAAGACAGAGAAGGCGTGGTCCCAAGTGAGAAAATAATAACACCGGAGACGAATGCGGGAACACTGGGCGGTAGTTAGAGCTCGGAAGAAGAGACAGTTGAACTGACGTGGTCCCTAGTTGGCCGAATCGAAGAAAGAAGGAGAAGAATATTACTGTACTTGTGGACAGAAGAAAGGAAGCAACATCAAGATTTCATGCGACAGTACTGAGCGAAACGACGCAGAAACCAGTTGAAATGACGTGGTACATAGTTTGCCGAATCGCTACAAGAAGAAGAATATTACTTGTCTAGAGAGTCTTTGCCGTTCTTAAGTGATTGTATCCGCTGCTATATATTTAACTGTTTTGTTAAACACATTCCATATTGTCAGGAAGTTCCTTGTTGTAAACACTCCAGTTCATCACTCAGCAAGCCTCGTAGATGAATCAGATGGAACTTCAGCTCATCCCATAAATGAAGGAGATTCCTGAAGAGTGCGGGCACGCAATGAATGTAATGTGAGGTTTCTGTACAGTGTAATTTACATACATTGTATTTCACTACAAATGGTTCCTTGCTAAGTCCGAACCAGCCTGTAACTTAATGAAGACTGGGCTTAGGATCTGAAAAAAGATGACCAAATTCATGACGAATGACAATCATGGACCAAAATACCTCGAAACAGAGATTAGACGAATTGAGAAGGTAAAGAAAAGTTCAAATACTTCAGCAAGACCATGCAAGAGAGTGGGTTAGAGAAAGCTGCTGTGGGAGATCACTGTTATTGTTGTTTTAAGGGGCAGAAATACGAGGTCATCTGCCCCAAAGTGTGGGAGATCGGATCTCAAAAGCGGAGAGAGCTTACGGGCTAACTAAAGACATCTACAACAAGAAGTGTAGCCTATCTCTTGGAAAAGCCAAGACAAAGCACTATAACACTGTATTATTATTATTAATAATAATAATAATAATAATAATAATAATAATAATATCAAATGGCCTCGGGTGCCAGGTGCAAGCTTTGTTATTTGCGCCCAGAGGGCAGCTTGCATGTCGAATTTTGTTGTTCCTTGGAGCGCTATGAATGTCAAGGAGGTTAGATATCTAAGCTCCTTGACACTACAGCGCTTTCTAGTAGAGAATGGAGGAACTTTGTGTTGGCGGAAAATCCCGTGATTAATTTTGCCATTATGAACACGGCCTACTGAATTCAAATGGGTCTTTAACATGCCAACAACGTATGACATGCGTGTCGTCATTTTTATCACTTTTGAAAAAATCACTTACCGTGGCCAGGAGTGGACCTGCAAGCTCGGCGTTGATAGTCCGACACAATATCCACTCACCCAACGTGGAAAGACACTATAACACTGTGGTTAAAACAGAGTGTTTATATGCCAGCGAATGCCTCTCAATGAACTACACGTTGGATAAGCTGGAGATCCAGTCCAGACTGAAACCAGCTAGAAACTCCGGAACAACAATGAAGTCCACAAAAATGTGGAGAAAATCTCAAAAACCATTAAAAGGAGGAGGTTGTCATTTCTCGGACAATTGTAATGACTGGACAAAACCAGAGTAACCCAAAAGATATTCTGACTACCTATGGAACAAGAAGACAACTATGGTATGGATTTAGGAAGTTCGTCAAGATCTAGAAAGGTCCAACAATCAGGAGGTTCAGATAGATAGGGATATATTTTGAACAATTATTCAAAATTTGGAAGGGCTCCAAGACGGAATAACTGCGTATACTGCAAGAACCTGGACGGATGAACAGAAGCCGCAGCACAGCGTCCATATACTGGAGGAAGAGGAAGCTAAGACGAAGCGTGATCCTCAATGGTCTATTCGCAAATAAAAGATACAGTATAACCTGCCTAAACCAGATCCTTTCTATACCGGAAACCTGGACAAACCAAAAACAAAATCTGGAACGGAGGTATTTCCGATGTATAAACTCGAAATTTGCCTAACGCCGAAACGGAAAAAAATCCGCAACTGTGAAAAAGAAAAGAGGGATATATTCAGGAGCCTACAGTCCCTTTCTACAAGGAAAATGAAGTTCCGCAACGAACTAAAGAGCCTACTTTTCTTAAAATTAAGATTCATGCCAATGATTAATCCACAGTATATGAACCTATCTAGAATAATGACGAAATTAAGTTGGTAATGTCGAAATGTTTAATTAGTTAGAAATATACCTGGTATAATGTAGCCTAATAGAGCACCACAGTTGGCAGCCCTGGTGACTGAATATATTCTTAGTTCCATCTCTTAAGGTACAGAATACAAAATGTCCAATGGACGTTACATGCAGTTAGACATTGGATCTATCAGCACGCGTAAAAACAAGTTGGCAACAAAGTCATGCGTGTGCTGGTCAGAAATAATCTGAAATATTATGATATCTTGTTGTGACCTTTTTGGATGAAATCCATTTGTTAGTATAGAAGTTACATGTATTTTAAAATTGGACCTATCAGCAGGCATAGAATCATGTTGGCAGTACTGACTTATATGAATTACTCCAAATTAATCTAAAATGTCAGATACTATACGTGTGCATAGTTTAAAGCTGTCGGCTTGCATACTTTCTGATATATTGGTATTTGATAAAAAAAATAGAGACAGCATTTATTAATAGTTGGCAGCCCTGGTTGCTCTTAAGAATAAGTATAGTCATATCTGTTTGTGTACACATATTACATACAAAATTTGGTTGAAATCCACTTGATAGTGTAGACGTTATATCCATTTAAAGATTGGACCTATCAGAAGGCTTAAAATTATTTTGGCAACATTGTCATGCATGGCCTCCTGAAAATTAAACTGAAATAGTATTACCTACATGTTGCCAATTTTGGAATAGCTCCCATGCATACCTTCCAGGATATCCAACATGGAGCTCAAATTTCTAGTGCGTTTTTCAGCAGTTGGTGGCACTGACATCATTTTCAAATATGGTCTTGAGATATTCCAGTATAGATCTTTACTCATACTAAATTTGGTTTCGATTGCTGCAGCCGTTTAGGAGTTGATAGTGGGGGGACACACACAGCCAGCCAGACAGACAGACACACACACAATTCCCCGGATCGATCTCATAAGTCTACTTTTCCCTAATTTTTGCAAAATGTGAAAAGTAGGCTAAAAATACCGCCTTCAAGAAATAGTAGTTATTGGGTTATTAGTGGGAGCCCGGGGAACAATACCTTTTCTTTTTGCTGCTACGTGTGGAAAATTTCGTATCTCAAATGCCACCATTAATACCATAGCAGTAACAGCCCTTAAAGAATTGAGAAATCACCTATATTCGTAAATTGTGTATTTTAAGGCTGAATAGCTATTATAATTATTTATTTTTAGTTGCGTTTTGCCCACTCTTCAGGTCTTTTATTCTAATTTATGTGTGTCATACATTTCATAGTTCATTAGTCGTATTTTATTAACCTTTAATTTTTCTTATTTCCCCTCATTATGATTGTTAAGCTTTGTATATTAGCAGCCTTGTAAGTCGAGGAAGCATACGAAATAAGATGAATAACCCGACTAAAACGGATTATCTTATCCAAAATACACAGCTATGTACTAAATTTTGAGCACGGCTGTACTTGGACGAAAGTCCTAGAAAACATTAACTCTAATTTTTCCTCAAATATGCAGCAGGTATGCCACATTTCACAACATCTGTAGCCTACCATTACACACAGTTTCCTTCTGAAAAATGAGAGTAAAATAAAACAGTGAACTGGAGTAATCTTTAAAAAGGTGTTCTTTTCACTGTGCTCTGCATTTATTTACGTAATGTAATTCACGGACAATGACTTCTAAACATAAGGCAACTACACTTGAGGAGAAAATTGAAGTTATTGAAGAACACGAGAAAATCAAACCTCCGGCTGAAGAATTGTGTTGTTTAAAGTGGGAAGAACTCAATTTTTTTTCTTAGTAAATACAGTATATCTTTGTAGTGAATTTTGTCTTATTAAAACTCAACCCTTTGTAAAACAAATACCTGCGAAAACGGAATACTGAATCCGGAACGATGGCGTTCCGCTTTACGCGGATTTTACTGTAGAAGTAAAGAATGTTTTTCAAGTAGGCTTATGCGAGTTGTTAAATTATCTGTATATATATTTTTTTCTGTTTATGAACAAAACTGCTCCGCTACCCTTAGATATTATATTCAATTATTATTCCTAACTGGTGTACTAATGTTCGCAATGAACATTATTCACACTGTAGCATGTATTATCTGGAAGCTGGGCAACTGCAGGCCCAATTAAACCAGGGTAAACTCATAAATCCACCAATATCCCGTTATACGATCCCAGCTCAGGGTAATAAATAAGTGGCCTATTTAAATTACTTGGAACAAACATGAACCAATTCCAGAAAATTCTGTTAATACTCTGTGTAAAAATGATTTGTGGATTTGGTGGAATATTCAAATAAGTTCTATTTCAGGAGTAAGCTACATACTCTGCGACAAGACTGAGTCAATCAACGTTTTCAGAGACCAACTTGTGGTGCATTGGCTAGCATTCATGACTATTGTTTCTTTGCTTTGTTAAGACTTGTTTATTTCATTTAATTTGAGGGAGGGGGACATACAGTTTAAAGATCCAAACAGACTTACGATTGTAATATTATAATTGTGCCTGTCACTAATCTTATACAAAAATTATATACATTTCCGAGGAAACACACACATGTTGTCATTAGAAATAAAGTTTAAAATGTTCAAAATTCAAATCGTTACTATTTTTATCCGTTTTCAAAATTTGGTTCTTGTTTTGTGCTCATCTTCATCGTTTCCCTCGTATCTTCCATGTGACTATTATTTAATTCACTCATAATGGTTCAGTATTGATGTGCTTAAATAGTTTTTAAAAAAGGTTTATACTACCACCTGAATCAATTCTTTAATGAAAAAAATATTAAAAAAGTTGTTCTTGGTCTCCAGCTATTCACCATTGCTTCGAGCGGGACTTTGAATGCACCTACAATACTACTGGGTGATTCATGCTTCTTCAATAACATTTGCAGACCGCATACTATCCTAGCACATGTCACAACGTCAACAACTACTTTATTTTGGTCTATATCTTAATTATTTCAACAACCTGTAAATATGGTGCTCCATAAATGACCATTGATAGTTTAGTGCTACAATGTATCGTAATTTCATTATCTTAATGCTTTACATTTGGCTGATGAAGGGGACAAGAATTATTGTTCATTAGTCCCGGTAACATGCACCAAGAACAACTTTGTTAATAATTTTTCCATTAGTAATTCAGGCGGTAATATAAACCTTTTTTAGAGTCCATGTCTAGGGGAATTTGTGGACTTTTGCTGTTTTTAATGTGGCTGTTAAACCTTCAGCTACAAAATGAATCTCACTTATTTTCACATTATTAATTAATTAAGTGTCATTATTTCCATTTTATTCTAAGCAAACTCAAAAAATATTTTTGACATTTCATAGAAAGTCCAATTAAAGACACAACGGTTTTGATTGAGCAAATCACATACCAAATTTGGTTGAAATCCAATTGGACAATAAGTTCTGCCCTAAAACTTCCCCATATGGGAGAACAGTAACGCATCAGGCGAAAGCCTGGACAAAATAACTACTGTGGTCAAGAAAATTAGACTGAAGCGGTGCGGGGTAGTGGGCATGAAATACGTGACTAGAAAACCAATGTAGGAGCAATACATTAACAATTTTTATTTCTAATAATAAATTTATAATCAATAAACAAATTGCACTTAAGTGCTTATCACAGAAATGAACAATTATAAATGGAGCAAAAGTGTGAGGGCCTGATGACAGAAACCCAGATTAAGGAAATATCAATGAAACAAGCTTGTTTAATTGGAGAGAAGTTGAGCTTAACACATAAAAATGCACTTTATAAAAAGAGAGAACCATGAAACTGATTAAGAGTATAAAATGATTAGTATAATTTAAATGCTTCATAAAATTAAACTTATCTTTGAAGAGCCAGCTCTTTAAAAGTTCCAGATAGCATAAATGTTGATTTAAAAGTCCTCACGGTTTCTTCAGAAGGAGGCGTACATGGCCTAGAGATATGTACACCATTGATAAAAATGTCAACTTTCTCTTCTTTTCTTGCGAAGGAATGACATTTATAGCTTCCAAGTGATGATCCAGCAGTATTTCGAAAGACGAATCCAAGTATCCTCTCTAAGGTGAAGGTGAAAAGTACAACAGCTGGCAATTATTCTTGCCATCTTGAGCAATACGTCATGGTGCAGATCTTGTGACGTAGCTGCTAGGTAGCGTAGAGACTAGCGATGGTGTCATGAGATGCAGTAGCGGTGACCAGCAGGTTGAAGTGATCAGAAGTGATGATTGATCAGAAGTGGTGAAGAACGCCAGCAAGTGGCGTCTTAAATAGGGATCATGGAACCATCTCGAAGCTGGAGATCGCCTGACCAGACAAAAACCTGCCATTGGTCGAACGAAAGTCAGGGTGACGTCAGTCGACACTACTCAGCGGACAGCGGATCAACCAGTAGATGCCCTGTATGTCGGGAGTGAGGACGCTTGAGGTAGCGAGCGACTGGAACACTCAAGGTGAGAACTATAATATCTATAAATAAGTGATTGATAACAAGATTATGCATAAGGTTTAAGCAATTAATACGTTTACAAGGAAATAATTACCATTCGGGGATCTCGGTAACAATAAACAAAATTTGACCGACAAATGGGCCAAGCTAACCATTGAAAGTATCACAAAAGTGATCAAGCTCCGAGAACTCCGAATGAAAACAAACAAAAGAATCAGTCAAAGCAAAACATGGATAACAGACGAGGAGACACTAAGACTCGAAAGGCAAAACAGAGATAGCAGAGGTGGGTCTAGTATAAAGACCTTTACTAGTTAAAACATCAACAACTCTGACGCGTTTATCACGGCCAAAGTGGCAGTGAATAACTCTGCCTAGGTTCCACACGAGAGGCGGAGATGGGTCTCGAAGAAGAACCATGTCCCCCACTCGTACATCTGGTTGAGGAAGCCGCCATTTCTCACGCCTATTTAGCAAGCTGAGATATTCTATCTTCCATCGGCGCCAAAAAGAACAGCGCAAAGATTCTACTTTTCTCCAAAAGATAGGTAAGTTAGGATCACAGCGTCGAACCAGCAAAGGCGGAGTAGCAGCAAGCGAACAGCCAATCAGGAAGTGACTGGGTGTTAAAGGTAAAAGATCCTTAGGATCGTTTGAAAGAGGGGTCAGAGGTCTGGAATTTACAATACCTTCGACTTGAATAATTAAAGAGTTGAATTCCTCATAAGAAAGTATGGTAGGACCAAGAGTTTTCTTAAGCTGTCTTTTAGTAAGTTTGATGCAGGACTCCCATCGGCCCCCATGATGGGGAGCATAAGGCGGGGTGAAATGCCATTTGAAACCTTTAGAATAGGAAAAGTTGGAAATTTTTTCTTTAGCAGAAGGGGAGCTTAACACTTTTTTCCAGAGATCAGAAGCGCTTACAAAAATTTTTGCATTATCTGAAAAAACTTCAGAAGGAACACCCCTTCTAGCAGCAAATCTAGAAAAGGCGGCCAAAAAGTAAGATACAGAAGCGTTCGTAACCAACTCAAGGTGGATAGCTCCCGTCACCTTACATACAAATAACGAGATGTAAAGTTTACCTAAGATTTTGCGCTTAGATGAAGAGGGATTAGTCTGATATACGTAAGGACCTGCGTAATCGATCCCAGTAAGAGCGAAGGGCTTACTAGGTTCTGAACGAAATGGAGGTAAATTACCCATAATCTGCGTGGCGGGCCGTGGTTTAACCTTGAAGCAAGGTATACACTTTTTGACAACAGAAGATACCTCATGAACGCCATTGATGATCCAGTAGAGTTCACGAATTAGACAGAGCAAGGTGCGAGTGCCAGCATGAAGGTGTTTATAATGAAACTTTTTTATTATAAGGGTAGTGATAGGATGCTTTGAAGGAAGGATGATGGGATGCTTTTTCCCATCCTCACAACTAGACATAGCTAATCTTCCACCCACACGTATTATGCCGTCCTGGTCTAGAAAAGGAGTGAGTGGTGAAAGCCTGCTAGACTTGGGTAAATCTTTACCACTTATAAGAGCTTGCTTTTCAGGAAATACTTCCTGCTGAACAAGTAACAAAATCTTGCAAGTAGCAAATTCTAACTCTACTCTGGAGAGAAAGGGTTGAGGCTTCAAAGGTTGATCAATTACTAAATATTTCCATCGGAAGATATAAGACACTACACGAATCAATTTATCAAATGAAGAGTATCTATGAAAAAGGCTAGTAGAAGTAGAAGTAAGATGCGACGTGACAGGGTCATTACGGGCATCAGGTATTTCTTCTGCAAATTGATTAGCTAAGCGAGGCCAGCAAGATGATTCCTGACTTAGCCAAGGAGGACCATTCCAGTACAGGTCTGAAGAAATCAATTTTTTAGGCGTGCAACCACGTGATATTATATCCGCGGGGTTTTCACGGCTAGGAACATGTCTCCATTGTTCAGAATGAGAGACTTCATGAATCTTAGAAACGCGATTTGCCACAAAGGTATTCCAATGAGAAGAAGGCTTGGAAATCCAAGCTAATACAATAGAAGAATCGCTCCAAAAAAATGTGCGGGAAAATTTTAACTTTAAACTGACATTTAGTTTAGTAGCTAATTCTGTTGCCATTAAAGCAGAGCATAATTCTAATCTCGGCAATGATACCGTTTAAAGTGGAGCAACTTTTGATTTAGCGCACACTAAATTAGAAAATCCAGGGAAAGTGGCTGAGGAACGCCCTACTATGTATGCACAACAGCCATAAGCCCGTTCTGAACTATCAGAAAATACATGCAGGTCATACTGCTGGCATAAGAGATTAGAAATTAAAAGGCGGGGTATAGAAACCTTGGAGAGATACAGCAAACTGCTGCGATACTCTAACCATTCTTCTACAAGAGGAAGGGGGAGATTTTCATCCCAGTCTGATTTTAATGACCAAAGCTTTTGCAAGAACATTTTTGCAACAATAACTATAGGAGCAATATATTGCAAAGGATCAAAGATCTTTGCGATTTCTGACAGAACTTGTCTCTTAGTTACAGGGGGAGATTCTGACAGATGTACCTGATAAGAGAAGGTATCAGAAGAAGGACACCAAAAAACACCCAATGCTTTTACGGCTGCTTCATCAGGAGGAATGGCAACAAATTCATCAGCTGGGACCTCTGATGAAAATTTTGATATAAATTCAGTAGAATTTGAGGTCCATTTATGGAGCGGAAAACCACCTCCTAGGAGCAGGGATTTCAAATCTTCGCACACAAGGAGTGCTTCAGAAATATTAGGGAAAGAGCACAAGAAATCGTCAACATAAAATGCCGTTTTTAATGACTCAGAGGCCAAAGGATGATACAGATGACCATCTTGCTCGGCTAACATGTGGAGAGACCGAATCGCAAGAAAGGCTGAAGGCTTCAGGCCATATGTCACAGTCTTCAATCTAAATATCTTTATGGGTTTGGAACTCTCATCGCGCCACAATATTCTTTGCAGATCTTGCTGCTCAGAATTTACGAGAATCTGCCGGTACATCTGCTTAATATCTGAGATTACAGCAATAGGAAACCTTCGAAAATTAAGCAAAACAGAGGTGAGATCCGTTTGAATCGCGGGGCCACATTGCAAGGTATCATTTAAAGAGATTCCATTGGAATCTGGTGATGAGCCATTGAAAACTACTCATATATTGTCTTGTGTTAAGGAATTTTTCCATACCGGGTGATGATTTAGATAAACTATTTCATTTAAAGGATGGTCAGTTTCTTCTGATTTAGAAATTACCTCCATGTGATTAGATGATTCGTATTCCTCCATAAAGGAAGCATACTGAGTTTTGACAGAAGCATTTTGTTTGAACCGATTTTCAATAGCAAATAGTGCCCTAAGTGCTCTGGAATGCGAGCCCGTAATGGCGGGAGGATTAGGAATACGTGGAAGAGTTACTATAAATCTGCCTTCAGCAGTACGGACAGTGGTTTCCTTGTATAACTTTTCACAAATTTCGTTAGAAGAAGAAGAAGTAGCCTGAACATTCTCAAGATCCCAGAACTTGGTTAGCTCTTGACTCAAATCGGTGCCAACAAAATAACAATTCGATACAGTTTGAATAGGATTACGGTATATTTGGCCAGTAGCAATCCAACCAAAATCAGTTTCGCGGAAGAAAACATTAGGAGCAATTTTTACTTTATTGGAATGAAGACATTGCCAAAATACGCTTGAGCTGAAAAGAAGCTCTACGGGCGAAGCTCTGTTGAAATGAGGGTCAGCTAGCTGGACAAAATTCGGGATATTCCAACCTTGAATAGGATAAGAAGTGCCAGGAATATTGTTGCCTATAGACTTGATAATCAAACAATCTAATTGCAACTGCGTACCAAGATTATTAGAGTCCTTCAGATCCACTTTAGCAAAGCTTAAGGATTGCGATTTAGAGCAGTTTATTCCTGTAACCTCTATTGAGGTAGGATGTTTTGGGAGGCCTAACTTTTGTACCAACGATTCATTAATAAAATTGTTGGTAGCGGCATTGTCTAATAATCCCCTGACAGGTACCCATTTCCCGTGAGAATTTTTCAATAGAACCTGCACGGTAGATAATAAAACCTGGACTTTGCCAAGCGAGGTGGAACTTTGAGCATACGACTGCGCACTATTTTGAGAAGTCTCAGAATTAGACTTGGTATTGGAACTGCTTGGTCCTGATAACCGTGATCTTTCATGCCTGTGCAAAAGGGAATGGTGTCTAGCCTTACAATGAAAGCATAAACGTTGTGAACGGCAATTGTTTAACATATGCGTTCCTGACAAACAGTTGAAACAATGTTTTTTTTCGTAATGAACTTTCGTCTTTCATCTACTGATAAAGATTTAAATTCATCACAATTGTATAAATTATGCGATTGCTGACACAGACCGCACGTTTGCATTTGGTTAGGTGACCGAGCATCAACAGGAAGAGCCTGTGATCTTAAAATTCTTTGATTAGAACTGCTAACCTTATCTTTTGAGAAGGCTTTTGAATCTGAACTACTAGTTTTTTGATTAGCTATGGCGGAAAAGACTTGGCTTCTGGCCTTCAAAAAGTTAATAATCGCCTCATAAGTGCATTGCAAATTCTGGGAAAGTTCTGTTTCCCAGGCTTTTAATGTATTTGCATCCAATCTTGCAGAAATAAGGTGAACTAGAAATAAATCCCAGTGATTTACAGGTTGGTTTAAATTGGACAATGCTCTGACGTGTAGCTCTGCAGTGTCAATCAACTTACGAAGTGATAAACTGTTATCTGCTTGCACGTTAGGTAACTCGAATAAGCTTTGTATATGGCGTTGAATAGATAAATGAATGTTCCCATATCTATCCTTAAGAAGATTCAGAGCAACTTCATAATTATCACTGGTCAAAGAAAGTGCTTGAATCAGGTTAAGTGCGTTGCCTTGAACTGCCAGACGCAAGTAGTGAAATTTTTGTATTACTGGTATAGAAGTATTCTCATGTACTAAAGAATTGAATAATTCAAAAAATGGCTCCCATTCTATGTCCTTACCAGTGAATTTGGGTATTTCTAATTTGGGTAATATAATGCGTGAAGAAGATGTAGAAGATGCTGCAGAAGTTTGATCTTCTTGTTTTTCTTTTAAAGTTAAATCCCTAATAAGCTGTTTAGCTTCAGCAAATCCCTGATAATATAATTTTTCAACTTCCAACCTATCACTTTGCTGGTCCGGATGCTGAGTTTCTATACTGCATTGTATCTCATCATATTTCTCAAAGGCTTGTTCATAATTCTTAAGCCTCTGCGAAATTATGTCAAGATTACGCTCTTGGGGTTCAAGCTCCGTTAAGAAAGTACGAAACCGTGTGAGCTTGCCCTTACAAGAGGCTCTGGCGTTGCAGCGTTTTTCATCAAGGCTAGGCATATTAAAAGTTGTTTGTTACTCACGTCAATATTGTGACTTCGAGTACTGGAAGCCAGAAGATGACAGCTTGCTAGGTAGTAAGGTTTAGTCTGATGCGGAAGAAACCGGTTTAGCTTACGTTTCTCTCCTCTTCTGCTGAACATGCGCCTCAAGCTGAAACGTACAATGTGAATTAGTGTTGAAACACAATGAACAAAAATTGTTAATGTAAAATCCAAGATATGAAATTTGTATAGGGATCCAGGGTGCAACAGATATGTTTCCCGGGGGTGAGGCACCAAAAATTTGGAGAATAAGTTCTGCCCTAAAACTTCCCCATACGGGAGAACGGTAACGCATCAGGCGAAAGCCTGGACAAAATAACTACTGTGTTCAAGAAAATTAGACTGAAGCGGTGCGGGGTAGTGGGCATGAAATACGTGACTAGAAAACCAATGTAGGAGCAATACATTAACAATTTTTATTTCTAATAATAAATTTATAATCAATAAACAAATTGCACTTAAGTGCTTATCACAGAAATGAACAATTATAAATGGAGCAAAAGTGTGAGGGCCTGATGACAGAAACCCAGATTAAGGAAATATCAATGAAACAAGCTTGTTTAATTGGAGAGAAGTTGAGCTTAACACATAAAAATGTACTTTATAAAAAGAGAGAACCATGAAACTGATTAAGAGTATAAAATGATTAGTATAATTTAAATGCTTCATAAAATTAAACTTATCTTTGATGAGCCAGCTCTTTAAAAGTTCCAGCTAGCATAAATGTTGATTTAAAAGTCCTCACGGTTTCTTCAGAAGGAGGCGTACATGGCCTAGAAATATGTACACCATTGATAAAAATGTCAACTTTCTCTTCTTTTCTTGCGAAGGAATGACATTTATAGCTTCCAAGTGATGATCCAGCAGTATTTCGAAAGACGAATCCAAGTATCCTCTCTAAGGTGAAGGTGAAAAGTACAACAGCTGGCAATTATTCTTGCCATCTTGAGCAATACGTCATGGTGCAGATCTTGTGACGTAGCTGCTAGGTAGCGTAGAGACTAGCGATGGTGTCATGAGATGCAGTAGCGGTGACCAGCAGGTTGAAGTGATCAGAAGTGATGATTGATCAGAAGTGGTGAAGAACGCCAGCAAGTGGCGTCTTAAATAGGGATCATGGAACCATCTCGAAGCTGGAGATCGCCTGACCAGACAAAAACCTGCCATTGGTCGAACGAAAGTCAGGGTGACGTCAGTCGACACTACTCAGCGGACAGCGGATCAACCAGTAGATGCCCTGTATGTCGGGAGTGAGGACGCTTGAGGTAGCGAGCGACTGGAACACTCAAGGTGAGAACTATAATATCTATAAATAAGTGATTGGTAACAAGATTATGCATAAGGTTTAAGCAATTAATACGTTTACAAGGAAATAATTACCATTCGGGGATCTCGGTAACAATAAACAAAATTTGACAGACAAATGGGCCAAGCTAACCATTGAAAGTATCACAAAAGTGATCACCAATTGTTAGTATGGATGTTACATGCAATTAATGATTGGACCTATCAGCAGGCATAGCATCATGTTGGCAATACTGTCACATATATACTCCCGTAAATGAATCTAATGTAATATTATCCATATGTGTGTTAATTGTGGAGCAGTTACCATGCATACCTTCCGAGACATCTAACATAGAGCTCAAATTTTAATTGTGAATTTTCAGCTGTTTGTAGCACTGACGTCATTTACAAATTTGGCCGTGAGATATTCAGGAATAGATCTTTACTCATACCAAATTAGGTTTCGATAGCTGCAGGAGTTGACAGGGGGACAGGCAGATGGACAGACAGACACATTTGCCCAGATCGATCTCATAAGTCAACTTCTTCCTCAGTTTTACAAAATATGAAAAGTAGGCTAATAAATAAGAAAATATGAATAAATTGGTAAATAAAAATAAATATATAACAATCTCTCTATATATAAAAATGAAAGTTTGTCTGTTTTTTCTGAATTTCCACTGAAGTTTGAGTTATTAACGCGTTTCAGACTGGTTTATGACGGTTCCGAGCAAAAACATTTTTTTTGTCTGTCTGTCTGTCTGTTTGTTTGTGTACAACTTTGCACGCGCATCACTCGAGAACGGCTGAGTGGATCAATGTAAAATTTGGTACAGAAGTCAGTCAGAGGCACGGAAGTAATCATTGATGTAACTCTTCTCCATACCTCTCATAAAAGAGGGCCTACCCCCTTAAAATGCATGCTGAAATGGGCTTAGAAAAACGAGACAAAGCTCATTTTCAGCGTCTCGATGTGAGAAACTAAACTCGGGAGCCCTACGGGCCCCCAAAACCACATTTTAAGGTCCTAAAGCCAACGGTTTTTTAGATATAGGCCTGCCCAGAAAACTAATTTCATTTATTAAGCTACTAGCTGAAGTACCCGTGCTTCGCTACGCGTCATAAATAAATTAAAATGTGAAGGTGACAGTTAAAACAGGGGATATGCGAGCTGCTGCGCAGAGGGATATTAAGGAAGGAAGGAAGGAAGGAAGCTTGTAGTTTAACGTGACCGTTAATCTTGAGATCATGAGCCACGGGACCTCCTTTTTACGTGGAATTCGAACCACAGGACGTGGCATTTCACTTCGAAAAACTCACATGCATTGACCGGGAAGGGAGATTAAGGATGGAACATTTTGTCCAACTACACCGCTCGGCGTTGACCGTGTTTTATAGCACAAATTTAGGTTATACTCGCTAACCGTTGGAGATACCTTTCGGATAGAAAACGTAATTTTAAACCTCGTATATGCCATCAAAAGTTTGCTATTTCTTAGCGTTCTCTTTTTATTTGAAATGGAAATATGAAATTTTGAAACCAAAGGGTGTAGTGACGTCACTAAAATGGTCGCCATCTTTAAATAGTGCAAAGTATTGAAATCAAAAGTAACCTAAATGTTAACCAGGTAAATCAGCTTCTTCCATGTAAAATTCATGTAAATCGGACCAATGGTACTTGCGTGATTGAGTAATACACAGACACACACCATCTCATTTTTAGCCTCGCTTCGCTCGCGTCATAGTTGTGTCATATTGTTATTCAATGAAATGCAGGTTTAACCCCGTTGACACCCCTTTAGAACCTGAATATCCAAAAATCCCTCCTTAGTAGACGTTTTCGACACACAACAAACATATCCCCAAAATATCATTCTTCTCACTTAAATAGTTTTGATTGGTCGATGAGAGTGAACATCCAAAAATCCTTCCTTAGTGGACGTTTTTTTCCAGAATTTCACCCTTCCCCATAGGCCCTTTAAATTGCATTTATGAAAAAAAAACGGTCGAACACCTATTTATATTATTTATTTATTTATTTATTTATTTATTTATTTATTTTTAAGCTGATTGATTTCCTCCGAGTTTCAAACTCCTCGCCAATGTCGTTTAAGAGATACACGCTCCGTTAGGAATCTTTCAACCTCCACTTTTCATCCCTTTCACCTCATAATATACACTACATCGAAAAACCATTAGACATGTGTCAGCTTATTTTTAATGATTAGTATATATGCGAAGTATCACATCCCCAAATGAAACCACTAGTGAGGTATTGTTATTCAATGAAATGCACGTTTACCCCCTTAACACCTCTTTAGAACCTGAATATCCAAATCTCTTTCCTTAGTGGACGTTTTCGACATACAACGAACATATCCCCAAAATTTCATGTTTCTAACTTCAATAATTTTGGCTGGGCGATGATGAGTGAGTGAGTCAGAGAGGACATTTTCTTTCAATTATTTTTTACCAGAATTTCACCCCTCCCCATGGGCCCCTTAAATTGGATTGATGAAAAAACGCTTGAACACCTATTAACTTATTTTTTAAGCTGTCTTTTTCCCCTGAGTTGGATGAGTGAGTGAGTTAGTCATTCAGTTAGGACACTTTCTCTCCTTTTTCTCCCAGAATTTCACCCCACCCCATTGGCCCCTTCAATTAATTTACGAAAAAACGGTCGAACACCGATTTACTTACTTTTTAAGCTGATTTTTTTCGCTGAGTTCAAATTTCTCTCCTATGTCGTTTAAGAGATAAGCCTACACGCTCCGTTAGGAATCCTTCAACCCCCACTTTTCACCCCTTTCACCTCATAATAATACACCACATTGAAAAACCCTTAGACACATGCGTGCTTATTTTTGGCCTATTTTCAATTTGGAAAAAATAGGCTTATGAGATCACCTTTTGTCCGTGTGTGTGTCCGCGCGCGCGCGCGCGCGTGTGTGTGTGTGTGTTTCCCCCCCCCCCCCCCTAATAAATTCTAAACGGCTGGAGCGATTTCAATGAAACTCGGTAAGTGCATAGCACTATTCCGGACGACCCCGACCGTGCCCTTCAAACTTTGTTACGTCACACCAATCCAACATGGCGGTTGTGCGAACTTTTACACCAGCATTCAATATCTCCGAAACTAATCACCCTGGATTTTTTTACGGTGATAAAGGGAACTACTCGAAGTTCACCTATGTGACTCATGAAAAACTGGAAAGTACAAAACCAACATGGCGGCCAAGCGAATTTGCGTCGTTTAAATAGACGTTTCTCGCGATTTAACCAACCAAACGCAATAAAACTCGGTACAGTATATGTCTATACACATTGTAATGCACCGACATCTAACTTCGTTCAATTGTTTACATAACCACAAGATGGCGGCTGTGCGAAATATTTCACCGGCATTATATATCTCAGAAACTATTAGGGGTATCACCCTGAAATTTTGTACGGAGATAAAGGGCACTACTGAAAGTTCATCTATAAGATTTTCAAAAACCAGTCGACTACAAAACGAACATGGTGGCCATGCGAATTTGAAAATTTAAATAGACCTTTCTCGCGATTTGATGTTCCAAACGCAATGAAATATGGTACAGGAAATATTTATACACATTGTAATGCACTGGTATCTAATTTAGTTAAATTGTTTACATAACCTCAAGATGGTGGCTGTGCGAATTTTAAAATTTAGTTTTTATTTCTTGTGTCGTAATCATGCGATCGAAGTGAAAGTTTCAATAATGAACCTACGCAATAATTTTCCTCTCATGGTACATGACTATATGGCCTATACATTTAACAATCCAACATGGCGACCATCCGAAATATTTAGACGGCTCTGAATATCTACGAATCTATTATAGCAATCAAACTGAATATTTGTATGTGCATAGGGGCTATGAACATAAGTTCACCTATTGGACTTTCGATAACCTGGTGATCATAACTCCAACATGGCGGCGACGCGAAATATGAATATTCACATGGACGTTTCTCACAATTTAACCATCCGAGTGCAGTGAAACTTGGTACAGTAAATCCTTATACGAATGTTAATCCACTGGCATCTAATTTATTTAATTGTTTCCATAACCACAAGATGGCAACTGTGCGAAATTTTAAAATCTCCTTATTACTTCTTGTGTCCTAATCATGCGATTGAAGTTTGAATGCTACACGTACACAATAATCTTCATGTAACAGTACATAACTCTAGGACCTACATATATAAAGTCCAACATGGCGACCTTCCGAAATATTTAGTCGGTTCTCAATATCTACGAATCTATTACAGCAATCAAACTGAAAATTTGTATGTTGATAGTGGCAATTTATATAAGTAGGATATATAAAAATAGACTGTATAGTTCTTCACGGAACTACTTGTTAATGATTAGTTTATATGCCGAGTATCACTTCCACAAATGAAACCACTCGTGAGATATTGTTAATCAATGAAATGCAGGTTTAACCCCCATAAGTCCCCTTTAGAACCTGAATATCCAAAAATCCTCCCTTAGTGTACGGTTTTGACATACAACGATCATATCCCCGAAATGCCATGTTTCCAACTTCAATATTTTTGGCTGGGCGATGATGAGTGGGTGAATGAGTCAGGACGTTTTCTTTCATTTTTCTTCTTCAGAATTTCACCCTTACCGATGAACCCCTTCAATTTGATTGATCAAAAAAAACTGTCGAAAAGCTATTTACTTACTTTAAAGCAGTTTTTTCCCCCTGTGTTTGACGAGTGAGTCATTCAGTCAATCAGTTAGGACACTTTCTTTCCTGTTTCCCCCTCCAGAATTTCAGCCCTCCCTATGGGCCCCTTTAATTGGATTTATGAAAAAAAAAAACGGTCAAACACATATTTACTTATTTTTAATGCTGATTTTTCCCACTAAGTTTCAAACTCCTCGCCTATGTCGTTTAAGAGATACACGCACCGTTAGGAATCTTTCAATCCCTACTTTTCACCCCTTTCACCTCATAATATACACCACGTCGAAAAACCATCACACGTGTCTTCTTACTTTTTAATGATGAGTTTATATGCCGTGTATCACATCCCCCAATGAAACCAATCGGGAGATATTGTTATTCAATGAAATGCAGGTTTAACCCCCTTAAGACCCCTTTAGAACCTGAATTTCCGAAAATCCTCCCTTAGTAGACGGTTTTGACATACAATGAACATATCCCCAAACTGTCATGTTTCTAACTTCAATAATTTTGGCTGGGCGACGATGAGTGTGTGAGTCAGGACATTTTCTTTCAATTTTCTTTTTTCAGAATTTCACCACTCCCCTTGAACCCCTTAAATTGGATTTATGAAAAAAAACTGTCGAACAGCTATTTAATTACTTTAGAGCAGTTTCCCCCCCTGAGTTTGTTGAGTGAGTCAGCCAGTCAATCAGTTAGGACACTTTCTTTACTATTCCCCCCCCAGAATTTCACCCCTCCCCATGGGCCCCTTAAATTGGATCTATGAAAAAACGGTCAAACACATATTTACTTCTTTTTCATGTTGATTTTTTTTTTCGCTGAGTTTCAAACTCCTCGCCTATCTCCTCGGAGATACACGCTCCGTTAGGAATCTTTCAATCCCCACTTTTCACCCCTTTCACCTCATAATATACACCACATCGAAAAACCCTCAGACACGTGTCTTCTTATTTTCAATGATGAGTTTATATGCCGAGTATCACATCCCCCAATGAAACCAATCGGGAGATATTGTTATTCAATGAAATGCAGGTCTACCCTCTTAACAACCCCTTTAGAACCTGAATATCCAAAAATCCTCTCTTAGTGGGCATTTTCGGCCCTTGAGGAAGCTGCATACCAAATTTCATTCCAATCCGTTCGGTGGTTTCTGAGAGTTCGTGATGAATGAATGAGTGAGTGGTATTTGACAAATATATAGTAGATAGTGTCAAGTCTTTGTTATGCTAAACTCGGTTGACAGTGCAGTGTGAGCAGTTGAGTAACTAACGGGATTTCAAGTAAAGATCTTCATTTTCTATACCGGTAGTGCAGAGCGCAACTGGCATCCAGTCGGCCGTGTCTCGACTTGAGCAATGTTGCCATGGAAACTATCTGCCTTGCCATTCCTTCATGAGTATATTTTATGATTTGATTAGCCTGTGCTTGAGTGCAAAAGGGCCGAAATCAGAAGAATGAGAAAGACTATCGAAAATTCATGTAGCCAGCGGTTCCTTCTGGATTTAAAACTATGTGTATGCAAAATTTGGTTGAGATTGAAGGAACGGTGTAGATTTGTATACGGAACAGACCCACCCACCCACATACAGACTTTTACTTTTATATATAAGACAAGCTGACCCGGCAGACGTTGACCTGCCAATCAAAGAAAGTGTTGTAACTTTGTTTCTTGAAGTGCTTTTGGATAAACAATATTTTTTTCAATTTCTGTTAACTGCCTCTAAACTATCGTGAATTGAATTTACTAATTTAGAAACATTCGTTGGAGCGTGCACAACAACTCTCCAAAGTTTCATCGCAAAGGGATAAATGGCATTTAACGCATACGGGATTTAGTTTAAATGATTCGTGTGCTGTCACTCATTTGTTGAATCTACTCGTGCTCTACCAACTGTGAAATGGATTTACTAAGTTAGAAAGCTTCGCGTAAGTGTACACAACAACTCATCAAAGTTTCATGGCAATCGATGAATAGTATATGAACGCATACAGGATTTTGTTGGAACACTTCGCGCGTCGTCACTCATTTGTTACATCTACTCGTGCGCTACCAATATTGTAAAATGGATTTAGGAAGTTGAACACCTTCCCTGTTGTGTACACAACAACTCATCAAAGTTTCATCGGAATCGGATGAATGACATATGAACGAATAAGTGATTTTCGTTAAACGATTCGCGTGCCGTCACTCATTTGTTGAATCTACTCATGCGCTACCTATTGTAAAATAGATTTACTAAGCCTGAAACCTTCTCTGGCGTGTACTCAATGATTCACCAAGGTTTGATCGCAATCGGATGAATTATATATAACCGCATACGGGACATTGTGGAAACGATTCGCGCGCCGTCGCTCATTTGTTGAATCTACTCGTGCGCTACTTATTAAAAACTGGATTTACTAAGACAGAAACATTTCCTGGAGTGTACACAACAATTCACCAACGTTTCATCGCAATCGGATAAATGGTGTATGGACGCATACGGTACTTTGTTGAAATGATTCGCGTGCCGTCACACATTTGTTGAATCTAGTCGTGCGCTAACTTTTGTAAAATGGATTTATTAAGCCAGAAACCTTCCGTACGGTGTACACAACATCTCACCCAAGTTTCATCGTAATCGGATGAATGGTATATGAACGCACACGGGACTTTGATTAAAAGTTCGTGCGTCGTTGCTCATTTGTTGAATCTATTCGTGAGCTACCTATTGTAAAATGGATTTACTAAGTTAGAAACCCTCACGTAAGTGTACACAACATCTCACCCAAGTTTCATCGCTATCGGACGAATGGTATTTGAACGCATACGGGACTTAGTTGAAACGACGAATGGTATTTGAACGCATACGGGACTTAGTTGAAACGCTTCGCACGTCACCGCTCATTTGTTGAATCTACTCGTGCGCAACCTCCTGTGAAATGGATTACTAAGTTAGAAGCCTTCACTTAAGTGTACACAACAACTCATCAATGTTTCATCTCAATCTATGAATGGAATATAAACTTATACGGGATTTTGTTGAAACGCTTCGCGCGTCGTCACTCATTTGTTGAATCTAGTCGTGCGCTACCTAATGTGAAATTGATTTACTAAGCCAGAAGCCTTCCATGGAGTGTACACAACATCTCACCCAAGTTTCATCGCTATCGGACGAATGGTATTTGAACGCATACGGGACCTTTTTGAAACGCTTCGCGCGTCGCCGCTCATTTGTTGAATCTATTCGTGCGCTATCTATTGTAAAATGGATTTACTAAGCCAAACACCTTCCCTGGAGCTCACTCAACATATCACCCAAGTTTCATGGCAATCGGATGAATGGTATATGAACGCATACGGGACTTTGAAACGCTCTAACGTGCAGAGACAAACAGTAGAATTCGACATCACTGCCACCTTTGGTATAAAACACAACTTTTCGCCACGGGCGGAGTGTATGTAATGGCGGTAGTTGCACAGGTTGCGACCAGGTGGCTCTAACGTGCAGAGACAAACCGTCCAAAGACATCAGCTTTCACGAAGGCCAAGGCTAGTGGTTTCCATGACGACTGTTTTTGACTGTATATTGTGGTTCTAAAATTGTGCCTACATTGTGGTTCTAAAATTGTGTTCATTCCACCTACCGGGTCAGATTGTTAATCTAAACCATACATGGACCCACCCTAATATACATGCCAAATTCCATCAAAATCGGTTCAGTCGTTTAGGAGGAGTTCAGTCACATACACACGTGTCGAAGAATTATATATATAAAGATTGAAAGAATGCAAGCCGATAACCATGGCAACACGATCTCAGAAGTCCATCTATTTCTGTAAGACGCAATGCCATTACATTTATTACATTACTGTGAACGTTCGCAAACGGCTATAAGGTTATCACGAAACCAACTTAAGCTGTAAAATTCATGAATAAATATATAATGCGCTTAAGGGGGTCAAGGGGTACTAAAGGTCTATTAGATCCATATCCCTATATTATTAAATTATTATTATGATTATTATTATTATATTATGGCGTACAAGGACGAGAAAAACTCATTTTCAGCCCCTCAGAGGCTCGGAGACTACTACGTTTTAAGGCTCTAAAACCACGTTTATGAGATATTCCCAGAAAACTAATTTCATTTAATAAACCAATAAAGACCACCTCGTGGCGCAGTGGCTAGCATTGTTGGCTGTCACCCCCGAGGTACCGGGTTCGATCCCCGGCTCTGCCAAGGATTTAAAGCTCTTGGTATGGTCTGGTACGGGGTCTCCCAGCCTCGTGATGCAAAATGGGAACCTGCCGGATGCTATGGTAGAAGGAGGAGTGGAAAGGAACTGGCCAACCTACCACACGCAAACTCCGGCTTGGGATGCCTGGTTAGTGATCCCTTGACTTAGTCAATGGCTCTTATTCATGTCGCCTACGTCCCTTGAGCGGATATGGCACTCTTTTATTTTATAAAATAATAAATAGATGACGAGTACAGAAGAAGACCAAATCAGGAGCTATATAGATATACTGAGAAAATCACAGATGTGGCCAAGAAGAGACGCCTGTCTTTCTATGGACATGTCTCATGGATGAACCCAACACGACTAACAAACCGGCTTCTCAACTACTGGGGGAAGAGAAAGAGCGTGACACTGTCGCTAACAGTAGTTAACAAGGATATCCAAAAACTGAAGATAATGAAAAGTGATATTAGAAGCCGATCATATCTCAGAAAGATACTTAAACAGAAGAGTTTTCAGGACAGACCACCCCGTAAAAACCGGCATCATCTGGACAAAAGAGAGGAAAGAGAAACATAGCCAGAGAATGCGCGAAAATTGAGCAAACATCAAGTCCCTCGCCAAGCTGAAAAGTTGAACGTCATGGTCCTTAGCTGGTCCATCCGTAAGAAGAAGAACAACAAGAAGAAACTAATGAAGTAATGCAAGCCGGTAACCATGACAACAGTGTCACAAGAGGTGACATCCAACTTTCCATGTATTTCTGTAAGAAGCAATGCCACTCAATTTATTAGATTTCTATAGCTATAAGGTTATCAAACATAGACTGTAAAATTCAACAATGCGATTAAGGGGGTCAAGGGGTACCCTAGAATTTTTACACGTGACCTACACGTGCGATATGCGATATGTTGTACAGAAAGTCTATTATATCTCCAAGCAGCAACATTATTCCCAAAATTCCTGAATTGGAATAGTGTTTGTTGCAGCTTTTGGGAATTTGGGCCATTGGAGGCTAAAAATTCCGAATTTTCATGCACCACGAGCCTTTATAATTTATTAAGGGGGTCTTCCTCGGGATGGGGTCTTTCCACATCGGTGAGGGTCAGTTTTAATTTGACATATATTGCGTTCCGTCTACGAGGTTTTCAATATTATTTTCACGTCAGGAAGTACACGTTAGGTGAATTTAGTATGATGATGATGATGATAATTGTTGTTTTAAGGGGCCTAACATCGAGGTTATCGGCCCCTGATGAAATGAAATGGCGTGAAATGAAAGGATGAAGATAAATAACAGCTCACTGCTATGGATGACACGAAAATGGTTTAGATAAAATAGACAGTGAGCCCCAAGAACTATGCCTTATGTAGCAGGGAAAATATTTACAAAAAGGAACTCAGATTGAAACTACTCACCAAATGGAGAGCGGTAATACGTACATAAGGGAATTTGGAACGAAAAGACTCACAAAAATAATAGATTGAAAAAATACGCACAAAATGTAGGTTAAGTCCAAAATACGTACAAAATGCAACGTACAGTCGAAATACCTACAAAATGCAAGTGAAATCAAAATACTTACAAAATGCAAATGAGATTGAAAATACGCACAAAATGTAATGTAGATTCAAAATACCCACAAAATGCAATTGAGACTTAACTACTTGAACAAAGCGGGGTAGGTTGAAAAAACAAAATGCAATTGAAATTGCTTACAAAAGGTATGGTAGATTCAAACTTCCCATTTGGATGGACAATACTTACAAAATGCAATTTAGATTGAAAATAATTACAAAATGTAATTTAGATTCAAATTACCCACAAAATTGCAATTGAGACTTAACTACTTGAACAAAGCGGGGTAGGTTGAAAATACAAAATGCAATTGAAATTCAAAATACTCACTAAAGTCCCAGCCCCTATATTGAAAGACTTACTAAAAAGCAATTTAGATTGTCAATCCTTACAAAATGCAATAAATTGAGATTGAAAAACACTCACAAAATGCAATCTAGATCGAAAATACGTACAAAATGCAACGTAGATTAAAAATACCTACAAAAAAAACGCTAGAAGGGGATTTAGATACACGGGGAACCAAGTAACAAAAACAGTGCGGGAATCTGAAAGAGAAAGGGAAATATAAGGAAAAGAGTAGAGGAGAGGAGAGGAGAGGGGAGAGGGAGAGAGTCCGCTCCAAAGGTAAGGGACAAAAGGGGAAAACGGACCCAGCTCAGGATTCCCTCGGGGTCGCCAACTCCCGAACTCACCAGCCGTGAGCCCCTGAGGGTGTAGCATTATCTAGGGTGCACCAGAAGTGGTGGGGCTACATACACCCTGCCTCCTAAAGGGCCTTGAGCACAAGGCAGGAGGTAAGAGGAAAAGAAAAAGAAGGCTGACCCCTCACAGAAGGAGGGTATCAGGAAAGATGAGACAAGGGCCAATTAAGGCGGGAAAGTGAAAGACTCCCTAGGCCTCGGATAACCTAATACCGTCGGGGTCGGAAGAGAACAAGAGTTGACCAAGGAGGTCGACAGGAAAGAAGACGGAGAGGAGCCCGGCACAAGTAAGTGGAAGCAATGCCGGACTCAGCTGGGGCCCCGTGGTCGCCAACCCACGCCCACTAGAAGTGAGCCCCTGGGGGTAATTTAGTATGAGAGCACATTTTAAGTAATCATAGTTTTGTCGACAAACGGATTCATCGTGAAGATTTTGTTTGATACTGTGTGGTTGATATACCTTTATGTTTATGTACGCCTATAATGCATGTTCGGGTGCTTGGAGCATCGTAAAATTAGGTATTGTAACCATGAGTCAATACACCAATCATTTAGAAAACTCTTCAACGTACTTCTCATAGAAGGGGGGGGGGGAGGGGAGATAGCCATTCAAAATACATGCTAAAATAAGCGAAAAATAAAAATTCTCCTAGAAGGACGACCAAAGCATATGTTGCGCTTCTAAATGTGTGACACAAAACTAAAGGGTCTCCGAAAAGCACATTTTACGGACCTTAAATTAACAGTGTCTGCGATATACCCAGAAAACTAACTTCGTTCTGATAAACTAATGAAGAAATGACAAGCCCCTAACCATTGGAACAGTAGCTCAATTGATAACGTATGGTTATTAATACCGAAGACCGTTCGAAGAGCGGGTACTTCTGCTGTTCTTGTTAGGCTATATAATACGCTAAGGTGTATGTATCAGAAAACTCAAGCTCCTAAACTAGAGGGAGTTAGAAGGAGTGGTTTGTACCAAAATCTACCAAATCGTCTCAATGGCACAGGACAAATCTTGCATTTGTGAAAAGTCAACGGAAATATCTTTATTTGTTTATTAAGTGCTTTTAAACAAATAAACAAGACGATAGCCCCTGTGAGAACTCTTGTCGCCTACAGCCCGCATAGCATTAGAGCTAGGCGGGTAGTCTGTACACATGGGGCACGCACAGCCCATTATTCGAGAGTTCTCGCACGGGTCCACTAGTTTGAATAAATAAACTGAAATCATGAGGAGTTATTTACGTGGTCCTTATTTGGCCAAGAAACAAGTACGGTGCATGGAAATACATAATTTAGAAAATAATTAAACACACTTAATTACATGGGGCCAATGACCAAGGTGTCCCAACCCCTTAAAAGGAATGATCAACCACCACCATTGGCTAGTTCCAAACCTGATTGAATGAGGGATGCTATTAGCAGTATAACAGCAACGATATTCTGTTACATAACTCAGTGTTGTGAATGTACAATAAACCGTCGTTATCCTACAGCAGTGGTAATAAACCTGGTAATCTACGGTACACCACATTCTCTGGACACGTATTCACTGAAACCTGCCCGTGAGCAGATCCTCCAACAACCATAAGATAGTTTGTTCCAAAGCCTACAAGTTAACATGTTAGAACATGATCAGAAATATGGAGATTATTATGAAAATAAGCATTTCTTAAACGAAGGTCATGTTGGTAAGGAAGAAACGCAAGGAAACCAGGTTGGCTGGTTGGGTGGTTCCTCAGTTTAGAGGCTGCGACAACGCGGTCATGTAGCCCCGTGTACTTTGGGTGTGTGTAGAATCTGTCTGATAACCGGTGTTAATTGTGATGGCTGTATTAGTGTGTGTTATCTGTTTTTTTTATTCAAGTAAGGACTGCAGACGTTAAAATTTCAAGTAGTTCCTACTTTTACTACCAAACGCCACCGTTAACGACATCTAGTTCTGAACTTGGTTACTAGATGCCACGTCGGCTCCTGGTGACGAACGTTGGAACCTAAGAGCGTTAGTCAAATCTAACCTATAATTTAGCCACACACAAGTCTAATTAGTGGAAGGTTCTTTAGCATGCCTCATATCTATGACATGGGAACGCCGGATTTTCTTCCCCTCCGAAGGAAGGCATTTCGGACATCCAACGTAATGTGACGACCCAACTCAAAGCTATACCTCATGAAGACTATGCCAGATCTTATACAGACGTTCTAAGAAGTGCATAACCATCCACGGGGATTACTTCGAAGGATAGTAACGGCTGTTTCAGGTAAGCCAACAATCCGTTCGTAATATAGACCCATTCACCGAACATTTCACACAGAAAGTGTACACACATAAAATAGCTTGCCACCGTGGGTGAGTGGTTAACGTATTGAACTACCAACCCCAAGCTTGCAGGTTCACTCCCGGCTGTGGTAAGCGATTTTTAAAGGCGGCAAAAATTACAACTCGCATGTCATACGATGTTGGCATGTCAAAGAACCCATTTGAATTCAGTAGGCCGTGTTCATAAAGGCTAAATTAATCTCGGGAGTTTCCGCCAACACAAAGTTCCTCATTTCTATACTAGAAAGTGCTATACTGTTCAAAGAGGCCATACGATATTATTATTATTATCATTATACAAAAATACTATTTCAAGTAGATCAGTGCAGTACACTCTGAGATAATGTACCATATTTGGATAAACATGGAAGTTTTGGGAAATAGCTGTGAAAGAAATGCCTGCCAAAGTAATTCGTAGATAGATGTTGGTCAAAATTGACAAATTTCCAAAGCCCATATCTCGGAAATATATCAACAGTTTTGTCCTAAACCAACTTCCCGTGATTATTCAATATGTTGAGAACCCGCAATATCACCACAACCTAAGTTAGCGGAACCTTACAAGGTTCGCTGGAGTTAAATTTCTCTCATTGTAGATATTCCAACAGCCCACGACTTGCTAGAATATTGTATTGGTCTTGTATTCAGTCCACGGAGTAGGTCCCTTTAAGATTTTCTCCTCGCCTGCCACTGTCCGTCTCTCGATCGATGTAACCATCTGTTCGCTCTCTCCGAGAACACCTTTGGGACAAATTGAGAAGTACCTCACCCAAACTCAGCAAGAGGAAGAGTAACAAGTTGTGACTCGATCGTCAGGACAGACAAACAAGCTGCGGATATCGCTTCATTCGATAGAGGTCTTCAGCCGCGTGACGAACCAAATCTGTCGTTACGGTGTGAGCAGTTGCGCCTCATTTAATAACGTTAGTAGTCGCGTGGGGTGTCCAGAACACCCCATACGCTATTGCACCATACGGCATAAATCACAATATTATTTTCACAAAATGATTTTATTAAGTAAAGAACAACTATCCAAGCCATTAAAATCACAAGGAATCTATAATTTGTTCGTCTGGAAGAAACGTATCCTTGAAATAACACAAAAAAAAAACATACGAGTGCCGTTTTTATTTTCAAGTTCTGACGGACTATATAGAAATAACAGAATGACATACCAAACTTATTTTACTACTAAATGTTGACTTGTTTTATTCGTATGTCTCAACATAATAGCCAAAACGATTGAATCAGTTGTCGAATCGTTACACCAGCTTTCCCATGTCCTCGGCAACACATTCCCACGCCACTGAGATGGGTACGGCTGGAGAGTCTTCTGAAGTTTTTCCATTTTGGCGAGGCGATGCCACCCAACCATACCTTCAATTCTCGAAAAAGGTGAAAATCATTCACGACCGCACTGTGGCAACGTTACGATAGACTTTTTCAAAGAATTTAAGTGTGATGTTTTGAACCATCCGCCGTTTAGTCCAAACCAGCACTGAATGATTTTCGCCTTTTTCGAGAATTGAAGGTAAGGTTGGGCGGCAACGCTTCGCCGAAAAGGAAACACTTCAAGAGACTCTCCAGACGTACCAGCCTCAGTGGCGGCAGAATTTGTTGCCGAGGTCATTGGAAAGCTGGTGTAACAATACGACAAATGTTTCAATCGTTTTGGCGATTATGATGAGACATAGGAATAAAACAAGCAAACATTTAGTAGAAAAATTAGTTTGGTTTGTCAATCTGTTATTTTTATACAGTCCGGCTCCGTGGCTAAATGGTTAGCGCGCTAGGCTTTGTCCCGAAATGCCCCGGGTTCGATTCCCGGCCGAGCCATCAGGGATTTTAATCTCCTGGGGTTAATTCCCGTGGCTTGGGGACTGGGTGTATGTGCCGTCTTCATCATCACTTCATGCTCATTACGACGCACAGGTCGCCCACTGGCGTCAACTAGAAAGACCTGCACTAGGTCTCTCCGGAGGCCACACGATCATTATTATTTTTATACAGTCCATCGAAACTTGAAAAAAGAAACAGCCCTTGTATAATCTTCTCCAATATCGCACACTGTATGAACACACTGGGTCCTTGTAGAACTGTGCACGAGCACACTGAACATCACACAGAGTTCAAACTTAACTATTCTCACCATTGTCTACGTCTACATTCTCGGAACATTTCCGGCAAAGGATTCTCATATGTTTTAGACATATCACTTACAACGGAAGTGTCAGGTAAGACAGGCCGAAACTTATCTTGAAACGTTGTGGACGCAATCGTTGTACTTACTATAAGAGGACAATGCGGGCTGCACACCACGAGCCACGTTTATTTTTCGAAGACATAAAACAGCAATGTTATGTACAGTGGGCTAAACAAAAACAATACAATGGAACAAACAGAAAACAGAATAGAATACAGGCCGAAAGAGTCTTGAGAAAGTAAATTGTCCATCGACAAGAATGCCGTGAAAGAGTTCAGCCAGGGAACTGCGCACTACCTCCCTTCTTATGAAGCGCACCTGCGCTTCTCTACTGCAAGAGCTAAAAGCCCAAGCAGCCTTTCACCTCCCTATAAAGGCTTCCAGAAAGATGGTATATTTAATTTAACTGCCAAAGAATTAAACTCAGCAATTTCTGAGCTCAATTCCTTGACCGTGAAATGAAATATACCATCTACATTTACTTTTAGCCTACTTTCGACTTTTGCAAAAATTGAAAGTAGACTTATGAGATCAACATAGGGCGAAAAATTGTGTGTCTGTGTGTGTGTGTGAGTGTGTGTACTCTGAATGTCTGTTCCCCCCCCCCCCCCCTATCAATTCGAACACGGTGAAACCCAATTGAACGAAATTCGCTACAGAAGTAGCACTAGCAAAGGGCACCTCAGTGTCATGTTTTATATCGCCGCCATCTTGACGGAAACGTAATGGCGGCCACACAAATGTTAAAAGCTTAAATCAAATTACGACCAACCTAATCATCTGATCTCTATCAATTGTTGCAACATTATACCTTTATGTATGAATAAACGTTTGAACAAGCTACAAGGCCATCAACCCAATAATTTGAGGATGGCGGCCATGTTTGTGTGCAAAACGATTCCCCCTATCTATTCAAACACGGTGAAACAGAATTGAACGAAATTTGGTACAGAGATAGCACTAGCAAAGGGCATCTCAGTGTCATGTTTTATATCGCTGCCATCTTGAAGAAAACGTAATGGCGGCCTCCCAAATGTTAAACGCATAATTCAAATTACGACTAACCTAGTCATCTGAATACTACCAGATTTTGCAACTTTATACCTTTATGTACGACGAATCTTTTGACTGAACTACACGGTCATCGGCCCAATAATTTGCGGATGGCGGCCATGTATGTGTGCAAATCGATTCCCCCTATCTATTCAAACACGGTGAAACCGAATTGAACGAAATGTGGTACAGAGGTAGCACTAGTAAAGGCCACCTCAGTGTCTTGTCTTATATCGCCGCCATCTTTACGGAAACGTAATGGTGGCCACCCAAATGTTAAAAGCTTAAATCAAATTACGACCAACCTAATCATCTGATCTCTACTAAATTTTGCAACAATATACCTTTATGTCGTAAGCATATTTTGATTAAACGACAAGGTCATCATCCAAATAGTTTGCAGAGAGCGGCCATGTATGTGCGCAAATCGATTCACCATATCTATTCAAACACGATGAAACCGAATTGAATGAAATCCTGTACAGAGGTAGCACTAACAAAAGGTACCTCATATTCATGTTTAATATCCGTATAGCACGTTGTATTTCAACAAGCTACTACAACCAATATTCAATTATAGGCTACTGCTTGAAAAGGACAAAGAGTTATAACAATACCCATGCATTTAGGAGAAAGTATGCTATATGTTTTTTACTGAACATCTTGTTTGTCATATCACGTTCCTAGGGCTACGTTCGTTAAATTTTTCACATTGTGCGTCCTTTAATAAACACACCAAAGCACATTTTTATTTTTATTTCTATTGGACGATATATACCCAGTAGAAAACAAGATGTTCAGTAAAGAACATATAGCCTACTTTCTCCTAAATGTATGAGTATAGTTATAACTCGTTGTTATTATCAAAGAGTATAATAGAATCATTTCTTGGTTGAAGACCTTAGAAACTATTTACCTCTACCAAACGCCACAACCTAGAAAAAAACTACTACCATCATTGAAGAAAACCTCACACAATATATAGAAGACGGCTATGAAAACAACAAAGTCACTGGAGTAGTTTTCGTTGACTTGACATCAGCCTACGACACAGTTAACCACCGTATACTGCTTCGTAAAGTGCACAGTATAACTAAGGACTATAAACTCAACCAAATGATTGAGTGCTTTCTTCAGAACAGAAGGTTTTTTGTTGAATTCCAATGTCAGAGGAGTAGATGGAGGAATTTGAAGAACGGCCTTCCACAAGGGAGTGTGCTAGCTCCTATACTTTTCAACATCTACACCAATGATCAGCCTCGCCCGCAAGGGACAAAGAGCTTTATTTATGCAGATGATGTCGCTCTAGCAGTTCAAGAGGAAACGTTTGAACTTGCTGAAGAAAAGCTCTCCCATGCTTTACAAATTCTAAGTGGTTATTACCAAGAGAACCAACTACAGCCAAATCCATCAAAAACACAAGTCTGTGCCTTCCACCACAAAAATCGACAGGCAGCAAAAAATTGCAAGTAATTTGGGAAGGTAAACAATTAGAACACTGCTTCACTTCCAAATATCTAGGAGTAACTCTTGACCGATCACTAACCTATAGAACACACTGTCTGAACACAAAAAGAAAAGTATCTGCACGGAACAATATTCTCCGGAAATTATCGGGTTCAACCTGGGGGACGCATCCTTCCCTCTTGAGAACTTCGGCAATTGCCCTTTGTTATTCAGCTGCAGAATACGCCTGCCCTGTCTGGTGTAGATCTAGTCATGCTAATCAAGTGGATGTTGCCTTAAATGAGACCTGCAGACTCATTACAGGATGTTTGAGATCTACACCACTTGATAAAGTTTATTGTCTAGCAGGTATCCCACCCCCAGTTATTCGCCGTGAGTGTGCATCCAGACTGGAGAAATCTAAAGCACTGAACCTGAGGACCCATACTTTATATGGGTATCAACCAGCAACCCAAAGGCTAAAGTCAAGAAGAAGCTTTCTTCATGCAACAGAAAGCCTCACTGAACCACCATCGAACTTTAGAATGAATTCATGGCGTTCAAGATCCAGCCACCTTGCAGGATGGATGATGCCTTCCGAAAGCCTTCCTTCAGGCCACGAGGAAAGTTGGTCAACATGGAAGGCACTCAACAGGTTGCGCTCAGGAGTTGGAAGAACGAAGACCAACATGAGAAAGTGGGGATTTGTCTGCCAATCTACACTATGCGAATGCGGTGAAGAACAGACAATGAACCATCTCCTTGTATGCAACTTGTGTCCAACTACATGCTCTCCCCAGAACGTGATTGACGCTACTAAAGAAGCATGTGAACTAGCTGCATATTGGTCAAGCCACATTTGATTAAATTTGTACTTGTGTAGAGCTTAATCGCATTGCTACCTGCCATCAAAAATGATTAATGCTTATAGTACCAGGTTTGAAGTTATATCTTGTAAGTTATAATGTATGTTTCTGACACGATTAAATAAATAAATTGAAGAAAGATAGATAAGAAGTATCTCAAGAATGTTATGGATCTGGAGACATAATCGACCGGACTGGCTGCGCGGCTCAGCGGTAACGTTCTCGCTTTCTGGGCCCTAGGTTGCATGTTCGTATCCTGGCGCAGTCAGCTGGCATTTGAGGATGCACAAATGCGAGGGAGCCGTGTCAGTAGATTTACTGGCACGTTAAAGTTCCCCTTCGGGCCAAAATTCCGACACCCCGGCGTACTAAAAGCAGCAGTAGTTAAATGGGACGTAAAACAAAAGTAGGGGGGTAAGGCGGTTTCTAGCTCACTCGGCGTTGCTCGGGCGGCGTCCATGTTAAATAATTAATATTTGGTGAACCCATGGTCGGATGTTGACAAATGAGGTGTCGTTGGACTCGAGCTGATGTCCTCTTTCCTATGGACCACTCGTTATATTTTTGATTTTTTTTTGATAATTTTTGTTTTCGAAAGTTGGTGATAGTTTGAAAACCAAACATGGTAGAACTTTGTGCCATGGCTCAAACGAATGGTCTTTATGACCTTTATTTTTTGTAATAAAACTTTTTTATTTTTAATGTTTTTTTGAAAACACTTGAATTTTGAAAATCCTATATTTTGGAAACTAGGAAGTTTACAAAACAGTTTGTTTGACATAAATGAAATGTCCCTATGCCCTGTAGCCCCAAAATAAATTTCAAGTCTCTAGAGCAAAAATTTGTTTTTTGTAGTAGTGCGGTAAGGGGGGAGCTGCTTACAAAAGCAAGTGGTGAGCCCCTGCGACCTTGGAATGGAAGGAGCCATGCTAGGAAGGCGTGCTTGGATTCGTTTTTTCGTCTCGTTGCGCTCTTTACGGAAATGTAGATATCGAAAAGGTGAAATGCTGGAAACACGGTTTTTTTGGGGGGAAAACTATGATTTTGAACTTTTTGCTATAACTCGCGAACCAATCATGCTAGAGGTGTTTTCGACAGGTCCAAGGACTCGGGGTGATGTCCTTTTTGCTATAGACCACTCGTTGTAATTTTTTAAAATTTTGGAAACGCGATTTTGGGGTAAACACGTGTTTTTTGTGATTTTTGCCGATATCTCACGAACCAATAACGCTAGAGACATGTACGAGGTGTCCTAGGACTCGGGCTAACGCCCCCTTTCAAATGTGGTAGATATTTTTTCCAAAAAGATAATTCACAAAGGGCCTAACGCCATACATGTTGAAATAACGTTTCCTTTTTCTTTGCCTGTTTATAATGTCCATGAAGCGTGGCGGTTGAGAGAGACGATACGGCTGGGTGTGTGTGTGTGTGTTTCAACGAACCTGTCGCTAACCACAAGGACCATGCTTAATAGAACAATCGCTATTTCGACGGGTCGGTTTATGACAGAGCGAGGGTGCGTTTTTCTGATATTTTACCTTTGACGTGTAAACGGTGATGAGAACTTGATTCTATGTTGGTCGAAGCGAGTACAGAAAACAAACTTGCCGAGGAGCAGGAGGTGAATGTCAATTGAGCTTATTGGAAGGCATTGATCTGACATGACAACAAGTGCAATGGAAAATGACAATGACGCTTGAAGGTGAAATAATCTGACCATCGTGGTGGCAGGGGAGTGTGAAAGGCATGCACACACATTTGTGAAACCACATGTATGCTAAACCAGTGACATCCTGTTTTGCTTCGTACGTGACAAAATGCAAGTTCATGTGAAATTTGATCTTCCACAGGTGTTCGCTTGGGTGTTATCTGTCCACGTGCGCGATAACTGTTAACAAGTTACATCCTGTCTTGCTTCGTACGTGACAAAATGCAAGTTGACGTGAAATTTGATCTGCCACAGGTGTTCACCTTGGACGTTAGCTGTCCACGTGCCTGATAACAGAATGTTCAAAGCGTGGGAATCGCTGAATCAGTAAAAAGTATGATGCAACTTGTGGGAATGATGTCACAACAAATAGATAGGCAAGAGCTGCGAACAACAGTGGTGGGAGGTGGAGGGGGGGAGAGGGGGAGGGGTAATGTAAGAGAGAACACAGGAGGAAAGGGAAAGACAAACATGTATGAACATGCACGAAGCGCGGAGCGCTGTACACATAGAGCTATAGGTGGTGTACAACATGTGTGAATAAATAAATTAAAAATTGCACAGGTTCACACAACATGTAATTTATTGATCCAAGAATTAAACGTAGAGTTAAACCCTAACCATTTGACATAGAGTTTATTTCCTTTTTGTTTCAACACTTTTTCCACAAGATAATGCTGAGGAAATGCTGTTTTCTGAAGTTCATGGAGATAAAATCTACCTTTTATGGGTTGATGGTTGAGGTCTTGGAGTAAATAGGTGACTGGACTGTCCAAGTTGACTCGACGAATTCGAAATAGTTCAGTCCCCCACTGTGGCGTGTAGCCCTTATTGAAGGCAGACTTAAATTTGCTCACACGAACAAAATCCCCAATGTTCAGTCGGTGACGTTTAGGATCGGCTGTTTTTATAGGGTTAAACAGTTTATCCAATCGCTGAATATTTTTAGTCACGAGGCGTGGCTTGGTCCCAATCGTTCTATGTTTGGTGTCATTGTAACGTGATACTAGCTCAGGTAACATGTCCAACCAGCGATAACTGCCCTGAGCGGTAAACGCTTTCCACATATGGGTTTTCAATGTTCGGTTGAACCGCTCGACCACACTGGCTTTGAGATTGCTGTACGTGGTGTAATGGTGAATATCCTTAGATTTGAGAAAACTGGAGAAGTCCTTGTTGAAAAATTCTTTCCCCTGGTCGGTTGTAGCAGCTGAGGTTGACGTTTGGAGTGTTGAATAATATGTTGAAAGGCCTTGGTAACTAGTGGACCAGACTTGCGACGCACAGGTTCAACAAAGGCCATTTTGGAATAGACATCAATGACGGTCAACATATAGCGTACACCGTCGTTAACGCCAGCATAGGGTATCATTTCAAACAAGTCAGCCTGCCAAAGTTCATCCACACCTCGTGAAATCACCTTGAGTCGCGGATAGTGACGTCTAGCTGGGCGATGCAACTCGTGAGCAATACCCATTTTAATGGGTGAGGGCTTAAACAATAATTTTGGCATTTCGAAGTTCTTGTTCAATTTCTTGAATTTTCCAATCGTGACCGGTGTGGCCAGCTTGACGTGAGGCATGCAACAACTGTAGCCGCTGGACGAGCTTATTGGGATTGTGCCAGTAGGTAACATCCACAAGGGGTTTTAATGGTTTAAATGTCACTCCCGAAGCGGACGCTTTACGACGAGTACTTTGACTAGTGGGAAACATTTTTGCAATGATGGTTTTATATTTTTGAGATATATTGGCATTCACTTGTTGCGTGGGATCATACTGTCTTTTGTGAGCATGGGTATCCAATAAAATGGATTTATATTTGTCAAGATCCTCTGACGTATAATCATGGGAAGAGGGGGTCCGAGAAAAGAGCAGCTTTAACAGTCCTGGCGTTAATTTATAGTTGATGTTTTTAATCACAGCTTTAGTACGAGCAAATTTAATGGATGAATCGCCAATTTTAAAACTATCATTCTCATAGCGAACACCATACGTGGTATCTGTGTTTCCAATAAATAGATCGGTGAAATAGGGTTCCAATGTTGATCCATAATATTTTATTAAAATGGTTTTCAGTTGAGCTTTATGTTGTGGGGTGGCCAAGAGTTGTGAAAACGGAGACGCTCTGGAAGGGCAAGGTGTTTCGACCATGGCCAAGGATTTCTTTTTTCTCAAAAACTCTGCAAGGGGTGCAGCCTTTTTTTGAGGCGTAAACACTTGTTCCTCCTCATCCTCAACTTCACTAACACTAGTCAAATCTTCCACTTCCTCTTCCTCAGGGTCCTCGTGCAGCGTCTGCGTGGCTTGTGAAACGGTGGGTAGCGTTTCAGATGGCTTGAAAGAGGGTTTCAACATGGTTTTTAGCGGAGGTGCTAAATGTTGTTGAATAAACAAAGCATGATTGGCACGTGATTGTTTCAATTGACGAAACTTTTGGCGAATAGTATTTTTTGCTCTAATAATATGCTTTTTCAATTGACTCTCTGCTAACGCCATGGTGTCTTGACAAATGACTTGCCGGGGAATGAGACAGGGCCTTAAATAGCAATAAAATGATCAAACCCTAAGCGATACCGTCCTTGGTTGAGTTCACTTTGTTTGTCAATTACTAAACAGGCATGACGTTGAGTGTTCCAGCACTTGGCACACAATTCTGTAAACATTTGAAATGTCATATCCGGATTCACATGAGTAGTGGAGTAGTGGGGGTTCTGCTTCACTTGACACTCCTGTGCCCAATAAACCAACATGGCCGCCGCGCGAAGTTGAAACATTTAAATAGACTTTTCTCTCGAACCCATGGTCGGAGTTTCACGAATGAGGTGTTCATAGGACTTGAGGTGACGCCCCTTTGCTATGGACCACTCGTTATACTTTTGAAAAAAAAAATGAAAATTTTTGTTTTTGAAACTAGGTGATAGTTTGAAAACTAAACATGATAGAACGTTGTGCCATAGCTCAAACGAATGGTCTTTATGCCCTTTATTTTCTATAATGAAACTTTTTTACTTTTATGTTTTTTTTGAAAACACTTTAATTTTGAAAATCCTATATTTTGGAAACTAGGAACTCTACAAAAAAGTTTGTTTGACGTAAATGAATGATCCCTACCCCCTCTACCCCCAAAATAAATTTCAAGTCTCTAGGATGAAAACCTGTAGGTAGTAGTGTGGTAAGGGGGAGCTGTCTCACTTAGGAAGTTGTGAGACCCTGCGACCTTGGAATGGAAGGAGCCATGCTAGGAGGGCGTGCTTGGATTCGTTTTTTTCGTCTCGTCGTGCTATTTACGGGAATGTCGGTGTCGAAAATGTGAAAATCTGGAAACACAGTCTTTTTGGGGTAAAAACGTGATTTTAGACTTTTTGCTATATCTCACGAACCAATAACGCTAGAGGCGTGTTCGACAGGTCCAAGGACTCGGGGTAACGTCCTCTCTCCTATGGACCACTCGTTATAATTTTTAATAAAATTGGAAACTCGATTTTGGGGTAAACACATGTTTTTTGTGATTTTGCCGATATCTCACGAAGCAATAACGCTAGAGGCATGTACGATGGTTCCAAGGACTCAGACAGACGTTTTCTTTGCTATGAACTACTCGTTGTAATTTTTAAAAATTTTGGAAACGCGATTTTGGGGTAAACACGTGTTTTTTATAATTTTTGCCGATATCTCACGAACCAATAACGCTAGAGACGTGTACGAGGTGTCCTAGGACTCGGGCTAACGCCCCCTTTCAAATGTGGTAGATATTTTTTTTCAAAAAAGATAATTCACAAAGGGCCTAACCCCATACATGTTGAAAAAACGTTTTCTTTTTCTTTACCTGTTTATAATGTTTATAAAGCGTGGTGGTTGAGAGAGAGAGACCATACGGCTGGGTGTGTGTGTTTCAACGAACCTGTCGCTAACCACAAGGACCATGCTTAATAGAACAATCGCTATTTCGACGGGTCGGTGTATGACAGAGCGAGCGTGCGTTTTTCTGATATTTTACCTTTAACGTGTAAACGGTAATGAGAGCTAGGTTCTATGTTGGTCGAAGCGAGTAGAGAAAACAAACTTGCCGACGAGCAGGAGGTGAAGGTCATTTGAGATTATTGGAAGGCATTGATCTGACTTGACAACAGGTGACGCTTGAAGGTGAAATAATCTGACCATCGTGGTTGCAGGGGAGTGTGAAAGGCATGGACACACATGTGTGAAACCACATGTAGGCTAAACCAGTGACATCCTGTTTTGCTTCGTACGTGACAAAATGCAAGTTGACGTGAAATTTGATCTACCGCAGGTGTTCGCTTGGGACGTTATCTATTTACATGCGCGATAACTGTTAACAAGTTACATCCTGTCTTGCTTCGTACGTGACAAAATGCAAGTTGACGTGAAATTTGATTCGGCACAGGTGTTCGCTTGGGTGTTAGCTGTCCACGTGCACGATAAGAGAATCTTCAAAGCATGGGAAAAAAAAGATTATACATGCAACGTAGCATATATAAAGACATGTCGTTATCATTTCCACGCTCACTTAGGTGACTACCTTTGAACACACTGCGTTGCATGAAACCCCTGATCTTGTTTATCAGTTTTGGTGTTGGTGGAAAATACTTAACTTTGTTGTGGGGTAGGTATATATTTATATATTTATTGATTTTTATATAAATACATGCAATTATTTATTGATTAGGTAATTAATGATTTTATTTATTTATTTGTTTGCAGATAACGTGTATAGCCTACCTGTCGTGTGTCTGTGGGAAATATATTAAAGAAAGAGAAAGACAGACCGATAGAAGAGGAAACCATTTCCACACTAGCCCACGAGACGGGAATATAGCAAAGCATTACACGTCAAAGTGAGATTTGTTTTTTATATATATATATAACCTGTTTGATTTTGTTTTGTTTATGAAAGGCATAAACTATATGGAATGGATATACTTATGGTGGTTTATTTTATTTCTTTTTAGATATTTGGAAAACAAAAGGTTCACTGCTATTGCAAATACAGTTGAAAACCAAGTGGCTTTAGAGTGGAACCCTTGTCAAGCAGTCTACAGCTGAAAACTCGGGTGAGAGTGTTCTTTCTAAAATAATGTCTTTTGCCACTGCTACCGATAGCCTAACTTGGGAACCTCTAAACAGTTGTTTCAAATCACGTGTGTGCTCTGGCCGCGTAGTCAATGTTAGAAAAAGTTTGATTCCCAAATAATTTTTACAATCTTGTTTTGAAATTTTTAAAATTGAAATTTGCACAGCGCAAAGGTTGCATACGGCTTTAAAGGTGAATACAGAACTGGTGTGCGATTTCATATATAAAAAGAAGGATGTAGAGCATAAAGACACATTTTATATTTGTAGTAAAATGCAAGAGCTATTCATAGCCCATAATTTGGAACAGTGGTATGAAACCCACGTGGTGAATGCCTTGCTATCAAAATTTGATAAACTTCAACAAGGACCCAGTGGTTTAGCGTTAGACAAAATTCATCATTTACAAATCAACATTTGTCATTTCAACCCGTTGAATGCTGGGTCTAGCTTTATTAAAACACCACCAGCAATAGCATTGAAAAAGGCTGTGGTCAATATAAAGAATCGTGACAATGATTGCTTTCTGTGGTCCGTGGCCGCGTATTTGCAGCCAGCACAAGACCGTAATGGTTCTCGACCAGGAAAGTACAAGGCCAAGTTTGATGAATTGAAACAAACGTTAAATTTAACTCGAGTGTCGTTCCCTATGGACTTAACCGAGATCCATAGGTTTGAACAAGACAACCAGGACTTTTCGTTCATGGTGTATGGCCTTGATGGTGATGAGATTGTGGGTCCTCTTTATGCCACAAAAGAACCGAAACGACACCACATTCATCTTTTATATCTGTCTGAGGGAGAGGTGAATCACTATTGCCTTATTAAGAGCCTAAGTAGATTGCTAAGCAGTCAAATGTCTATGAACAAGTGTGCAAAACATATTTGTGATCGTTGCTTGCAATATTTTACAACCTCCATGCTCTTAGAACGTCATAGGGTAGATTGTGTTACTCAGGAAGCGGTGAGACTGATATTGCCACAAGGGGACAAGGCTGTGTTAAAGTTTAAGGACATTCACAAGCGTGACACTGTCCCCTATGTGGTGTATGCAGATTTCGAAGCTCTCACTACACCCATGGCGGGATGTGAACCAGATCCCACCGTTAGCTCAACCACACCCATTCAAAAACATGAACCCTTTGCCATAGGATTTAATGTGGTGTGTGCCTACGACCCCACGCAATCCGTTTACAAATACCGCGAGGGGCCAGATTGTGCCAAATGGTTCTTGGATGAACTTGTCAAGTTGGCTCATGATGTACAGGAATTACTGGACCACCCAGTACCCATGAGTCTATCTCCAGAACAGCAGCAGCAGTATGAGCATGCCACGACATGCCATATTTGCGAAAAGCCTATTTTAAGTGGAGAGGAAAAAGTCAGAGACCACTCGCACTTTACGGGGGAGTTTCGTGGAGCTGCGCATAGTAAATGCAACTTGAACTTTCCAGCTCCTCGCTTCATCAGTGTCTTTTTCCACAATCTGGCAAATTATGACATTCAGTTTTTGATTCGTGAATTGGGCCATGTTAACAAGGGCTCGTTTACCATTATTCCCCAAAACCATGAGCGTTTTACAGCCCTGACATGGTGGTTGGGCGACTTTAGCATTCGATTTTTGGATTCCTTTAAGTTTATGGCATCCTCGCTAGACAGCCTTGTGAATGGCTTGAATGAGGAGGAATTAAAAAATACTAGAATGCATTTTAATGATCCTGAGCAATTTCAGTTGTGCATTCGGAAAGGTATATTCCCGTATGATTTCTGCAACAGCTGGGACGTGTTAAAGCAAAGAAAACTCCCTCCACAAGAGAAATTTTACTCGAAACTAACACGCAGTACCGTTTCCGATGAAGACTATGCACATGCATGTCAAGTTTGGCGAGTGTTTGGCATGAACACGCTAAGTGAATATGCTTTGCATTACCTAAAACTGGATGTATTGCTGCTCACTGATGTGTTTGAAAAATTCCGTGAGTTGTGTCAACACATTTACGGTCTTGACCCGGCTCACTATTACACGAGTCCTGGACTCTCGTTCGATGCCGCTTTGAAATACACTCAAGTGGAATTGGATTTACTCACTGATGTAGACATGGTTCTATTTTTTGAAAAGGGCATTCGTGGCGGCTTTGTGTCGCTTAACCAACGCCATGCTGAAGCGAACAATGTCTACATGCCTGATTATTCACCAGACAAACCAGAATCGTACTTAATGTACTATGACGTGAATAATTTGTACGGTTACGCCATGAGTCAGCCTTTGCCCTATGGGAAGTTTGCTTGGCTGACAGAGAAACAAGTGTCAGAATTTCATGTGAACATGGCTAGCCAAGAAACAGGCCGTGGATATGTGCTAGAAGTGGATATTGAATATCCCTCATCCTTGTATGATGAACATGCCGATTTCCCATTCTGTCTTGAGCAAATGGTTCCCCCTGACAGTAAAGTGAAAACTGAAAAACTCATGGGCACACTTTACAACAAAAATCGGTATGTGCTACATATCCAAATGTTGGTGCAATGCCTCGCCCAAGGCTTGGTGTTGAAGAAAGTCCACAGGGGTATTTCTTTTGCTCAAAAAGCATGGCTTGAGCCATACATGCGACTCAACACAGAGCACCGACAAATGGCAACACAGCAGTTTGAAATTAATTTTTTTAAATTAATGAACAACTGCATCTATGGCAAGTCTATGGAGAATGTCCGCAAATACCGTGACATTAAATTGGTGAATGTCTGGGAGGGGCGGTGGGGTGCCCGGCGGTACATTGCCAAGCCAAATTTCAAATCGATCAAAATTATCGATGAGGATTTGGCTACTATTGAAATGAGTAAGACCAGCGTGACCATGGATAAGCCCATTTACTTGGGTCAAGTCATTTTAGACTTTTCTAAATCGGTCATGTATCGATTCCACTATGAGTTTGCGAAACGCCATTTTGAGGACGTCTCTCTTTTGTATATGGACACGGACTCATTCATTTACCACATTCGCCACTGCAACCCCTATGACGTCATGAGGCAACATAGTGACTGGTTCGACACCTCTTGCTATAGTGCTGACAACGTGTTTCAGCTGCCCATAAAAAACAAGAAGGAAATGGGCGTTTTAAAAGATGAATGCGGTGATTCCATTATGACGGAATTCGTAGGTTTGGCTTCAAAAATGTATGCTTACCGCACACTCGACTGTAAGGAAGCCAAAAGAGCAAAAGGTGTAGGTAGGGCAGTGGTAAAATCGCTACGTGTTGATGACTATCTAGCGGTTTTACGCACTGGCAAAGCTATGTCTCATACACAGTGCAGGATACAATCAAGCAACCATCATTTGTATCTTGTGGAACAGAGAAAACGCACCCTCGCCTCCATGGATAACAAGCGTGTGTGGGCTGATGACCTGCTCACTAGCCTGCCCTGGGGTTATGATCGCAACGAGGAGGAGGTGTGATTTCACTGTTTAATCGTTTATGGGACATGGCTTTTTGTAACTTGTAGATTTAGAATTTCGTAAATATTGGTTTCTGTCATTGTAAATAGTAGATTTTGTAAATAGTGACAACCCACTTGGACCTTTTGCTCTTTAAAAGTTCTATGCAACCTTATTTTTTAAATTTTTTGATTGGTAAATAGTTTGATTCTTTTAACGCTGTACAAAATTGAGTTTTTTGTAAATATGAAATAAGTAAGATTTTTAGTAACTTTAATAACTAGTATTTAATTATTTTTCGTAATGTAAATGATAAACTAAAATGTTTTTTTTTTGGGATGAGTGAGCATGTCGAGAATGTGCTTTTGGGAATAAATAAGGTGGTTGTGTTTGTTCCCAAAGACAGGTGTGAATGTATGACTGGAGAGAGAAAACTGGTGTGTATGATTGACCAGAGCAAACACGGTGAGGTAGGGTGGGTGGGTGGGTGGGGAGGGGGGTAAATGGTCACTTTTATACTCATTTTGTTTTAAATAGTTTCGTTTTTTCATTGAAATGTGGCAGTCAAAAGACATTATTTTTGTAAAAACAGTCTTACCTGCAGTAGTTGTAGACCTCGACGTTTCTCCAAACACGCATTAGCACATTGCAGTATTATCAAGGTCAAGCACTTGCATCAACATGATTGTCAAATCTCAACTTTCGACATACACCAAATGGAAAAATGTGAAAACAGCAAAATGGAAAATCCATGTTTCCATATCACCAAAAACGCAAAACTTAAAACGGACATTTAAAAAAAACTGGAAATGGCCATGTGTGAAATTTGAAAATTCAAAAACTTCAAACGGACATTGTTTAAAAAGTGTCATCAACAAACTGGAAAAAATCCATCTCATCAAAAACGTTAGACTTGAAACGAACGTTTTCAAAAACTGTAAATTGCAAATTGGCAAATGACAGTGTGTGGAATTCATTATGTGTGAAATGTGTAAAATGAAAAATTCAGCCATCAACATCACGATTTCTTAAAATTAAAAATAACAAATCATTGTGCTCTGGTAAACCTTTGTTTTTATTTCATAGTCATAGTGAATTGACAAAAGAAAAATAGAATACAAACAAATCCCAATTCCTCACTCCTCAATGTTTATGTCCATGCATCATCAACTTTCCTTTCATAGCACTCATGACAATTAGGGCTGCCATCCTTTCACCCACTGAGGCATCACTGGATGTGAAACGTTGTTTAGCTTTCTTCAATAACAATTTATCTGCCACATGTCTTAAACCAGGATGACTATGGCGATAAGAAAGGTCATGTTCCTTGCATGCTTGATCCAAAAGATTGATGGGTACATCACCACGTTGTAAACGTTTTTCGAGACGAGTTCCAGGGCCGCAAAAACGATAACCTGGAAGATGGATTTCGAAAGGTAGGTATTGAATCACTTTGTCAATGACGCCATTGCCAGTACAGGTCTGGCATATCCTTTTCCATCGATGGTAAAAAGGTTTGGTCTTCCTCCTCCTCTGTGGACGATGTTTGTGTTTGTTGTTGTTGTTGCTTTTTCTCGCCATGACACCCGTGGAATGATTCAACAAAGTCTTTACATGGACTCTTATGACCGTGATACAGTTTCACTAGCTGGCAAGTCGCACACTGACGCATAGACGGTATTTTTGCCATGGCCACTTGCTTATGGTGATCGTAATCCGTACAGGGTTGCAATTCACTCAACACAGGATCTTGAGTCCATGATTTTGGTACATGTTGCCAGATTTCTTTGACCGCGTTGGCGGCCACATAATAAATGAACGACTTGGGCAGCGCCAAGAGTTCCTCTTTGGTAAAACTGTCTAGTTTCTTTTTGCACACAAAGAACTTGCCGATGGCTTTGTCCGTAGCATTGCCTTTCTCCATGGTATCACGTGCTGTAGATGTTTACACGTCGCTTGTAGAAATCTCACTGACGTCATTCACAGGTAAATCTTGAGTTATAATTTTGTTCAACAACTCCCAGCAGGCATGAGTGGTTAACCAATGAAAGAGATGCCACGCATGCGATAGGGCTGTATGGGTAATGTTGCCACAGGAACAAGTATCCATGAGCGTTTGCAGGGAGGGGCAGCCCAACTCCATGAGGTCGATACATTGGCAGTAAGACGCCAAAAATGGTTGCAACCATTGACGTTTTTCATTACCTTTCACAAATACCACATTGGCCGAGGACAAGTGTGCTTTCATAACCACATCCAAATATTTATAGGAAATGGTTCCCTGATTCCAGTCTAGTTGCCTATGATTTTCAATCCACTGGGTTTGTTTACGGTCTTTTTCACACAACAAATCAAAAGCATGGGGTGGTTTAAATAGCAAATGCGTAGCTTGTGATATCCAAAACGTGGTACAATCGATCACGGCCACTTGTTTAAATATAAATTTGTTGTCACCAATTTTAAACCCTTGGCAATCCACAATGAGTGTGCGCAACATGTTGACGCTTGTCTGGACCAAGTTCAACTGACGACTGACGGACGATCAGGTGTGATCATGGCATGGACTTACCTGCCATGCTAGTTTCAAAATTGAGGTTAGGGTAGGACAGTGGGGGCATGCAAAAAAATAAGAATTTAAGAATTACATCATTTTATTATCATTACACGTCTTACAGGCCTTTGTCATTTTGGGATAAGGACGATAGCAACTGATACAACAATATAGTCTCTTGTGTTTGTAACGTCCATAACACCGATGATGTCCCAATGTCTCTAAACTAGACGTTTTTGATGGTGAGCTGCTCACCGAAGCACCATGGATACCATACGGCCCACATGTATCGTAACTTGTATTTTTTTCATCACCCAAAGACACAAGCGAGGGATAGCTTGAATGACAGGGTATATTTCCCACTTTCATTCTACACAGGTAGGGGCAGGTGGGTGACCAGCGCTGATGTTCCTGCATGGGTTCATCGCCCTCCTGCCATTGGTCTATGATGATGGGACAAAAGGCACATTTCACTTCATCTCTTGTTTTTAAATAGTAGAATCCAGCAGCCGCCAAGGCTTGAGGGTTTATGAAAGGCACTGGCCATGTGGCAAACGTCTTAAAACGTTGTTCCTCAGAGTTTAAATTCATGGATGTAACGTCTCTTGAGGCTTTAAAGCAAGACATGACTGAGCGGCTTGACGTGGGATGACCTGTTATTTATACACTCGTCACTTGGTTGGACAGTGGATAATAGTTGACTTGTTTGTGATGAATAATCAGACAGTAGGCCGTCGTATTGGCTGGTACATTGTCATGCGTTTCAAAATCTAGTCGAATGTCGATATTGGATGGCTTGACAGACTCTTCCAGGTAAGAACAGTCAAAAACAATCAGTGGTGCTCTTGCCTTAAACGCTTGGGGTAGTAGCATGGGGCCGTTCTCTTTTTGATAATACGACCATCGAAATTTAGAAAACAAGTCGTACAGGGGGCCAAACTTATTTTTTGAAAAATCCAAATCCAGTCCTTCATAGGGAAACACAGCTCCATTGAGGAAAAGACGTGCATTTCTCAATTGCAGGTGATCAAATTGCGTGGCATCTTTGGTTTGTTGATACTTGCGATTCGTTTGAAAACCCACAATCAGGTAGAGAGGTCTCTCTGTATAGCGAGCTGTTTTTACAGACCAACTGTGTGTGTTGGTGGTGGGCAATAGCGGATACTCATGGAGTGCCCAGCTTCTAAATTCCATGGGTAGAGGCATATCTCTCTTTACCATTTTGAGTATGTCCAGTTTTTTGCTATCGTTAAGGGTCACATGAGGCACTTTCCATAGCAAGCGTTGTAGTTGAATTTTTGAATCGATGGGGGCATTGTCGGCTCCCTTGAGTGCATTATTATCACTCCTGTCTCTCACCAGATAAAGCACTTGCCTTGCGTTGACCACAATGCGTTGGTGATCTTCAGCAAAGCCTAGAATTAGTTTAAGAGGTAAATATCCAGTAAAGGTTCCATCGGTGTGTACCATCCAGTCATTGGTCGAGTCAGGACACCAACCTGCCATGCAAAGTGTTTTACCTTCTTCCTCACTATAAGAGGGGTATAGTTTCATGACACTGGAAATGCCCACATTTCGAGTGCTATCCACCACGATATCGTTAATGACATAACGTACTTCAGAAAACAGAAAGGCTAAACCATGGTTGGCCAACTTGGATGTGGTAGGTGTAGAGCCATCGGCTTTGGTGAGCCGACCTTCAATCTGAATGACACTTTCATGCGGTAGGGTGTAAATATCTTGGTTGTTGATAACAAATTGAATTTCATCATTGTTATTGAGTCCAGGTGTTTGAGCTTGATAGGAATGGAGATCAATTCTTACCACTCCTGGTTGCTCCTCGATGCGGTTCGCTATCTCTAGGATAGAATTCATCATGAGGGTTGACGTGGTAACCCAAATGCTGTAAAATCTGCTTGTTCTGAGATGTTAACGTGTATTCACGTGGCAAACAACTAACACCATTCCTAGACGGTGTTGTTGCTTTATACACAAACTTCATAGTGGCTTTAGCACCAACTTGTAAGTCACTGGTGTGGTAGAATCTAGATCAATGAGTTGTTGATCTCTATTGATCAGTCTTAATGTTATATTACTAATACTATCAACAGCCACAGCATGAAAAAGCACCACTGGAGGGTTTTCACGAATAATATAGCCATTGGGCGATGTCACAATAAAGTCATAAAGTGAATGCGATGGTTCTTGATTGGTGTACACTTGGCTAATAATATTACACGTCACCGACACATGATGGTCCTCAATGAATTTCACTTCATGGTCTGATTCATGTTTTTTGTTGGGCTCCAACACACGTGGTTTAAATCCTAGTAATGGACCAATGGAATCGGGGTGTGTTTTAAAGTCAATGTTGAATGAGGAGAAAATACTGCAGCGATGAGTGTTGGTATTGCCTACGAGTTCAAACTTGTGCGTTCCGTCGAGAAATGACTTTAAACCATATTGATTGATCAACACCACATAAATGTGTTCATAAATGTCATCGATCGTGTATCCACCAGAGTTCAAGGTGAGCACAGAATCATTATAGTAAAACTTGTTGTTCACATTTTCACGTATGTTGTATATTCGATTGTACGTTTCAAGAGAAACAAGTCCTAAACCATAGGGTTTTTCACTCAATTCGATAGGCGGGTAAAAGTCTAGGCTGACTTCAGGTCCACGTCCATGTACTGTAAACGTTTTACTTTCTGCCGACATACTGGTGGCGTTTTTGCTTATGCTGCGTCTTATATAAAAAAATTAAACACAAACGTCCACACTGTTGGCTGTTAAACGTTTGCTCTCGTTTCACATTATAATATATCTTGATCCTGTTTCCAAAATAGGTCACTAGTTCCATGGGTGGGGGCAAATTCCCAAAACTGTCAAAGTACCATACCGTGGATCCCTCTTTGACATAAGCTACATAATGCGTTCCTGGTCCTCGGTGATCATCCAAATTGACAACAGCACATTCCTGTTTCCAGGGTCGTGGGGGTAATTGGTTTCGCATAAACACACCTCGAAAATGAGAAAGCTTTAGTTGTTTAGCATAGCTTTCCACTTGTTGATGCGTCAGGGCATGTCTCGCTATGGCTGAGGTTATTTTTTTTTTTAATATTTCGAAATGGTGAAATCCCAAATCCTTGTTGATAAAAGGCTGGCTTTAAATTGGCATTTCTAGCCCCCATAGCAATCGCTTCCATCGTTTCATTGTGTCGCTGACTTTCTTTGAGTTGTTGCTTGCCCTGCTGCGCGGCTTTAATGGTTTTCGCCACTGCACTGGCACCGCCCAAAAGTGAACCCAGAGCAGCCAAACCGGCAAATAATGCAGGTAAAAATCCAGCTCGTTTGGGGACGGGAATCACTCGCCCTTGGTTTGAAACCTGTCGCCGACGTTTTGGAATAACATGTCTCTGTGCTGCTCGAAGGGCTTTCCTTATGGTCAATACATTATTTTTTCTTTTTTTCTTTCGCAAGGGCTTGTCCTCGAATGTTGTAAGCCCGGGCTTTGCCAAGGACAAAGTCCTTTTTTTAGTCTTTCTCACTGCATACCTTTGTTTCACCATGATGATAATGACCAACAACCTTTCACAAGAAAGTTTAAATCACAACTAACGTCAGATGGTTATTTCATGGCTGTATATTCCAATTCCACATAAAGTGGGAAATCGTTTATGGTTTTTCCCGCTTGCTTTTCATCCCATGTCAACATGAGATAAAAGGATAATTCATCCCCTGCATTGACCATTTCATGGTTATGGACCAACATCCTACGACCATTTATCTTTATTTGTAAATGGTTCTCATCAGGTATGGCATATTTGATGTGAATGGTTCCATTATAGTGTAATCGATAGTGGCTTAAACCCGAAGCAAGCACATAGGTCGAGTGCTGATCATGGACTAGCGGTAAATGGTTTCTCTCATTCAAAGGTTTTTCATTTGTCAGATACACTAAAAATACACATGGGATAAATTTATAAAGCCTTTTCATTTCATGGGTCACGTAACGCTTGGTACAAACATCGTCTTCGTCTTGTGGGTCTTCCACGTGAATAATCCGATGGTGATTAGCGCTATAGCCATTCACCATAAGCTGGGGCACTTTGTCATAAAACTCATACACTTTGTTATCCACATACTTTTTCGTAGTAACGTCTGTAGACACTTGAGGATGTTTTACATGGGTTAACCGCTTTCCCTTAAAGTCATAATCTCCCTGTTTTGTGCGTGGCACTACTGACCTATCCACATAGTGTTTATTAGCAGGATCTGTTTCCTGTTTAGGATCATGTATGGGGACAGGCCTAGCTTTGGCCATCAACGCACGTCCAAAGACATCCATCGTCAACCTGTAGTAGCAGTCTACTGTTTCTATGACAAGGTTCGGTGTCCTGTATATAGACAGCCGGCTAGCCTGTCTAAGCCTTAGTTGACATGAAGATTATTAAGCAGCAAGAGTCATTCCCCGTGGGGGACATGGTTTCCCATCTCTGTCCCACATCACGTGAACAACGCCATGGTTCACTGTTTCCATCTTCCATTCGCTGCATCATTGTGGGGCCTTCCGGCTGTCGAAAGACAAATCTTTTGCTAACGCTCATTACAGCGCCCAATGGTCTGCGTTTTCAAAATATTTATATTTTTGCAAAATCTCTCTACCAACCCCTCTACGTGTTTCTGGATCAAGTCATGTCTGGTTTACAAAAAGAGAATATGGGTTATTTTACATTTTCCATGCAAGAAAATGTGATTTCACCGGATGAGGTAAAGCCTGATTCACTCATGATTTTCGATGATGTATCCACTGAACGTCAAGGCATCATTCAAAGCTATTTCAGCATGGGTCGACACAAACATATCGATTGCTTCTATCTTGGGCAAACGTATTCTAAAATGTCCAAACAGTTGATTCGTGACAATGCCAATGTCATTGTTTTATTTCGCCAGGACGAGAGGAACAGTCGTCACATTTATAATGAACATGTGAATCCGGATATGACCTTTCAAATGTTTACAGAATTGTGTGCCAAGTGCTGGAACACTCAACGTCATGCCTGTTTAGTGATTGACAAACAAAGTGAACTCAACCAAGGATGGTATCGCTTAGGGTTTGATCATTTTATTGCTATTTAAGGCCCTGTCTCATTCCCCATCAAGTCATTTGTCAAGACACCATGGCGTTAGCAGAGAGTCAATTGAAAAAGCATATTATTAAAGCAAAACATACTATTCGCCAAAAGTTTCGTCAATTGAAACAATCACGTGCCAATCATGCTTTGTTTATTCAGCAACATTTAGCACCTCCACTAAAAGCCATGTTGAAACCCTCTTTCAAGCCATCTGAAACGCTACCCACCGTTTCACAAGCCACGCAGACGCTGCACGAGGACCCTGAGGAAGAGGAAGAGGAACAGGAAGATTTGACTAGTGTTAGTGAAGTTGAGGATGAGGAGGAACAAGTGTTTACGCCTCAAAAAAAGGCTGCACCCCTTGCAGAGTTTTTGAGAAAAAAGAAATCCTTGGCCATGGTCGAAACACCTTGCCCTTCCAGAGCGTCTCCGTTTTCACAACTCTTGGCCACCCCTCAACATAAAGCTCAACTGAAAACCATTTTAATAAAATATTATGGATCAACATTGGAACCCTATTTCACCGATCTATTTATTGGAAACACAGATACCACGTATGGTGTTCGCTATGAGAATGATAGTTTTAAAATTGGCGATTCATCCATTAAATTTGCTCGTACTAAAGCTGTCATTAAAAACATCAACTATAAATTAACGCCAGGACTGTTAAAGCTGCTCTTTTCTCGGACCCCCTCTTCCCATGATTATACGTCAGAGGACCTTGACAAATATAAATCCATTTTATTGGATACCCATGCTCACAAAAGACAGTATGATCCCACGCAACAAGTGAATGCCAATATATCTCAAAAATATAAAACCATCATTGCAAAAATGTTTCCCACTAGTCAAAGTATTCGTCGTAAAGTGTCCGCTTCGGGAGTGACATTTAAACCATTAAAACCCCTTGTGGATGTTACCTACTGGCACAATCCCAATAAGCTCGTCCAGCGGCTACAGTTGTTGCATGCCTCACGTCAAGCTGGTCACACCGGTCACGATTGGGAAATTCAAGAAATTGAACAAGAACTTCGAAATGCCAAAATTATTGTTTAAGCCCTCACCCATTAAAATGGGTATTGCTCACGAGTTGCATCGCCCAGCTAGGCGTCACTATCCGCGACTCAAGGTGATTTCACGAGGTGTGGATGAACTTTGGCAGGCTGACTTGGTTGAAATGATACCCTATGCTGGCGTTAACGACGGTGTACGCTATATGTTGACCGTCATTGATGTCTATTCCAAAATGGCCTTTGTTGAACCTGTGCGTCGCAAGTCTGGCCCACTAGTTACCAAGGCCTTTCAACATATTATTCAACACTCCAAACGTCAACCTCAGCTGCTACAAACTGACCAGGGGAAAGAATTTTTCAACAAGGATTTCTCCAGTTTTCTCAAATCTAAGGATATTCACCATTACACCACGTACAGCAATCTCAAAGCCAGTGTGGTCGAGCGGTTCAACCGAACATTGAAAACCCATATGTGGAAAGCGTTTACCGCTCAGGGCAGTTATCGCTGGTTGGACATGTTACCTGAGCTAGTGTTACGTTACAATGACACCAAACATAGAACGATTGGGACCAAGCCACGCCTCGTGACTAAAAATATTCAGCGATTGGATAAACTGTTTAACCCCATAAAAACAGCCGATCCTAAACGTCACCGACTGAACATTGGGGATTTTGTTCGTGTGAGCAAATTTAAGTCTGCCTTCAATAAGGGTTACACGCCTCAGTGGGGGACTGAACTATTTCGAATTCGTCGAGTCTACTTGGACACTCCAGTCACCTATTTACTCGAGGACCTCAACCATCAACCCATAAAAGGTAGATTTTATCTCCATGAACTTCAGAAAACAGCATTTCCTCAGCATTATCTTGTGGAAAAAGTGTTGAAACAAAAAGGAAATAAACTCTACGTCAAATGGTTAGGGTTTAACTCTACGTTTAATTCTTGGATCAATAAACTACATGTTGTGTGAACCTGTGTACTTTTTATTTATTCACCCATGTTGTACACCACCTATAGCTCTATGTATACAGCGCTCCGCGCTTCATGCATGTTCATACATGTTTGTCTTTCCCTTTCCTCTTGTGTTCTCTCATACATCACCCCCTCCCCTCTCCCTCCCTTCACCTCCCACCATTGCTGTTTGCAGCTCTTGCCTGTCTATTGGTTGTGACATCATTCCCACAAGTTGCATCATACTTTTTTACTGATTCAGCGATTCCCACGCTTTGAACATTCTCTTATCGTGCACGTGGACAGCTAACGTCCCAGGCGAACACCTGTGCCGGATCAAATTTCACATGAACTTGCATTTTGTCACGTACGAAGCAAGACAGGCTGTAACTTGTTAACAGTTATCGCGCACGTGGACAGATAACACCCAAGCGAACACCTGTGAAAGATCAAATTTCACATGAACTTGCATTTTGTCACGTACGAAGCAAAACAGGATGTCACTGGTTTAGCGTGCCTGTGGTTTCACACATGTGTGCACGCCTTTCACACTCCCCTGCCACCACGATGGTAAGATTATTTCACCTTCAAGCGTCACCTGTTGTCAAGTCAGATCAATGCCTTCCAATAAGCTCAAATGACCTTCACCTCCTGTAAGTTTGTTTTCTGTACTCGCTTCGACCAACATAGAATCAAGTTCTCATTACCGTTTACACGTTAAAGGTAAAATATCAGAAAAACGCACGCTCGCTCTGTCATACACCGACCCGTCGAAATAGCGATTGTTCTATTAAGCATGGTCCTTGTGGTTAGCGACAGGTTCGTTGAAACACACACACCCAGCCGTATGGTCTCTCTCTCTCAACCACCACGCTTTATAAACATTATAAACAGGTAAAGAAAAAGAAAACGTTTTTTCAACATGTATGGCGTTAGGCCCTTTGTGAATTATCTTTTTTGAAAAAAAATATCTACCACATTTGAAAGGGGGCGTTAGCCCGAGTCCTAGGACACCTCGTACACGTCTCTAGCGTTATTGGTTCGTGAGATATCGGCAAAAATTATAAAAAACACGTGTTTACCCCAAAATCGCGTTTCCAAAATTTTTAAAAATTACAACGAGTAGTTCATAGCAAAGAAAACGTCTGTCTGAGTCCTTGGAACCATCGTACATGCCTCTAGCGTTATTGCTTCGTGAGATATCGGCAAAATCACAAAAAACATGTGTTTACCCCAAAATCGAGTTTCCAATTTTATTAAAAATTATAACGAGTGGTCCATAGGAGAGAGGACGTTACCCCGAGTCCTTGGACCTGTCGAACACGCCTCTAGCGTTATTGGTTCGTGAGATATAGCAAAAAGTCTAAAATCACGTTTTTACCCCAAAAGGACTGTGTTTCCAGATTTTCACATTTTCGACACCGACATTCCCGTAAAGAGCACGACGAGACGAAAAAAAAACGAATCCAAGCACGCCCTCCTAGCATGGCTCCTTCCATTCCAAGGTCGCAGGGTCTCACAACTTCCTAAGTGAGACAGCTCCCCCCTTACCACACTACTACCTACAGGTTTTCATCCTAGAGACTTGAAATTTATTTTGGGGGTAGAGGGGGTAGGGATCATTCATTTACGTCAAACAAACTTTTTTGTAGAGTTCCTAGTTTCCAAAATATAGGATTTTCAAAATTAAAGTGTTTTCAAAAAAAACATAAAAGTAAAAAAGTTTCATTATAGAAAATAAAGGGCATAAAGACCATTCGTTTTAGCTATGGCACAACGTTCTATCATGTTTAGTTTTCAAACTATCACCTAGTTTCAAAAACAAAAATTTTCATTTTTTTTTTTTTCAAAAGTATAACGAGTGGTCCATAGCAAAGGGGCGTCACCTCAAGTCCTATGAACACCTCATTCGTGAAACTCCGACCATGGGTTCGAGAGAAAAGTCTATTTAAATGTTTCAACTTCGCGCGGCGGCCATGTTGGTTTATTGGGCACAGGAGTGTCAAGTGAAGCAGAACCCCCACTACTCCACTACTCACATGTTCATTATAAATGTGACGACTGTTCCTCTCGTCCTGACGAAATAAAACAATGACATTGGCATTGTCACGAATCAACTGTTTGGACATTTTTGAATACGTTTGTCCAAGATAGAAGCAATCGATATGTTTGTGTCGACCCATGCTGAAATAGCTTTGAATGATGCCTTGACGTTCAGTGGATACATCATCGAAAATCATGAGTGAATCAGGCTTTACCTCATCCGGTGAAATCACATTTTCTTGCATGGAAAATGTAAAATAACCCATATTCTCTTTTTGTAATCCAGACATGACTTGATCCAGAAACACGTAGAGGGGTTGGTAGAGAGATTTTGCAAAAATATAAATATTTTGAAAACGCAGACCATTGGGCGCTGTGATGAGCGTTAGCAAAAGATTAGTCTTTCTACAACCGGAAGGCCCCACAATGATGCAGCGAATGGAAGATGGAAACAGTGAACCATGACGTTGTTCACGTGATGTAGGACAGAGATGGGAAACCATGTCCCCCACGGGGAATGACTCTTGCTGCTTAATAATCTTCATTTCAACTAAGGCTTAGACAGGCTAGCAGGCTGTCTATATACAGGACACCGAGCCTTGTCATAGAAACAGTAGACTGGTACTACAGGTTGACGATGGATGTCTTTGGACGTGCGTTGATGGCCAAAGCTAGGCCTGTCCCCATACATGATCCTAAACAGGAAACAGATCCTGCTAATAAACACTATGTGGATAGGTCAGTAGTGCCACGCACAAAACAAGGAGATTATGACTTTAAGGGAAAGCGGTTAACCCACGTAAAACATCCTCAAGTGTCTACAGACGTTACTACGAAAAAGTATGTGGATAACAAAGTGTATGAGTTTTATGACAAAGTGCCCCAGCTTACGGTGAATGGCTATAGCGCTAATCACCATCGGATTATTCACGTGGAAGACCCACAAGACGAAGACGATGTTTGTACCAAGCGTTACATGACCTATGAAATGAAAAGGCTTTATAAATTTATCCCATCTGTATTTTTAGTGTATCTGACAAATGAAAAACCTTTGAATGACAGAAACCATTTACCGCTAGTCCATGATCAGCACTTGACCTATGTGCTTGCTTCGGGTTTAAGCCACTATCGATTACACTATGATGGAACCATTCACATCAAATATGCCATACCTGATGAGAACCATTTACAAATAAAGATAAATGGTCATAGGATGTTGGTCCATAAGCATGAAATGGTCAATGCTGGTGACGAATTATCCTTTCACCTCATGTTGACATGGGATGAAAAGCAAGCGGGAAAAACCATAAACGACTTCCCACTTTATGTGGAATTGGAATATACAGCCATGAAATAACCATCTGACGTTAGTTGGGATTTAAACTTTCTTGTGAAAGGTTGTTGGTCATTATCATCATGGTGAAACAAAGGTATGCGGTGAGAAAGACTAAAAAAAGGACTTTGTCCTTGGCAAAGCCTGGGCTTACAACATTCGTGGACAAGCCCTTGCGAAAGAAAAAAAGAAAAAATAATGTATTGACCATAAGGAAAGCCCTTCGAGCAGCACAGAGACATGTTATTCCAAAACGTCGGCGACAGGTTTCAAACCAAGGGCGAGTGATTCCCGTCCCCAAACGAGCGGGATTTTTACCTGCATTATTTGCTGGTTTGGCTGCTCTGGGCTCACTTTTGGGCGGTGCCAGTGCAGTGGCGAAAACCATTAAAGCCGCGCAGCAGGGCAAGCAACAACTCAAAGAAAGTCAGCGACACAATGAAACGATGGAAGCGATTGCCATGGGGGCTAGAAATGCCAATTTAAAGCCAGCCTTTTATCAACAAGGATTTGGGATTTCACCATTTCGAAATATTAAAAAAAAAAATAACCTCAGCCATAGCGAGACATGCCCTGACGCATCAACAAGTGGAAAGCTATGCTAAACAACTAAAGCTTTCTCATTTTCGAGGTGTGTTTATGCGAAACCAATTACCCCCACGACCCTGGAAACAGGAATGTGCTGTTGTCAATTTGGATGATCACCGAGGACCAGGGACGCATTATGTAGCTTATGTCAAAGAGGGATCCATGGTATGGTACTTTGACAGTTTTGGGAATTTGCCCCCGCCCATGGAACTAGTGACCTATTTTGGAAACAGGATCAAGATATATTATAATGTGAAACGTGAGCAAACGTTTAACAGCCAACAGTGTGGACGTTTGTGTTTAATTTTTTTTATATAAGACGCAGCATAAGCTAAAAAGCCACCAGTATGTCGGCAGAAAGTAAAACGTTTACACTGCATGGACGTGGACCTGAAGTCAGCCTAGACTTTTACCCGCCTATCGAATTGAGTGAAAAACCCTATGGTTTAGGACTTGTTTCTCTTGAAACGTACAATCGAATATACAACATACGTGAAAATGTGAACAACAAGTTTTACTATGATGATTCTGTGCTCACCTTGAACTCTGGTGGATACACGATCGATGACATTTATGAACACATTTATGTGGTGTTGATCAATCAGTATGGTTTAAAGTCATTTCTCGACGGAACGCACAAGTTTGAACTTGTAGGCAATACCAACACTCATCGCTGCAGTATTTTCTCTACCTTCAACATTGACTTTAAAACACACCCCGATTCCATTGGCCCATTACTAGGATTTAAACCACGTGTATTGGAGCCCAACAAAAAACATGAATCGGACCATGAAGTGAAATTCATTGAGGACCATCATGTGTCGGTGACGTGTAATATTATTAGCCAAGTGTACACCAATCAAGAACCATCGCATTCGCTATATGACTTTATTGTGACATCGCCCAATGGATATATTATTCGTGAAAACCCTCCAGTGGTGCTTTTTCATTCTGTGGCTGTCGATAGTATTAGTAATATAACATTAAGACTGATAAATAGAGTTCAACAACTCATTGATCTAGATTCCACAACACCAGTGACTTACAAGCTGGTGTTAAAGCCACTATGAAATTTGTGTATAAAGCAACAACACCGTCTAGGAATAGTGTTAGTTGTTTGCCAGGTGAATACACGTTAACATCTCAAGGCAAGCAGATTTTACAGCATTTGGGTTACCACGTCAACCCTCATAATGAATTCTATCCTAGAGATAGCGAACCGCATCGAGGAGCAACCAGGAGTGGTAAGAATTGATCTCCATTCCTATCAAGCTCAAACACCTGGACTCAATAACAATGATGAAATTCAATTTGTTATCAACAACCAAGATATTTACACCCTACCGCATGAAAGTGTCATTCAGATTGAAGGTCGGCTCACCAAAGCCGATGGCTCTACACCCACCACATCCAAGTTGGCCAACCATGGTTTGGCCTTTCTATTTTCTGAAGTGCGGTATGTCATTAACGATATCGTGGTGGATAGCACTCGAAATGTGGGCATTTCCAGTGTCATGAAACTATACCCCTCTTATAGTGAGGAAGAAGGTAAAACACTTTGCATGGCAGGTTGGTGTCCTGACTCGACCAATGATTGGATGGTACACACCGATGGGACCTTTACTGGATATTTACCTCTTAAACTGATTTTAGGCTTTGCCGAAGATCACCAACGCATTGTGGTCAACGCAAGGCAAGTGCTTTACCTAGTGAGAGACAGGAGTGATAATAATGCACTTAAGGGAGCCGACGATGCCCCCATCGATTCAAAAATTCAACTACAACGCTTGCTATGGAAAGTGCCTCATGTGACCCTTGAAGATAGCAAAAAACTGGACATACTCAAAATGGTAAAGAGAGATATGCCTCTACCCATGGAATTTAGAAGCTGGGCACTCCATGAGTATCCGCTATTGCCCACCACCAACACACACAGTTGGTCTGTAAAAACAGCTCGCTATACAGAGAGACCTCTCTACCTGATCGTGGGTTTTCAAACGAATCGCAAGTATCAACAAACCAAAGATGCCACGCAATTTGATCACCTGCAATTGAGAAATGCACGTCTTTTCCTCAACGGAGCCGTGTTTCCCTATGAAGGACTGGATTTGGATTTTTCAAAAAATAAGTTTGGCCCCCTGTACGACTTGTTTTCTAAATTTCGATGGTCGTATTATCAAAAAGAGAACGGCCCCATGCTACTACCCCAAGCGTTTAAGGCAAGAGCACCACTGATTGTTTTTGACTGTTCTTACCTGGAAGAGTCTGTCAAGCCATCCAATATCGACATTCGACTAGATTTTGAAACGCATGACAATGTACCAGCCAATACGACGGCCTACTGTTTGATTATTCATCACAAACAAGTCAACTATTATCCACTGTCCAACCAAGTGACGAGTGTATAAATAACAGCTCAACCCACGTCAAGCCGCTCAGTCATGTCTTGCTTTAAAGCCTCAAGAGACGTTACATCCATGAATTTAAACTCTGAGGAACAACGTTTCAAGACTTTTGCCACATGGCCAGTGCCTTTCATAAACCCTCAAGCCTTAGCGGCCGCTGGATTCTACTATTTAAAAACAAGAGATGAAGTGAAATGTGCCTTTTGTCCCATCATCATAGACCAATGGCAGGAGGGCGATGAACCCATGCAGGAACATCAGCGCTGGTCTCCCACCTGCCCCTACCTGTGCAGAATGAAAGTGGGAAATATACCCTGTCATTCAAGCTATCCCTCACTTGTGTCTCTGGGTGATGAAAAAACAAGTTACGATACGTGTGGACCGTATGGTATCCATGGTGCTTCGGTGAGCAGCTCACCATCAAAAACGCCTAGTTTAGAGACATTGGGACATCATCGGTGTTATGGACGTTACAAACACAAGATACTATATTGTTGTATCAGTTGCTATCGTCCATATTCCAAAATGAGAAAAGCCTGTAAAACGTGTTATGATAATAAAATTATGTAATTCTTAAATTCTAATTTTTGCATGTCCCCCTGTCCTACCCTAACCTTCTTTTTTGAAACTAGCATGGCAGGTAAGTCCATGCCATGATCACACCTGATCGTCCGTCAGTCGTCAGTTGAACTTGGTCCAGGCAAGCGTCAACATGTTGCGCACACTCATTGTGGATTGCCAAGGGTTTAAAATTGGTGACAACAAATTTATATTTAAACAAGTGGCCATGATCGATTGTACCACGTTTTGGATATCACAAGCTACGCATTTCTTATTTAAACCACCCCATGCTTTTGATTTGTTGTGTGAAAAAGACCGTAAACAAACCCAGTGGATTGAAAATCATAGGCAACTAGACTGGAATCAGGGAACCATTTCCTATAAATATTTGGATGTGGTTATGAAAGCACACTTGTCCTCGGCCAATGTGGTATTTGTGAAAGGCAATGAAAAACGTCAATGGATGCAACCATTTTTGGCGTCTTACTGCCAATGTATCGACCTCATGGAGTTGGGCTGCCCCTCCCTGCAAACGCTCATGGATACTTGTTCCTGTGGCAACATTACCCATACAGCCCTATCGCATGCGTGGCATCTCTTTCATTGGTTAAGCACTCATGCCTGCTGGGAGTTGTTGAACAAAATTATAACTCAAGATTTACCTGCGAATGATGTCAGTGAGATTTCTACAAGCGACGTGTAAACATCTACAGCACGTGATACCATGGAGAAAGGCAATGCTAAGGACAAAGCCATCGGCAAGTTCTTTGTGTGCAAAAAGAAACTAGACAGTTTTACCAAAGAGGAACTCTTGGCGCTGCCCAAGTCGTTCATTTATTATGTGGCCGCCAATGCGGTGAAAGAAATCTGGCAACATGTACCAAAATCATGGACTCAAGACCCTGTGTTGAGTGAATTGCAACCCTGTACGGATTACGATCACCATAAGCAAGTGGCCATGGCAAAAATACCGTCTATGCGTCAGTGTGCGACTTGCCAGCTAGTGAAACTGTATCACGGTCATAAAATTCCATGTAAAGACTTTGTTGAATCATTCCACGAGTGTCATGGCGAGAAAAAGCAACAACAACAACAAACACAAACATCGTCCACAGAGGAGGAGGAAGACCAAACCTTTTTACCATCGATGGAAAAGGATATGCCAGACCTGTACTGGCAATGGCGTCATTGACAAAGTGATTCAATACTTACCTTTGGAAATCCATCTTCCAGGTTATCGTTTTTGCGGCCCTGGAACTCGTCTCGAAAAACGTTTACAACGTGGTGATGTACCCATCAATCTTTTGGATCAAGCATGCAAGGAACATGACCTTTCTTATCGCCATAGTCATCCTGGTTTAAGACATGTGGCAGATAAATTGTTATTGAAGAAAGCTAAACAACGTTTCACATCCAGTGATGCCTCAGTGGGTGAAAGGATGGCAGCCCTAATTGTCATGAGTGCTATGAAAGGAAAGTTGATGATGCATGGACATAAACATTGAGGAATTGAGGAGTGAGGAATTGGGATGTGTTTGTATTCTATTTTTCATTTGTCAATTGAAATAAAACAAAGGTTTTCCAGAGCACGATGTTTTGTGTTTTTATTATTTTTAAAAATCATGATGTTGATGGCTGATTTCTCATTTTCACATTTCACACATTGTCATTTTGCCAATTTGCAATTTACAGTTTTTTGAAAACGTTCGTTTCAAGTTTAACTTTTTTGATGATGTGGATTTTTCCATTTTGCTGAAGACACTTTTTAAGCAATGTCCGTTTGAAGTTTTTGAATTTTCATATTTCACACATGGCCATTTCAGTTTTTAAAAATGTTCGTTTTAAGTTTTGCTGTTTTTGGTGATATGGAAACATAGATTTTCCATTTTGCTGTTTTCACATTTTTCCATTTGGTGTATGTCGAAAGTTGAGATTTGATAATGATGTTGATGCAAGTGCTTGACCTTGATAATACTGCAATGTGCTGATGCGTGTTTGGAGAAACGTCGAGGTCTACGACTACTGCAGGTAAGACTGTTTTTACAAAAATAATGTCTTTTGACTGCCACATTTCAATGAAAAAAACGAAACTATTGAAAACAAAATGAGTATATAAGTAACCATTTACCCCCTCCCCACCCACCCACCCTACCTCACCGTGTTTGCTCTGGTCAACCATATACATTAGCTTTCTCTTTCCACTCATACATTCACACATGTCTTTGGGAACAAACACAACCACTTTATTTATTCCCAAAAGCACATTCTCGACATGCACACTCATCCCAAAAGAACTTTTTAGTTTACCATTTTACCATTTCAAAAAAAAGAAAAAAAAAAGCTACTAGAAATCTTACTTATTTCATATTTACAAAAAACTCAACTTTGTACAGCGTTAAAAGAATCAAACTATTTACCAATCAAAAAATTTAAAAAAATAAGGTTGCATAGAACTTTTTTTAAAGAGCAAAAGGTCCAAGTGGGTTGTCACTATTTACAAAATCTACTATTTACAATGACAGAAACCAATATTTACAAAATTCTAAATCTACAAGTTACAAAAAGCCATGTCCCATAAACGATTAAACAATGAAATCACACCTCCTCCTCGTTGCGATTATAACCCCAGGGCAGGCTAGTAAGCAGGTCATCAGCCCACACACGTTTGTTATCCATGGAGGCGAGGGTGCGTTTTCTCTGTTCCACAAGATACAAATAATGGTTGCTGGATTGTATCCTGCACTGTGTATGAGACATAGCTTTGCCAGTACGTAAAACCGCTAGGTAATCGTCTACACGTAGCGATTTTACCACTGCCCTACCTACACCTTTTGCTCTTTTGGCTTCCTTACAGTCGAGTGTGCGGTAAGCATACATTTTCGAAGCCAAACCTACGAATTCCGTGATAATGGAATCACCGCATTCATCTTTTAAAACACCCATTACCTTTTTGTTTTTTATGGGCAGCTGAAACACGTTGTCAACACTATAGCAAGAGGTGTCGATCCAGTCACTATGTTGCCTCATGACGTCATAGGGGTTGCAGTGGCGAATGTGGTAAATGAATGAGTCCGTATCCATATACAAAAGAGAAACGTCCTCAAAATGGCGTTTGGCAAACTCATAGTGAAATCGATACATGACCGATTTAGAAAAGTCTAAAATGACTTGACCCAAGTAAATGGGTTTATCCATGGTCACGCTGGTCTTACTCAATTCAATAGTAGCCAAATCCTCATCGATAATTTTGATCGATTTGAAATTTCGCTTGGCAATGTACCGCCGGGCACCCCACCGCCCCTCCCAGACATTCACCAATTTAATGTCACGGTATTTGCGGACATTCTCCATAGACTTGCCATAGATGCAGTTGTTCATTAATTTAAAAAAGTTAATTTCAAACTGCTGTGTTGCCATTTGTCGGTGCTCTGTGTTGAGTCTCATGTATGGCTCAAGCCATGCTTTTTGAGCAAAAGAAATACCCCTGTGGATTTTCTTCAACACCAAGCCTTGGGCGAGGCATTGCACCAACATTTGAATATGTAGCAAATACCGATTTTTGTTGTAAAGTGTGCCCATGAGTTTTTCAATTTTCACTTTACTGTCAGGGGGGACCATTTGCTCAAGGCAGAATGGGAAATCGGCATGTTCATCATACAAGGATGAGGGATATTCAATATCCACTTCTAGCACATATCCACGGCCTGTTTCTTGGCTAGCCTTGATCACATCAAATTCTAACACTTGTTTGTCTGTCAGCCAAGCAAACTTCCCATAGGGCAAAGGCTGACTCATGGCGTAACCGTACAAATTATTCACGTCATAGTACATTAAGTACGATTCTGGTTTGTCTGGTGAATAATCAGGCATGTAGACATTGTTCGCTTCAGCATGGCGTTGGTTAAGTGACACAAAGCCGCCACGAATGCCCTTTTCAAAAAATAGAACCATGTCTACGTCAGTGAGTAAATCCAATTCCACTTGAGTTTATTTCAAAGCGGCATCAAACGAGAGCCCAGGACTCGTATAATAGTGAGCCGGGTCAAGACCGTAAATGTGTTGACACAACTCACGAAATTTTTCAAACACATCAGTGAGCAGCAATACATCCAGTTTTAGGTAATGCAAGGCATATTCACTTAGCGTGTTCATGCCAAACATTCGCCAAACTTGACATGCATGTGCATAGTCTTCATCGGAAACGGTACTGCGTGTTAGTTTCGAGTAAAATTTCTCTTGTGGTGGGAGTTTTCTTTGCTTTAACACGTCCCAGCTGTTGCAGAAATCATACGGGAATATACCTTTCCGAATGCACAATTGAAATTGCTCAGGATCATTAAAATGCATTCTAGTATTTTTTAATTCCTCCTCATTCAAGCCATTCACAAGGCTGTCTAGCGAGGATGCCATAAACTTAAAGGAATCCAAAAATCGAATGCTAAAGTCGCCCAACCTCCATGTCAGGGCCGTAAAACGCTCATGGTTTTGGGGAATAATGGTAAACGAGCCCTTGTTACATGGCCCAATTCACGAATCAAAAACTGAATGTCATAATTCGCCAGATTGTGGAAAAAGACACTAATGAAACGAGGAGCTGGAAAGTTCAAGTTGCATTTACTATGCGCAGCTCCACGAAACTCCCCTGTAAAATGCGAGTGGTCTCTGACTTTTTCCTCTCCACTTAAAATAGGCTTTTCGCAAATATGGCATGTCGTGGCATGCTCATACTGCTGCTGCTGTTCTGGAGATAGACGCATGGGTACTGGGTGGTCCAGTAATTCCTGTACATCATGAGCCAACTTGACAAGTTCATCCAAGAACCATTTGGCACAATCTGGCCCCTCGAGGTATTTGTAAACGGATTGTGTGGGGTCATAAGCACACACCACATTAAATCCTATGGCAAAAGGTTCATGTTTTTGAATGGGTGTGGTTGAGCTGATGGTGGGATCTGGTTCACATCCCGCCATGGGTGTAGTAAGAGCTTCGAAATCTGCATATACCACATAGGGGACAGTGTCACGCTTGTGAATGTCCTTAAACTTTAACACAGCCTTGTCCCCTTGTGGCAATATCAATCTCACCGCTTCCTGAGTAACACAATCTACCATATGACGTCCCAAAAGCGTAGGGGTTTTAAAATATTGCAAGCAACGGTCACAAATATGTTTTGGACGCTTGTCCTTTGACATTTGACTGCTTAGCAATCTACTCAAGCTTTTAATCAGGCAATAGTGATTCACTTCTCCGTAAGACAGATATAAAAGATGAATGTGGTGTCGTTTCGATTCTTTTGTGGCATAAAGAGGACCCACAATCTCATCACCATCAAGGCCATACACCATGAACGAAAAGTCCTGGTTGTCTTGTTCAAACCTATGGATCTCGGTTAAGTCCATAGGGAACGATACTCGAGTTAAATTTAACGTTTGTTTCAATTCGACAAACTTGGCCTTGTACATTCCTGGTCGACAACCATTATGTTGTGCTGGCTGCAAATACGCAGCCACAGACCACAGAAAGCAATCATTGTCACGATTCTTTATATTGACCACAGCCTTTTTCGAAGCTATGGCTAGTGGTGTTTTAATATAGCTAGACCCAGCATTCAACGGGTTGAATTGACAAATGTTGATTTGTAGATGATGAATTTTGTCTAAGGCAAGGCCACTCGGTCCTTGTTGTAGTTTATCAAATTTTGATAACAAGGCATTCACCACGTGGGTTTCATACCACTGTTCCAAATTATGGGCTATGAATAGCTCTTGCATTTTACTGCAAATATAGAATGTGTCTTTATGCTCTACATCCTTCTTTTTATATATGAAATCGCACACCAGTTCTGTATTCACCTTTAAAGCCGTATGCAACCTTTGCGCTGTACAAATTTCAATTTAAAAAATTTCAAAACAAGATTCTAAAAATTCTTTGGGAATCAAACTTTTTCTAACATTGACCACGCGGCCAGAGCACACACGTGATTTGAAACAAGACTCAAGGGGCTCCCAAGTTAACGTATCCGCAGCAGTAAAAGACATTATTTTGAAAGAACACTCTCACCTGAGTTTTCACCTGTAGACTGCTTGACAATGGTTCCACTCTAAAGCCACTTGGTTTTCAACTGTATATGCTGTAGCAGTGAACCCTTTTTTTTTCAAATATGTAAAAAGAAATAAAATAAACCACCTTAAGTATATCCATTCCATATAGTTTATGCCTTTCATAAACAAAACAAAATCAAACAGGTTATATCTTATATATAAAAGTGAAAGTCTGTATGTGGGTATGTGGGTCTGTTCCGTATACAAATCTACACCGTTCCACCAATCTCAACCAAACTTTGCATACACATAGTTTAGGACCCGGAAGGAACCGCTGGCTACATGAATTTTCGATAGTCTTTCTCATTCTTTTGATTTAGGCCCTTTTGGACTCAAGCACAGGCTAATCAAATCATAAAATATACTCATGAAGGAATGGCAAGGCAGATAGTTTCCATGGCAACATAGCTCAAGTCGAGACACGGCCGTCTGGATGCCAGTTGCGCTCTGCACTACTGGTATAGAAAATGAGCATCTTTACTTGAAATCCCGTTAGTTACTCACCTACTCACACAGCACTGTCAACCGAGTTTAGCATAACAAAGACTTGACACTATCTTCTACTATATATTTGTCAAATACCACTCACTCACTCATTCATTCATCACGAAATCTCAGAAACCACCGAACGGATTGGAATGAAATTTGGTATGCACCTTCCCCAAGGACCGCAAATGCCCACTAAGAAAGGATTTTTGTATATTCGGGTTCTAAAGGGGTGTTAAGGGGGTAGACCTGCATTTCATTGACTAGCAATATCTCCCGATTGGTTTCATTGGGGGATGTGATACTCGGCACATAAACTCATCATTAAAAATAAGAAGACACGAGTCTCAGGGTTTTTCGATGTGGTGTATATTATGAGGTGAAAGGGGTGAAAAGTGGGGATTGAAATATTCCTAAATGAGCGTGTATCTCTTAAACGACAAAGGCGAGGAGTTTGAAACTCAGCGAAAAAAAAATTAGCATAAAAAATAAGTAAATATGTGTTAGACCGTTTTTTTATAAATCCAATTTAAGGGGCCCATGAGGAAGGGTGAAATTCTGGTGGGGGGGACAGGAAAGAAAGTGTCCTAACTGATTGACTGACTGACTCACTCATCAAACTCAGGGGGAAAACTGCTTTAAAGTAAGTAAATAGCTGTTCGACAGGTTTTTTTTTCATAAATCAAATTTAAGGGGTTCATGGGGAGGGGTGAAATTCTGAAAAAAGAAAATTGAAAGAAAATGTCCTGTCACTCACTCACTCACTCACTCATCATCATCGCCCTGCCAAAATTATTGAAGTTAGAAACATGACAGTTTGGGGATATGTTCATTGTATTTCAAAACAGTCTGCTAAGGGAGGATTTTCGGATATTCAGGTTCTAAAGGGGTCTTAAGGGGGTTAAACCTGCATTTCATTGAATAACAATATCTCTCGAATGGTTTCATTGGGGGATGTGATTCACGGCATATAAACTCATCATTAAAAAGTAAGAAGACACGTGTCTGATGGTTTTTCGATGTGGTGTATATTATGAGGTGAAAGGGGTGAAAAGTAGGGATTGAAAGATTCCTAACGGAGCGTGTATCTCTTAAACGACATAGGTGAGGAGTTTGAAACTCAGCGGAAAGAAATCAGCATACAAAATAAGTAAATATTTGTTTGACCGTTTTTTCATAAATCCAATTTAAGGAGCCCATGGGGAGGGGTGAAATTCAGGGGGGAAAAAAACTGGAAAGAAAGTGTCCTAACCGATTGACTGACTGACTCACTCATCAAACTCAGGGGAAAAACTGCTTTAAAGGAAGTAAATAGCTGTTCGACAGTTTTTTTTTTGGATCAATCAAATTGAAGGAGTTCATCGGGAGGGGTGAAATTCTGAAGAAAAACAAATGAAAGAAAATGTCCTGACTCATTCACTCACTCATCATCGCCCAGCCAAAAATATTGAAGTTGGAAACATGGCATTTTGGAGATATGTTCGTTGTATGTCAAAACCGTACACCAAGGGAGGATTTTTGGATATTCAGGCTCTAAAGGGGTCTTAAGGGGGTTAAACCTGCATTTCATTGAATAACAATATCTCAAGAGTGGTTTCATTTGTGGATGTGATACTCGGCATATAAACTAATCATTAAAAATAAGCAGACAGGTGTCTAAGGGTTTTTCGATATGGTGTATTATTATGAGGTGCAAGGGGTGAAAAGTGGGGGTTGAAGGATTCCTAACGGAGCGTGAAGGCCTATCTCTTAAACGACATAAGTGAGAAATTTGAAACTCAGAGAAAGAAAATCAGCTAAATTAATAAGTAAATCGGTGTTCGACCGGTTTTTTTTTCATAAATTAATTTAAGGGGCCAATGGGGTGGGGTGAAATTCTGGGGGGAAAAAGGAGAGAAATTGTCCTAACTGACTGACTGACTCACTCACTCATCAAACTCAGGGGAAAAAGACAGCTTAAAAAATAAGTTAATAGGTGTTCAAGAGTTTTTTCATCAATCCAATTTAAGGGGCCCATGGGGAAGGGTGAAATTCTGGTAAAAATAATTTAAAGAAAATGTCCTGTCTGATTCACTCACTCATCACGCACAGCGAAAACTATTAATGTTGGAAACATGAAATTTAGGGAATATGTTCGTTGTATGTCGAAAACGTCAACTAAGGAATGATTTTTGTTTATTCGGGATTTAAAGAGGTGTTAAGGGGGTAAAGGTGCATTTCATTGAATAACGATATCACATGATTTGTTTCTTTGGGGATGTGATATTCGGTATAGAAACTAATCATTAAAAATAATCAGACATATGTCTAAGGGTTTGTCGATGTGATGTATATTATGAGGTGAAAGGGGTCAAAATTGGGGGTTGAGTGATTCTTAACGGAGCGAGTATCTCTGAAACGACATAGGCCAAAAATTTAAATTCGGCGGGAAAAACAGCTTAAAATACAAGTAAATAGGTGTTCAACCGTTTTTTCATAAATCCAATTTCAGGAGCCCTTGGAGAGGGGAGAAATTCTGGGGGGGAAAACAGGAAAGAACGTGTCCTAAATGATTGACTCACTTAGTCACTCATCAAACTCAGGGGGAAAACATCTTTAAATAAGTAAATAGGCGTTCGACCGTTTGTTTCATAAATCCAATTTAAGGGGTTCATGGGGAGGGGTGAAATTATCAAAAATAAATGAAAAAATGTCCTGACTGACTCACTCACTCATCATCGCCCAGCCAAAATTATTAAAATTAGAAACATGGAATGTTGGGGATATGTTCATTGGATGTCGAAAACGTCCACTAAGGAAAGAGTTTTGGATATTCAGGTTCTGCAGAGGAGTTAAGGGGGTAAACGTGCATTTCATTGAATAACAATATCTGACGAGTGGTTTCATTTGGGGATGTGATACTTGGCATATATACTAATCATTAAAAATAAGCTGACACATGTCTAATGGTTTTTCCATGTAGTGTATATTATGAGGTGAAAGGGATGAAAAGTGGGGGTTGAAAGATTCCCAACGGAGCGTGTATCTCTTAAAAGACATAGGCGAGGAGTTTGAAACTCGGAGGAAATCAATCAGCTTAAAAATAAATAAATAAATAAATAAATAAAATAAATAGGTGTTCGATCGTTTTTTCATAAATGCAATTTAAGGGGCCTATGGGGAGGGGTGAAATTTTGGAAGAAAAACGTCCACTAAGGAATGATTTTTGGATGTTCACTCTCATCGACCAACCAAAACTATTAAAGTTAAAAGAATTACATTTTGGGGATATGTTCGTTGTGTGTCGAAAACGTCTACTAAGGAGGGATTTTTGGATATTCAGGTTCTAAAGGGGTGTTAACGGGGTTAAAACTGCATTTCATTATATAACAATATGACACTCATTCGTTCATTCATTCATTTATTTGCAATGGAGGGTGTGGCCCCCGGAGGCAAATTGGATATACATAACAAATAAATAATTACACATAAGAATTCAATAACAATTATACAACAATTAAACTGGAGTATTTACACAAATAGTCAGTCTTTTCTTAAACACACCTATATGTTTGGGAAAAGGCTCTAAGACTGCGGCAGGTAGAGAGTTCCAGTTATCAATGGCACGGTTTACAAAAGAATATTTACCATAATTTGTTCGCTGTGGTCGGCCCTTAACTTTGAAAGGATGATCGATCCCACCCATGTAAGTAATGTAAGTAATGACGCGAGCGAAGCAAGGCTAAAAATTAGATGGTGTGTGTCTGTGTATTACTCAATCACGCAAGTACCACTGGTCCGATATACGTGAATATTACATGGAAGTAGCTGATTTACCTGGTTAACATATAGGTTACTTTTGATTACAATACTTTGCACTATTTAAAGATGGCGACCATTTTAGTGACGTCACCACACCCTTTGGTTTCAAACTCATATTTCCATTTGAAATAAAAAAAGAACGCTAAGAAATAGCAAACTTTTTATGGCATATACGAGGTTTAAAATTACATTTTCTATCCGAAAGGTATCTCCAACGGTTAGCGAGTAAAATCTAAATTTGTGCTATAAAACACGGTCAACGCCGAGCGTTGTAGTTGGACAAGATGTTTCATCCTTAATCTCCCTCTGCGCAGCACCTCGCCTATCCCCTATTTTAACTGTCACCTTCACATTTTAATTTATTTATGACGCGTAGCGAAGCACGGGTACTTCAGCTAGTATATATATAAAACAAATCTCACCTTGACGTGTAATGCTTTGCTTTATTCCCGTCTCGTGGGCTAGTGTGGAAATAGTTTCCCCTTCTATCGGTCTGTTTTTCTCTTTCTTTAATATATTTCCCACAGACACATGACAGGTAGGCTATACACGTTATCTGCAAACAAATAAATAAATAAAATCATTAATTACCTAATCAATAAATAATTGCATGTATTTATATAAAAATCAATAAATATATAAATAAATAAATATATACCTACCCCACAACAAGGTTAAGTATTTTCCACCAACAGCAAAACTGATAAACAAGACCAAGTGTTTCATGCAACGCAGTGTGTTCAAAGGTAGTCACCAAAGTGAGCATAGAAATGATAACGACATGTCTTTATATATGCTACGTTGCATGTATAATCTTTTTTCCCATGCTTTGAACATTCTCTTATCGTGCACGTGGACAGCTAACGTCCAAGGTGAACACCTGTGGCAGATCAAATTTCACGTCAACTTGCATTTTGTCACGTACGAAGCAAGACAGGATGTAACTTGTTAACAGTTATCGCGCACGTGGACAGATAACACCCAAGCGAACACCTGTGGAAGATCAAATTTCACATGAACTTGCATTTTGTCACGTACGAAGCAAAACAGGATGTCACTGGTTTAGCATACATGTGGTTTCACAAATGTGTGTGCATGCCTTTCACACTCCCCTGCCACCACGATGGTCAGATTATTTCACCTTCAAGCGTCATTGTCATTTTCCATTGCACTTGTTGTCAAGTCAGATCAATGCCTTCCAATAAGCTCAATTGACATTCACCTCCTGCTCCTCGGCAAGTTTGTTTTCTGTACTCGCTTCGACCAACATAGAATCAAGTTCTCATCACCGTTTACACGTCAAAGGTAAAATATCAGAAAAACGCACCCTCGCTCTGTCATAAACCGACCCGTCGAAATAGCGATTGTTCTATTAAGCATGGTCCTTGTGGTTAGCGACAGGTTCGTTGAAACACACACACACACACCCAGCCGTATCGTCTCTCTCAACCGCCACGCTTCATGGACATTATAAACAGGCAAAGAAAAAGAAAACGTTATTTCAACATGTATGGCGTTAGGCCCTTTGTGAATTATCTTTTTGGAAAAAATATCTACCACATTTGAAAGGGGGCGTTAGCCCGAGTCCTAGGACACCTCGTACATGTCTCTAGCGTTATTGGTTCGTGAGATATCGGCAAAAATCACAAAAAACACGTGTTTACCCCAAAATCGCGTTTCCAAAATTTTAAAAAAATACAACGAGTGGTCTATAGCAAAAAGGACATCACCCCGAGTCCTTGGACCTGTCGAACACACCTCTAGCATGATTGGTTCGCGAGTTATAGCAAAAAGTTCAAAATCATAGTTTTCCCCCCCAAAAAACCGTGTTTCCAGCATTTCACCTTTTCGATATCTACATTTCCGTAAAGAGCGCAACGAGACGAAAAAAACGAATCCAAGCACGCCTTCCTAGCATGGCTCCTTCCATTCCAAGGTCGCAGGGGCTCACCACTTGCTTTTGTAAGCAGCTCCCCCCTTTACCCCACTACTACAAAAAACAAATTTTTGCTCAAGAGACTTGAAATTTATTTTGGGGCTACAGGGCATAGGGACATTTCATTTATGTCAAACAAACTGTTTTGTAAACTTCCTAGTTTCCAAAATATAGGATTTTCAAAATTCAAGTGTTTTCAAAAAAACATTAAAAATAAAAAAGTTTTATTACAAAAAATAAAGTTCATAAAGACCATTCGTTTGAGCCATGGCACAAAGTTCTACCATGTTTGGTTTTCAAACTATCACCAACTTTCGAAAACAAAAATTATCAAAAAAAAATCAAAAATATAACGAGTGGTCCATAGGAAAGAGGACATCAGCTCGAGTCCAACGACACCTCATTTGTCAACATCCGACCATGGGTTCACCAAATATTAATTATTTAACATGGACGCCGCCCGAGCAACGCCGAGTGAGTTAGAAACCGCCTTACCCCCCTACTAACAAATAACATTATTATTATTGTTATTATTACATAATCGACCTGCCGTGGGCAACATCCAACTTTGAGTTGAGGCATGTCTTTACACGTCTGGTTGTGCATGGCTTTCACAACCCTAATTGAATTAACAAATCTTTCCATGATCCTACAGAGACGTGTGTATACAAACTATGTGAATATTTTCGATTGCTATTTGCCTGAAATAAAAGTATTAATTAATAACCTGAACTAGCACCAACGGCTAGAATTCAGTTACTATGTGAAATCGTTTTGTTCTTTACTTCAAATAACATTTTCAAATAACTCACAATAGGCTGTTACAAACCCTTTAAAATAAAAAGTAAAAATTTATCGTAGTATCATCTTGCCATTCTTCAAGTTCGATGCGCATAGAATGCTAATGGTATAAGGTACTAACCAATGGAGTCCCACGTAGACCATTCGTGACATCTAGTGGAGAAGTAACGAACAATATAACCCTAACAGGGCGAGTGCATTCTAGTGGCCATAAGAAGAAACTCTTCAATAAAATCTTGAAGTTAATAAGTAGGCCGGCGTGCAGTTACCTTTTTGGCTGCTAGATGTCTCGAGCAAATCTGCTGGTGAAATATGTTTTAATTAAATATATATTTTCCACCGTAATATGCAAAATATAACGCTTAATTTTAAAACGTCTGAATCATTACAAAACAATAAATATATAAAATTTCAAGCCAAAAAAATTACTCTGATGGGGTTTGAACCATATGCATATGAGTGATAGGCCAACGCTTTACCACGGAGCCATTTATGCCAACGAACATCGTGCTATATAAAATGACTTACATATAACTTGTTAGCAAATAATGATTTAGACTAAACGATTTCATCAGTGGAGTATATTATTTATTTATAAAGCATTTCATACCAAGTTTATTTATTTTGTATCAGTACGCTATATTGCATGCATTACTCAAATTCGTGAAATATAAGTCAGGCACAAGATATCCGCTGCCATCTTGTCTTCTTACCGAGACGGCTCAGCTTTTTAAAATCACTTCTGCACTATAGTACTACAAAATAAACTTTTAATTTCGAACGTGCCTCTTCCTTTAGAACAGTTAAATCGATTCTCGGCTCGATAATCGGAACTGGTGGGTCACATGATATGGATTATAAAGTTTGCATCATTCGCACGGCCGCCATCCTGAAATGGTACGGCGGATGACCTTGCAGTTTGGTCAAAAACGCGTCCTATATGAACGTATGTTGTTACCAAATTTGGTAGAGATCGGATAATTTGGTTAGTCGCTATTTGATTTTACGTTTTGAACGTTTGAGTGGCCGCCATTCAGTTTTGGTAAAGATGGCGGCGATATGAAACAAGACACTGTGGTGCCATTTGCTTGTTCTACCTCTGTACCAAATTTAGTTCAATTCGGTTTCATCGGGTTCGAATTGATAGGGGGGGGACAGACATTCAGAGTACACACACTCACACACACACACACATACACACACATAGACTCTCTCTCTCTCACACACACACACACACATACACAGACAGACACACATTTTTGGCCCCGTAGTGATCTCATAAGTCTACTTTCATTTTTTGCAAAAATCGAATGTACTCTAAACAAGTAGTTCCGTGAAGAGTGAAGAACTATACAGCCTATTTTCATATATCCTACTTATGTTAATTGCCACTATCAACATACACAATTTCAGTTTGATTGCTGTAATAGATTCGTAGATATTGAGAACCGACTAAATATTTCGGATTGTCGCCATGTTGGATTTTATATATGTAGGTCCTAGAGTTATGTACTGTTACATACAGATTATTGTGAACGTGTAGTATTCAAACTCCAATCGCATAGTTAGGACACAAGAAAAAAAAAACAAGGAGAGTTTAAAATTTTTCACAGCTGCCATCTTGAGATTATGGAAACAATTGAAATAAATTAGATGCCAGTGGATTAACATTCGTATAAGGATTTACTGTACCAAGTTTCACTGCACGCGGATGGTTAAATTGCGAGAAACGTCCATGTGAATATTTATAATTCAAGTCACCGCCATGTTGGATTTGTGATCACCAGGTTATTTAAAGTCCTATAGGTGAACTTAAGTTCAGAGCCCCTATGAACATTAAAAAATGCAGTTTGATTGCTAAAATAGATTCGTATATATTCAGTATCGTCTAAATATTTCGGATGGTCGCCATGTTGGATTGTTAAATGTATAGGCCATAGAGTCATGTACCATTAAAGGAAAATTATTGCGTAGGTTCATTATTCAAACTTTCACTTCGATCGCATGACTACATCACAATAAATAAAATCTTAATTTTAAAATTCGCACTGCCGCCATCTTGAGGTTATGTAAACAATTGAACTAAATTAGATACCAGTGGATTACAATGTGTATAAATATTTCCTGTGCCAGGTTTCTGTGCGCTTGGAACATTAAATCGCGAGAAAGGTCTATTTAAAATTTTCAAATTCGCTTGGCCGCCATGTTCGTTTTGTAGTTAACCGGTTTTTGAAAGTCTTATAGATGGACTTCCAGTAGTGCCCTTTATCTCCGTACAAAATTTCAGGGGTTTACCGCTAATAGTTTCAGAGATATAGAATGCCGGTGAAATATTTCGCACATCCGCCATCTTGTGATTATGTAAACAATTGAACGAAGTTAGATGTCGGTGCATTACAATGTATATAAGCATATACTGTACCAAGTTTCATTGCGTTTGGTTGGTCAAATCGCGAGAAACGTCTATTTAAAAGTCGCAAATTCGCTTGGCCGCCATGTTGTTTTTGTTGTTACCAGGGTTTCAAAAGTCACATATGTGAACTTATAGTAGTTCCCTCTATCACCATAGAAAATGTCAGGGTAATATCGGTAATAGTTTCGGAGATATTGAATGCTGGTGAAATATTTCGCACAGCCGCCATGTTGGATTGGTGAGTCGTAACAAAATTTGAAGGGTACGGTCGAGGTCGCCGGGAATAGTGCTATGAACTTTCCGAGTTTCATTGAAATCGCTCCAGCCGTTTAGATTTTATTAGGGGGGGACACACACACGAATCACACACACACACACACACATACACACACACACACGCACACACACACGGACAAAAGGTGATCTCATAAGCCTATTTTTTCAAAATTGAAAATAGGCTAAAAATCTACAAAGAGGCTGCGTTAGAAGCAAGGACAAAGGGATATGGAACAACTGGTAAATGGTTGCTAGTGTTTCAAAGGGAAGGAGAGGAATGATAATGCCATGTTCTAAAATCCAAAAAAAAAATATCTTTGATCCCAATTTCTCGCTAAATTTTCAACTAATATAAAATCTCCTTTTTTTTACTTTTCAATATTGATAAATTGAAAATCCGCCTGATCAATACTAAGAGAAGTTTTACATGTTTCGGAATATCAATGATTCCATCCTCAGCTTGAAAACCATTATGCCTTAAAACTACTTAAATATTGTAAAAAAAATGGATATCCTTAGAAATAGTGTTGATTTAAATTAATGAAAAACGTGTAAATAATTATATGAATTGATATGCAATTAGACAAAGTATTTTAAAATACTATGTTGATATTCTATTAGCATTTCGAAAAATATATTAATAGGGGACTTCTTTTTTCGAATGTAGATAATGTGAAGAGGCAAGTAAATCGTCGTTAAAATTGGAAGAATTTACGATAATAAACGTGAATGAATATTATAACAAGTAGTTCAGTGAAGAAATAAACAGCCTATTTCCATATATCCAACTGATGTTAATTGCCTCCATCAATATACAAAATTTCAGTTTGAAGGTTGTGATATATTCGTAGATATTGAGAACCGTCTAAATATTTCAGATGGTCGCCAGGTTCAATTTTTATTTTTGTACTATTACATTAAGATTACTGTGTACGTGTGGTATTCAAACTTCAATCGCATTATTAGAACACACGAAGTAAAAAAGAGATTTTAAAATTTCATACAGCTGCCATCTTGTGATTATGCAAACAATTGAAATAAATTAGATGCCAGTTGATTAACATTTGTTTAAGCATCTAACGTACAACGTTTCACTGCACTCGGATAGTTAATTCGCGAGAAACGTCCATTTAAATATTTATAATTCGCGTCGCCGCCATGTTTGATTTGTGCTTACCAGGTTACTGAAAGTCCTATAGGTGAATATAATATGTTCATAGCCTCTATGAACATAACAAAAATTCAGTTTGATTGCTGTAAAAGATTCATAGATATTGAGAACCGTGTAAATATTTCGGATGCTCGCCATTTTGGATTTTTATATGTATAGGCCATAGAGTTATGTACCATTCAAGAACAATTATTGCCTAGGTTCATTATTCAAACTTTCACTTCGATCGCATGATTAAGACACAAGAAATAAAAACTTAATTTTAGAATTTCACACAGCCGCCATCTTGAGGTTATGTGAACAATTGAACTAAATTAGATACCAGTGCATTACAAAATATAAAATCATTTACTGTACCACATTTCACTGCGCTCAGAGAGTTAAATCACGAGAAAAGTCTATTAAAATGTTTCAAATTCGCTTGGCCGCCATGTTCATTCTGTACTATACAGGTTTATGAACGTTACTTAGATAAACGTATATCAGTATCCTTTATCACCGTACACAATTTCAGGGTGATATCTGTAATAGTTTCGGAGATATAGAATGTCAGTGAAATATTTCGCACAGCCGCCATTTTGAGGTTATATAAACAATTGAACTAACTTAGACGCCAGTGCATTACAATGTGTATAAACATTTGCTGTACCAAGTTTCATTACGTTTGGGTAGTTAAATCGCGAAAAAAGTCTATTTAAAAGTCTCAAATTCACTTGGCCGCCATGTTGGTTTTGTAGTCACCAGGTTTTTGAAAGTCTCATAGGTGAACTTTTAGCAGTGTCCTTATCACCGTACACAATTTCAGGGCGATATAGGTAATAATTTCGGAGATACTGAATGCTGGTGAAATATTTCGCACAGCCGCCATGTTGGATTGGTGAGACACAATAAAATTTGAATGGCTCGGTCAGGGTTGGCCAGGATAGTGCCATGAGCTCACCGAGTTTCATTGTAATCGCTCCAACCGTTTAGAAGTTATTACGGGGACACACACGCACACAAACACGGACAATAGGTGATCTCGTAAGCCTATTTTTTCATAAAATGGAAATAGGCTAAAAATCTGTCGAAAATTCAAGATGATGCTTCACTCTGGATATTTATCTGATCTACTGGCAACACAATGTGTGTAAAGCATTCTATAATAGCAACTAATATTCAAGCATACTTGTCATGTAAGCAGTAATCATCAATTAATTTGCCAAAAATATCTTCTTATGAGAATCCGTCTTCCAGGTGTATAATAATGTGCATCGGTATAGCTTCTTCTAACCTCCAAATGACTTGATAATAATCCTTACTATTTGGCTTTTTTAAGTTATGATACTTGCGTTTTGGCCAACATAATGTGTATATATTGAGCCCGTATGAGCTCTTCCTCGGTGATAATTTCTTTGAAGGAATGTGTGAGTGCTTTGCCACAGCGCAGAACCCACCCGTAAGACAGCGCGAGCTTCGTCATGATATTGGATATCCTCTTGACTTTGGAGAACCACGCTACTATTTTTCCTGAGCATATTCTATTACATATTTAGCTTCTACGTGTCTCAGGATTTATCATTTTGTAATTCTGTATGAATTTACCACATTGATGTATATTCAAATGTTTACGGTAAATATATTTCCATCGCGGATATGCGAACTGGACATAGTCGCTGAACGACTAGAGTACTTCCTTGTACCCGGAACGCTGATCCGGCGTCTAACACACCATGTTTTGAGTCCGTTGAAGACACACGTATTCGAGTTTGGGACTGTCGAGCCCACGTTTTGGAATGCCCACTCATTGGAGTGAGAAAGTTTATAATCTGAAAGCATTGTGCATCTAAAGCACTTCAGCATGCAGCATAATTATAATATTGCCAAGTTGGACACCATAATTTCACGTCTGTGAAAAATTTTGGTAAAACAATGAATTCGTGAATTTCTAACATTTCTGTGAAATAGCACATGGAACACATATTTCCGGCCACGCTGATACCTGTATCAAAGACCACGAGGTGGCCAAAATATCTTCAATGTGAACAGTGAATATTATTCAAGCTACATTAAAAGCACGCCACTGCTACAAATAGACTGCAACGAGTTGTGCGCGAATTTTCTACCGCCGATCGCAGAGATAGTACGTGATTTTCAGTGTCTGAAAAGTGAATAAAGCCTGTGAAAAATGTATAATCAACTGTGCAACATCAATTCTGTGAGAGATAACTACCTGCATCTCAACATAAATTCTGTGAAAACACGTGTGAATTGTTCTTCAAATTATGCATCATTTAGTCAACCACGTGCACGATATGTTGCTACTCTCATTAGTAATGTGTGACATCGCTTAAGCTACCCATGTGAGAGAGATGTCCTGAGATAAGGCTGCAGGGTGGATTGGAACCTACGAACCACGAGGGACGTGCAAACCATGAGGAGCCCATAATGAGAACCACCACCATGAAGACGAAACCACTTGGGAGGAGACCACGAGGACGCAGGAAATTGTCAGGAGGAGGAAAAGGCCGAGGATGGATGGCCTAGGATGTATTTATTCCCTTCTACCATGAGAAGTAGTATACCCCTCAATTCCGAGCCAGGAGTGAGGTGAATTACCATGGTCCTGGGAGTTTTGTATTCCTTTTCTTGTGCGAGGTTTTATTATGGTAGACTTAGCGTAGAAATCAACCGAATTCTTTGACAACCAATTAGGTAGGGTTGGTAGTTTGATTCATTATGTGAAATAATTTTCAGAATGTTTCAATATTGGTGAGACACCGTGTATTTGGATTTATTCCATTGGTGCATTTCTTTTGGGCGTACTAAATCGTCAAGTCTTGAAGCTCATTAATCTCATCATAACTGCTGAGCTATTTTTCCTATCAGCCTAGACTGATCATAACTGGATGAACTGCCATCCGTGTAAATAATCAGGGTAATTTTGGGACACCCTGTTCTGTCATTTTATTTAATTTACGCCACTGTCTTATCAGCGTATCATTTGGTGTAATTGAGGATTAATCACCACATTTATAAATGTGGATCTTTGAAGCCACAGAGTTCTGAATGAGAACTAATTTAGGTATTATTCATTTTATAAGACTAGCATCGATACAACGACGTATCAGTTTAAACAACCCAGGAGCAGAAGGTGTTGTGTGTTTAATTATAATTTGTGTCCAGGAGTCGACACGCAAACATTATTGAAGAAAACTTGTAAATAGATGGAGTGGAATGTCTTTCAGGAAACCAATGCAGTTGGGAGATAGTGTCATTTCTCTCATTCTAGTTTATTTGTTATTTCAAACATGTTGTATCGCTGTACTGCGTAAATCCAGGCAGTATCGAATCTAGTATGCATTGTGTAAATACGTGTACGATTCACATACTAGGACTGAATCATGTGAATCCTTGCTTAAATGAGTGTAATATTTCCCTGCTAGACGCATGAGCTTTGAGTGCAGTTGGTTGCACGCGAGAAACCAGTTTACTGTACCCATAAACCACTGCGCCACTACTTGTGAGACCGAGACATTGATTATTTCAAGACGTATTCTGACGTCACATAACTGTGTGGAAAGTATTTTTGACTAGGTCAAGCTCATATGTAGGCCAGTCAGCTGCATGATATTTCATAATATGAATGACCATCGCGTCACATTGAGATCGCTAATTGAGGCGACAGTTCTGCTAGATGTAATGTCATGAATGTTAGGAAATGATGAAAGGTTTACCGAATGTTTTAATAACCATGATGACACTGTGCATAAGGCTAGTTAATTGATGTTATTATAGTGCCCGCAGAGTGCACTGTCGCTGCTAGATGGATTAATATCTACGACCAGTACTGTTGTTACCGGAAAAGTACTGAGCGATTCTGCCAGGCTTGTTCCGATGCTTATTATGCGAGCTATGTGTGAGCCGCAAATAGCTAGTGTTATTGTATTACCGAGCCGGTGTTGGCTCGTATTATTCCTGTGACTGGAATTCACCGATATTGTGATGATCTCAGAGGAGACTCACTATTATTGTGTATTCAGCCTGTGTCATGGATTATCATCAGTATTCGACATAAAACCAATTAGGCAACCTAAACCTATGATTATAAATCATGAAGCTTAATTTATGTAAATTATTTAAACTAATTAATGATTGATTGATATAAGATTGAAACTACATTTTGTTTGCCAACTGATGCCATGTGCTGAAGCATTTCCCAGAGCGAGGTGACATTGGACTAAGCTGACACTGTTATTTGGACCAACGGAGTTGCGGCTGGACCAAAAGTTCGTAACTGGTGGGGCGCATTCTCATATAGCATAAGAAGTAGTCATTACTACGCAGCTGTCAACATAATTTACAATCACTCAAATGACAATTGATGATGATGATAATTGTTGTTTTAAGGGGCTTAACATCTAGGTTAACGGCCCCTAATTGTCTGGGTGAAAGCGAAAATGGCAATGAAATAGAAACCAGAACGAAAATGAAGTAAGAAGGAAAATACTTACAAAAAGGAACTCAGATTTAAACTAGTCACAAAATGGAGAGTGGTAATACAAAAGGGAATTTAGAACGAAAATACCTTCAAAAGGAATAGATTGAAAAATACGCACAAAACGGAGGTTAAATTTAAAATACGTATAACATGCAATGCACAGTCGAAATATTTACAAAATGCAAGTGAAATCCAAAATACTTACAAAATGCAAATGAGATTGAAAATACTGTAACGATTCGTGCAGTTGCCGTCGGCCGCCATCCCTTTCTCCTCATGTCAAGTGGGCGGGGTGTACGGAGAGCGCTGGGCAGCCAATTAGGCCAAGGCTAATTAGGGTAGCCCCTCCCCAAGGCCACCACCAATACAATAGCACTACGAATCAGGTAAACTATTGGCGCTAGGCTACCTGACTGTGCTGTTTCTGGAAACTACTGGATGCGACAGGAAGGTCCCGAACAAAGTACTGGGAGGAGCTAAAGAGTTCTGGAACCCAACCACGAGGACATACTCGACGCTACTGGAAGGGGCAACACCGAGAGCATTCGAGACCAGGAGCTGGATTGGTTATATACCAGTGATGTGCGACGAGCAGTCAGTCCTGGATGAGTCTCCGCTGAAGGAGTGTGCCGAGCGACCTGTGGATATAAATGTGGAAATAAATAACATAAATAGTGACTGCCAGAGATACTGACTTGCAGAGATCAGTGTACATAAATAGTGACTAATAGCTGTGTAAAGTGAAACTCTGTGTGTGTGAGTGAGAGTAAGTAGGCCTAATTTGATTTAGTGTTAATTAGTGTAAATAATATTATTGTAAATAAAGATTTAGTGCATTATAGCCTGACCTATTATTAACGAACTCCTGAAACGTTACAATTGGTGTCAGATGTGTAGGGTCAGGTTATAGGAGTGCTTCTTTGCGAAAACTGTGTACTTTAGAAAAGGCCCACTTTAATGAAGTGTGTACCATAGTGAATTCTTAGTGACTGTCTTGTGTGTACCGTCTGGAAGCCTGGTTAATCGTGTGTGGACTGTCCGTGTGTCTCGCATTTTGGACTATAAAATGGTGACAAGGAAAGTAAAACTTTCAGCACTGAAGGTTTCGGAATTACGACAGGAATTGGAAGAAAGGGAAGCTGATGCCACGGGAACTAAGTCTACGCTACAAGTGCGATTACGTCAGTTACTGCTGGACGCTGGCGAGGACCTTGATGTAGTCCTGTTTGAGCTTCCCTGCGGGATTGAAGGTATAGGTCAGATGGTGGAAATTTTGCAAAAGAAAATGGCGGACGATGTGGAAAATGTGGAAAAGAAAATAGTAGAAAACTCCAAAATTCTGGAAAGGAATATAATGGAAAATAATGCCAATCTTGAGAGGAAATTTCAAGAAGTAACACTCACTACGGAAACGAAGCTGAGGGAGGAATTTCAAGATTCTCTGCGGAAGTTGGAGGACGAGCTTGCGAGCGCCCTGCTTCAAAATAAGGACAAGCAACGAAACGAAACCATTGCCGCTGCTGGACCATCGGAAGGTAAGAAGAGTTTACCTGTTCCCGCCGCTGGGCGGACTGACCTGCCAATGGATCGTGCACCCGTTCCCGCAGTTGGTCGTTCTGACCTGCCAACATTCGATGGGAAGTCTGCGTGGGAAGAATACTTCACCTTGTTTGAGACCGCCGCCATGATTAATGGGTGGTCAGAGGCCACGAAAGCTGCAATGATGTGCTTGTCGCTGCGCGGAGAGGCCCTACGAGTCCTACAAGCTGTTCCCTTATCGAAGAGACAGAACTACGACGTTCTTTATCAAAAACTGGAAATGCGGTTCGGACATCGACACATGGAGCAGCTATATCACTCCCAGTTGAGAAATCGCTGCAAAAGATCTAACGCGAGCCTACAGGAGTTCGAAGCAGACATATTCCGTCTCGTTAGGAGCACCTACCCAACAGTGCCCAGCGACGTTTACGAGAGTCTTGCTACCGAGAAGTTTCTCGACGGGCTCCGCGAGACCGAGACACAGCAGGCTGTGAAGCTGGCACGCCCACTAACGTTGAATGATGCTTTGGCCCTAGCCCTTGAGTTCGAGGCTGTTCAAAAATCCGTGCGCAGCCAAGCGCGCATCCGAGCTCTGGAGGGAGACAAGGAGGTCCAACCTGTGCCTTCCTTAGAAGAAATCGTGGAGAAAGTTCTTCAAGCCTTGCAGTCCAAGAAGAAACGGACGAGGTGCTGGGCCTGCGGGGAGGTTGGGCACCTTGGAGATCGATGCCCTAAACTTACGACTAACAAGTACCAGCGAGGGAAACTAAAGAGGGTTGATGGAAAGGGGCGACTGTCAACCCGCGCCAACTCCAGGAATGCCCCCACTTCTGCTATCGTCGCGTCTCTGGGTCGTCAAGCCAACTCAATGTTTGTCGGTGGCCATGTGGATGGAGAACCCAGAGACCTACTGGTGGACACAGGGGCCACAATGACCATCATCCGACCAGGTATCGTGAGAAGAGCAATAACACCCACAAGATGGACACTGCGAACAGCAACGGGGGAACCAGCCAACGTTCGAGGGGAGGCAGTCGTCGACGTCATCATCGGTGATACCCGGTTTCGCCATCGTGTCTTGGTCGCTGAGGTGGAAGAGGACGTTATTCTCGGGATGGACATCATGACTAAGTACAAATTCGGACTAGACTTGGGAAGTGGAATTTTGCGAGTCGGAAACGAGGAGGTAGTTCTGCAGAAGAGGAACGCCGTGATAGCAGCGGAAGACATGGTACTGCCAGGACGTAGTGAAGTAATGGTAGAAGGGAAGCTGGACGGTGAAATCCCCGAAGGTTGTGACGTCATGGTAGGGCCTACGAGTAGGTAATAAAGAGCGGTTCTGGGACAGGGGCTAATGGGCAAAATGGCCGCCGCGCGCAACTGCCCTGTGTTATTCTTATAGAGAGGTCAGTCATAGCTGGGTCAGGGGCTAATGGGCAATATGGCTGCCACGCCCTGAGACATTGCATGACGTCACAGAGAGAGGTTGACAGTGTAACGTTGCTAAATGGAATATTTATTATTATTATTATTATTATTATTATTATTATTATTATTATTATTAGGTAATCATGCATTGATCACGTACAATCAAGACCAGTCTTATATTGCCCCACTTTATGGTGTAGTGGCTAGCATTTTTAGCTGTTACTTTAGAGACCCGGGTTTGAGTCCTGGCTCTGTCAAGAAATGTAATTCTAGGCTGAGGGTTGGAATAGTGTACACTCAAACTTGTGAGGCAAAAAAAATCAGAGCAGCTATGTTTAATTCATACCTCAGCCATTCTGCCAAACCGAACTGAACCTAACCTAACCTAACTTGAAAGTAAAAAGAAAAAAAACTGAGAGCAAAAAAATGTAATCAGAAAGTAACAGCAAATGTAAGAGCACATATAATAAACTTAGTTAAAACCTAACCTAACCTAAACTAACTTCACCTAACCTAACCTAACCCAACTTAACCTAACCTAACCTAACTTCAAAGTGCAAGCAAAAAAAATGAGAGCAAAAATTGTAATGAAAAAATTAAGAGCAAATGTAATAACACAAATAATAAACTTAGTTATAACCTACCCTAACCTAACCTAACCTAACCTAACCAAGCATTTCCTCACCTAATTTCACCTAACCTAACTTCAAAGTAAATGCAAATATAAGAACAAAAAATGACAGCAAAAAGTGAAATCAAATAGTGTATACAAGAAAGTAAGAGCAAATGAAATAGCACAAATAATAAACTTAGTTATAACCTAACCAAACCTAACCTAACCCACAGAAACCTCATTTTAAGATTTTAGATTTTACATTTTAACATTTTACATTTTAACATTATAGATTTTTGATTTTTTTCATTTTACTTTTTTAGATTTTACATTTTTGATTTTTTGTATTTCAGTTTTAGTTTTTTTTTTAGATTTTACATTTTAAATTTAATATTTTTTGATTTTAGATTTAACAATTTCCATTTTCCGAAAAGAGTCACTTACCTAACCTCACCAAACCTAACTTTACCAAACCTAACTTAAGCTAATCCAAAGGGCTAATGCACATACACAAAGTATATAAGGACACATGCAACTCTCCTTATGCTAGTCTTATTGGCTACTGTACAACATGATCACTACCCCAACCGTCTTTTTTTTTTCATTTTGTTGTTTACTCATTTGTCAATTTTCCAATTTCCCATTTTCAGTTTTTTTAAATGTCAGTTTTAAGTTTTTTTAATTTCATAATATGGAAACATGGATTTTGCATTTTGTTGTTTACACATTTGTCAATTTTCCAATTTCCCATTTTCAGTTTTTTTAATGTCAATTTTAAGTTTTTAAATTTCATGATATGGAAACATGGATTTTTGCATTTTGTTGTTTACACATTTGTCAATTTACCAAATTCCCATTTACAGTTTTTAAAATTTTAGTTCAATGTTTTTTCTATTTTGTCAATATGGAAACATAGATTTTCCAATTTGTGTGTTTTACATGTTCATTTTGCATTAGGAGTGGAGAGAGGTGGGTAGTAATTAAAAATGTACAAGCAGTGTCCATACAATATTTTTTATTTTAAATACATGTACACTATTTACACTTAAATACATTTTTATATATAGTCTATTTTTTGTTATAAATTGTACAGTTGTTTTTATTTTTGTTTTCTATTTTATTTATTTTTGATTATGAATACTATTTTTTTATTTGTATAGTGCCATGGTTTTATTTACTAAATAGTTTTGTTTTATGTATTTGCTAGTTGCAGGCAGAAGATTTTGATATTCATAACTTAACTCTTTAAGCATGGTCAATGATTGAGTAATGACCATAGGCATGTGTACCTATACCATTAGCATCAATCACTCTTTTATCATCACCAGGACACAAAGCAATTTTGTTTAGCCTTATAGATGATATGTCATGTTGTTTAGAAGCGATAATGTTCATGGGTATTCTTTTTACATTGTTTTTCATGACACAATCCTTATAATCTTGAAAGCTTATACAATTTTTGACAACACCTCTGCTAATACCTTTAATCTTTTTGATTTCTTTACCATTTATGTCTAAAGCATACATTTTAGCTCTAAGTCCAACAAATGCTTTTATAATTTGTCCACAAGCCTCGTCTTTAAATTTCCCCAACGTTTTCTTGTTTGATGTAGAGTAACATATGTGATTAGTAGGATAATCTGATGTGTCCAGGTGTTGTAGGAAATCCAACTTGTCTTGATATACATCTGGGGTGTTAACCAAATATATGAACGAGTCAGTATCCATATACATGAGTTTAAGATTGTCCATGCCATAATAAGGTAGCAGGACATCATAGTGGTGGGAATACATGAGAGTTTTTGAAATATCCAGTATACACATTCCAATATATATAGGCTTATTGAATACAATGTTACGTTTAGCCATGTGGAAAGCAGCTAGGTTAGGGCCATAAATTGTTCTGTCGATAAATGTCGGCTTTGCTATTAGCTTTTCTGCCTTTTTGCTGTCAGTCACAAGACGTATGTCTATTCTTTTACGGATATTTTCCATTGTTTTCCCAAAAATGGCATTGTTGAATAATTTGTACAGATTTTTCTCAAAATCATTTTTGGCTTGTTTTCGAAGGTTGTTATTAAAATCAACGTATGCCTTTAACCAAGGTCTTTGTTTAAACTTTAACACACGATGAATTTTTATCAATTTTATTCCATGATCTAAAGCCTGTTTTAATGCCATGTAGTGAACAACATATCGCCTTCGATTTCCAAGATGAGGAATTAGTTTTTTCAGAGACGAATCCTTAGGTTGTGTACACTCTGGTAGGAAAGGTAAATCGTTGTGTAGATCATGAAGGTCAGATGGGTAATCAACATCAACGTCTAGAATGTATCCCACAGGATCGTCTTTCTTTAGTTTTTCTAGATCAACAGTATCTGGAGAAACCCACTGAAATCCACCATAAGGAAGGGAGTGGCACATAGCCCACCCGTATTGGTTGTTGGCATCATCATAGGTAATAAACTGCGATGGTTTCTCAGAATCATAGGTTTCCATGTATTTATTGTTAGCTTCAGCATACCGATGAGACACTTGGCATATGCCTCCACGTATTCCAGACTCGATTAGAAGAATCTGATCGTAATCCTGTAGCAATTCCAGTTCAATTCCTGTGTAAAGGAGCATTGCCTCAAAACTTAAACCAGGCGAAGTAAAAAAGTGTGCAGCATCCACTCGGTGTGTTTCTAGTGTTTTGTTTCTAAACGTTTCAAAGCTGTCTGCTAGAAGGAGTACATCTGAAGTTAGGTAGAGGTCACAATATTCCCCTAGAGTTTTAATGTTGAACTGATTCCACACATTTTTGGCATGTTCATAGTCTTCTTGACTAACATCTTCTTGACTTAATTTCTTAAAGAATGCCTCTTTTGGAGGTAAACACGTTTCACTTAACTTTTCCCAAGAGTCAATGTAGTCATAACAAAATACCCCTTTACGAGTCATGAGCATTGCATTTTCTTTTCCAAAGTACTTGTCTGTTTCAGGGTATGATGTTAAGTTGGAAACTAAGTTTTCCAAACTACTCGGCATTAACCGAAACGTGTCCACAAATCTAAGCTTAACATTTCCTACATATTTGGTAAAGGAAATGTACTTTTCTTTGGAGTTAGCGATAACATCCACTCTCTCAGTAGTACATCCCAATTGCTTTACAATGAAATTTGCGTCGTAGCCACTCATATTATGTAGAAACACAGGAACGGGGTTACGTGTTTTACACCTCAAATTACAGTTATTGTGAGCACTTCCACGGTATTCCCCTGTAATATGGCAGTGGTCTCGAACTTTCCAGTCCTGTTGGGTAAATGGTTTTTGACACAAATAACAGGTTTCAGAACATTGGAACTCTACTTCTTGATCCTCAGTTAAAGCCTTCGGAACATTTAAGCTGTAAAGGCGATCGATTTCATTAGCTATTGAAATCAAACAGTCCATAAACTTTTCTGCAGCGTCAGGTCCACGATAAATAAGAGGTCGGCTTGGAAGGTTTGTCTTTATGTGTTCCACAGCAGGTGAGAGTTTAACGTATATACCAAAGCTCATAGGAACATGACTCTGGTATGGCACTGTATAACTTGCTTCAGGATTGGGTAGACATGTTTGATAGGGTAACAGTATACTTTCAAAATCAGCATAGATAACGTAAGGTATTCTCAGCATTTTTTCCACGTTTAAAAATTTAACAATGGAGTTTTTAATAGGCATTTCAACCCTAGCAATGTCATGCTGGACACACAAAGCTCTATGTTCTTTCAATTTTTCCATTCCTTGTTGTCCATATCGATTATCAAAGTGTGTAAAACACCGTTTACACGTATATATCTTATGTTCATAGCGGGTAATCTGATGTCTTACTAGTTTATCAAAATCTTTGATAAAGACGTAGTGGTTCTGAGCGGATGATGAACTTAACAGGAGGAGGTCGCGATGGTCTTGCAGCTCTTGATCCACAATCTTTAGAGGAAACACTTTGTTGTCTTTTTCCAGTCCAAATACATCAATGGATATATCGTTGGCTTTTTCAAATTTGGGAATGTCAGCTAGTAATGTAGGAAATGATATTACAGAAAAATCATACTTGTTGTCCAGGTCCTTGTATTTACTAACGCGTTCAGCTTTCGTTTTAACCAGTTTTGCTAAAATGGCATACATAAAACACTTTTCATCCTTTAAGTTTTGAGGATTAATGCAGGCTTTTCTTGCTTGTATAGCTGCTGGTAATGGAATATATGTGCTGCCACGCAAGGGATTATACTTATTTATTTTCAATCGTACTCCTTCCACTGCTAACAAAGCCCAATTACTACCTTTTAGCTCAGATTCCTCCATTTCCGTAGTTAACTTTGTAAATTGTGTTTCCAAGAAACTACTTAAGTCCGTTTCCAAAAATAGGGCCTGATTTCGTGTTTTAAAAGCACGATCTGTAATTTCATTGGTAGATGTATGAATGAATCTACATTCAGCCACAAGATTAACTTTTATCGACTTGTGCATTGCTAGTTCTTTCTGCATAGCTTGTATTATTTGCTGTTTGGACTCTTTAAGGTATGAATTTAAATCCTTGCACGTATCGCAACGAATGAAATAGGATTTAAGTCGACCTTCAAAAGATGTCTCATATTCAATAAGTCCATTTTTGTCAGGGACCAATGACAGTAGGTAATGTTTTGTAGGCTCTGCTTTTTGTCTTTTAGCTGCCGACACAACATTACAACATTCTTCATGACGACGTCCGTTGTAGGCATTGTTGAATGTACAGCCACACGTTTTACACTCATGAAATTCCCCACACGAAACTTCATGACGCTTCCTATGATAGTCCCGAAGAAAAGTCTTTCCACACTCTTTACACATATAGCTAGGAATGGGTTCTTCCATCACGAATGTTGATTTCTGCAAACAGCTGCTTACTGCGTATCACAAGGCTAGAGGTTGGTCGGAGAGACGGTCTTTCACGATGTGAACACCATGAGAGGTAGTAGTCAACTGGTGATATTCTTGTGAAGGGTCCTCTAATATACCCCTAGTCTAGACCAACAACTCTTTACAGCGTATGACAAGGCTGTAGACTGGACAGTGAGACGGTATTTCACGATGTGAACACTGTAACAAGTAGTAGTCAACTGATTATATACTTGCTAAGGGTTCTCTAATATACAATAGTCAAGACCAACAGCTACTTACTGAGTAGTACAAGGCTGTACAATAGTTGTTTTGACAGTCTTTCACGATGTGGTCACTGTGAATAATGGTAGTCAACTGATGATATTCTTGATAAGGGTCCTCTAATATACCCCTGGTTAAGGGTAACAGCTGTTCACTGCTTATGACAAGGCTAAAGACTGGTTGCTTCAACGGTCTTTCACAATGTAAACACTGTGACAGGTAGTAGTCAACTGAAAATATTCTTATGGCCTACTCAAGGTTATCAGGTACTTACTGCATATCAAAAGGCTGTACACTCATGTGTGTTAGGCACTCTTTTTTGCTAAGGACCCCAATATTCCCTACACAAGGCTATACATGTTAGTTCTAAACACTTAGTGGTTAATTGTATATTCAATTTTTGTACAAAGCTTATACAAGCACGTTTTATGAGGTAAAACTTTGTTAAATAACTGCATGCGACACGCAAAGTATGTTTCCGCTATCTAGCGGTGACTATGAGTACTACTTGAACGACCAGCATGCTACCTAGCGCTCCATTTCAACACTCGCTCACTGAACGATCAGCATGCTATCTAGCGGTCGATAGCAATACTCCTCAACTACCAGCCTGCTATCTATCGGTCAATATGACAACTCACTCAACTACCGACATGCTACATGGCTCTTTTGGTCAGTTTTTTGTTGGCTTTTTTTGGTCAGTTTTTGTTGGCTTTTTTGTTGGCCTTTGTTGGCTTTTGTTGGCTTTTGTTGGCTTTTTTGTTGGCTTTTGTTGGCTGTTGTTGGCTTTTGTTGGCTTTTGTTGGCTTTTGTATTAGCTCTTTCATATTTGCTCTTGCTTGTGGGGGCTTATTATTTGGTCTTGGAAAGTATGTCAGTCCTTTTTTTATGGCTGCAAAATGCTTACAGCCATGTTTGTAAGCAGCAACAACAACAACAACAACACACAAAATTCAAAAAAAATCCAAAGTACTCTAAGGTTTATCAATGACTCTCAACTCTTACACTTACCTCTATCCCATGCCTAGTCAAAAAAGTAGTGTATTTTTCAAATTTTTCAAAAAAATATTTGGAAAGTAGGCTATATCATTAAACTAAAAATCCTGAAAAGACATATGTTAACTCCAACACCTACCTCTATACCACTCTCAGTCCAAAAATAATGTATTTTTCAAATTTTCCAAAACATATTTCCGAAAATGGGTTATATTTCCGAAATTAAAAAGTTAACAAAAAATGTTTGTTTGACATAAATGAATGGCCTTTGCCTCCTCTACCACTGTACCAAGTCCCAGGTCTCCAGGACAAAAAAAATAAAATTTTTAAAAAGGGTTTTATTTCCAAAATTAGGAATTTTACAAAAAAGTTTGTTTGACATAAATGAATGGCCTTTACCCCCTCTACCCCCACACTAAGTCTCATGTCTCTAGGACAACAAAAATAAAATTTTCAAAATGGGCTTATATTTCCAAAATTAGGAATTCTACAAAAAAGTTTGTTTGACGTAAATCAATAGTCTTTACCCCCTCTATTCCAACACCAAGTCTCAGGTCTCTAGGTCAACAAAAATAAAATTTGGAAAAAATGGTCACTATTTTGGAAACTAGGAATTCTACAAAAAAGTTTGTTTAACATAAATGAAAGGTCTCTATCCCCTCTACTTGTAAACCAAGTTCCAGGTATGTGAGACAAAAATGAAAAAAGTTCAATTGGGAAAGTAGGCGATTTTTCATATAACCAAACATTCAAAAATGTGTTCATTGGGCTGCAAATAATGGCCTCTATGTCCTTTATTTTTATAATAAAACGTTTTTATTTTTTACATTTTTTTGAAAAAAGTTCAATTTTGAAATTTTTATAATTTAGAAACTAAAGAGTTTTCAAAAAATTTTGTTTGACATAAATGAATGGTCTTGACCCCCTCTACCCCCAAAATAAATTTCAAGTCTCTAGGACAAGAAATAACAGTAGTGGAGTAGGGGGTTCTGCTTTACTTGGCGTGGCCGCCATCTTGGTTTGTTGGGCACAGGAGTGTCAAGTGAAGCAGAACCCCCACTACTCCACTACTGTTATTTCTTGTCCTAGAGACTTGAAATTTATTTTGGGGGTAGAGGGGGTCAAGACCATTCATTTATGTCAAACAAAATTTTTTGAAAACTCTTTAGTTTCTAAATTATAAAAATTTCAAAATTGAACTTTTTTCAAAAAAATGTAAAAAATAAAAACGTTTTATTATAAAAATAAAGGACATAGAGGCCATTATTTGCAGCCCAATGAACACATTTTTGAATGTTTGGTTATATGAAAAATCGCCTACTTTCCCAATTGAACTTTTTTCATTTTTGTCTCACATACCTGGAACTTGGTTTACAAGTAGAGGGGATAGAGACCTTTCATTTATGTTAAACAAACTTTTTTGTAGAATTCCTAGTTTCCAAAATAGTGACCATTTTTTCCAAATTTTATTTTTGTTGACCTAGAGACCTGAGACTTGGTGTTGGAATAGAGGGGGTAAAGACTATTGATTTACGTCAAACAAACTTTTTTGTAGAATTCCTAATTTTGGAAATATAAGCCCATTTTGAAAATTTTATTTTTGTTGTCCTAGAGACATGAGACTTAGTGTGGGGGTAGAGGGGGTAAAGGCCATTCATTTATGTCAAACAAACTTTTTTGTAAAATTCCTAATTTTGGAAATAAAACCCTTTTTAAAAATTTTATTTTTTTTGTCCTGGAGACCTGGGACTTGGTACAGTGGTAGAGGAGGCAAAGGCCATTCATTTATGTCAAACAAACATTTTTTGTTAACTTTTTAATTTCGGAAATATAACCCATTTTCGGAAATATGTTTTGGAAAATTTGAAAAATACATTATTTTTGGACTGAGAGTGGTATAGAGGTAGGTGTTGGAGTTAACATATGTCTTTTCAGGATTTTTAGTTTAATGATATAGCCTACTTTCCAAATATTTTTTTGAAAAATTTGAAAAATACACTACTTTTTTGACTAGGCATGGGATAGAGGTAAGTGTAAGAGTTGAGAGTCATTGATAAACCTTAGAGTACTTTGGATTTTTTTTGAATTTTGTGTGTTGTTGTTGTTGTTGTTGCTGCTTACAAACATGGCTGTAAGCATTTTGCAGCCATAAAAAAAGGACTGACATACTTTCCAAGACCAAATAATAAGCCCCCACAAGCAAGAGCAAATATGAAAGAGCTAATACAAAAGCCAACAAAAGCCAACAAAAGCCAACAACAGCCAACAAAAGCCAACAAAAAAGCCAACAAAAGCCAACAAAAGCCAACAAAGGCCAACAAAAAAGCCAACAAAAACTGACCAAAAAAAGCCAACAAAAAACTGACCAAAAGAGCCATGTAGCATGTCGGTAGTTGAGTGAGTTGTCATATTGACCGATAGATAGCAGGCTGGTAGTTGAGGAGTATTGCTATCGACCGCTAGATAGCATGCTGATCGTTCAGTGAGCGAGTGTTGAAATGGAGCGCTAGGTAGCATGCTGGTCGTTCAAGTAGTACTCATAGTCACCGCTAGATAGCGGAAACATACTTTGCGTGTCGCATGCAGTTATTTAACAAAGTTTTACCTCATAAAACGTGCTTGTATAAGCTTTGTACAAAAATTGAATATACAATTAACCACTAAGTGTTTAGAACTAACATGTATAGCCTTGTGTAGGGAATATTGGGGTCCTTAGCAAAAAAGAGTGCCTAACACACATGAGTGTACAGCCTTTTGATATGCAGTAAGTACCTGATAACCTTGAGTAGGCCATAAGAATATTTTCAGTTGACTACTACCTGTCACAGTGTTTACATTGTGAAAGACCGTTGAAGCAACCAGTCTTTAGCCTTGTCATAAGCAGTGAACAGCTGTTACCCTTAACCAGGGGTATATTAGAGGACCCTTATCAAGAATATCATCAGTTGACTACCATTATTCACAGTGACCACATCGTGAAAGACTGTCAAAACAACTATTGTACAGCCTTGTACTACTCAGTAAGTAGCTGTTGGTCTTGACTATTGTATATTAGAGAACCCTTAGCAAGTATATAATCAGTTGACTACTACTTGTTACAGTGTTCACATCGTGAAATACCGTCTCACTGTCCAGTCTACAGCCTTGTCATACGCTGTAAAGAGTTGTTGGTCTAGACTAGGGGTATATTAGAGGACCCTTCACAAGAATATCACCAGTTGACTACTACCTCTCATGGTGTTCACATCGTGAAAGACCGTCTCTCCGACCAACCTCTAGCCTTGTGATACGCAGTAAGCAGCTGTTTGCAGAAATCAACATTCGTGATGGAAGAACCCATTCCTAGCTATATGTGTAAAGAGTGTGGAAAGACTTTTCTTCGGGACTATCATAGGAAGCGTCATGAAGTTTCGTGTGGGGAATTTCATGAGTGTAAAACGTGTGGCTGTACATTCAACAATGCCTACAACGGACGTCGTCATGAAGAATGTTGTAATGTTGTGTCGGCAGCTAAAAGACAAAAAGCAGAGCCTACAAAACATTACCTACTGTCATTGGTCCCTGACAAAAATGGACTTATTGAATATGAGACATCTTTTGAAGGTCGACTTAAATCCTATTTCATTCGTTGCGATACGTGCAAGGATTTAAATTCATACATTAAAGAGTCCAAACAGCAAATAATACAAGCTATGCAGAAAGAACTAGCAATGCACAAGTCGATAAAAGTTAATCTTGTGGCTGAATGTAGATTCATTCATACATCTACCAATGAAATTACAGATCGTGCTTTTAAAACACGAAATCAGGCCCTATTTTTGGAAACGGACTTAAGTAGTTTCTTGGAAACACAATTTACAAAGTTAACTACGGAAATGGAGGAATCTGAGCTAAAAGGTAGTAATTGGGCTTTGTTAGCAGTGGAAGGAGTACGATTGAAAATAAATAAGTATAATCCCTTGCGTGGCAGCACATATATTCCATTACCAGCAGCTATACAAGCAAGAAAAGCCTGCATTAATCCTCAAAACTTAAAGGATGAAAAGTGTTTTATGTATGCCATTTTAGCAAAACTGGTTAAAACGAAAGCTGAACGCGTTAGTAAATACAAGGACCTGGACAACAAGTATGATTTTTCTGTAATATCATTTCCTACATTACTAGCTGACATTCCCAAATTTGAAAAAGCCAACGATATATCCATTAATGTATTTGGACTGGAAAAAGACAACAAAGTGTTTCCTCTAAAGATTGTGGATCAAGAGCTGCAAGACCATCGCGACCTCCTCCTGTTAAGTTCATCATCCGCTCAGAACCACTACGTCTTTATCAAAGATTTTGATAAACTAGTAAGACATCAGATTACCCGCTATGAACATAAGATATATACGTGTAAACGGTGTTTTACACACTTTGATAATCGATATGGACAACAAGGAATGGAAAAATTGAAAGAACATAGAGCTTTGTGTGTCCAGCATGACATTGCTAGGGTTGAAATGCCTATTAAAAACTCCATTGTTAAATTTTTAAACGTGGAAAAAATGCTGAGAATACCTTACGTTATCTATGCTGATTTTGAAAGTATACTGTTACCCTATCAAACATGTCTACCCAATCCTGAAGCAAGTTATACAGTGCCATACCAGAGTCATGTTCCTATGAGCTTTGGTATATACGTTAAACTCTCACCTGCTGTGGAACACATAAAGACAAACCTTCCAAGCCGACCTCTTATTTATCGTGGACCTGACGCTGCAGAAAAGTTTATGGACTGTTTGATTTCAATAGCTAATGAAATCGATCGCCTTTACAGCTTAAATGTTCCGAAGGCTTTAACTGAGGATCAAGAAGTAGAGTTCCAATGTTCTGAAACCTGTTATTTGTGTCAAAAACCATTTACCCAACAGGACTGGAAAGTTCGAGACCACTGCCATATTACAGGGGAATACCGTGGAAGTGCTCACAATAACTGTAATTTGAGGTGTAAAACACGTAACCCCGTTCCTGTGTTTCTACATAATATGAGTGGCTACGACGCAAATTTCATTGTAAAGCAATTGGGATGTACTACTGAGAGAGTGGATGTTATCGCTAACTCCAAAGAAAAGTACATTTCCTTTACCAAATATGTAGGAAATGTTAAGCTTAGATTTGTGGACACGTTTCGGTTAATGCCGAGTAGTTTGGAAAACTTAGTTTCCAACTTAACATCATACCCTGAAACAGACAAGTACTTTGGAAAAGAAAATGCAATGCTCATGACTCGTAAAGGGGTATTTTGTTATGACTACATTGACTCTTGGGAAAAGTTAAGTGAAACGTGTTTACCTCCAAAAGAGGCATTCTTTAAGAAATTAAGTCAAGAAGATGTTAGTCAAGAAGACTATGAACATGCCAAAAATGTGTGGAATCAGTTCAACATTAAAACTCTAGGGGAATATTGTGACCTCTACCTAACTTCAGATGTACTCCTTCTAGCAGACAGCTTTGAAACGTTTAGAAACAAAACACTAGAAACACACCGAGTGGATGCTGCACACTTTTTTACTTCGCCTGGTTTAAGTTTTGAGGCAATGCTCCTTTACACAGGAATTGAACTGGAATTGCTACAGGATTACGATCAGATTCTTCTAATCGAGTCTGGAATACGTGGAGGCATATGCCAAGTGTCTCATCGGTATGCTGAAGCTAACAATAAATACATGGAAACCTATGATTCTGAGAAACCATCGCAGTTTATTACCTATGATGATGCCAACAACCAATACGGGTGGGCTATGTGCCACTCCCTTCCTTATGGTGGATTTCAGTGGGTTTCTCCAGATACTGTTGATCTAGAAAAACTAAAGAAAGACGATCCTGTGGGATACATTCTAGACGTTGATGTTGATTACCCATCTGACCTTCATGATCTACACAACGATTTACCTTTCCTACCAGAGTGTACACAACCTAAGGATTCGTCTCTGAAAAAACTAATTCCTCATCTTGGAAATCGAAGGCGATATGTTGTTCACTACATGGCATTAAAACAGGCTTTAGATCATGGAATAAAATTGATAAAAATTCATCGTGTGTTAAAGTTTAAACAAAGACCTTGGTTAAAGGCATACGTTGATTTTAATAACAACCTTCGAAAACAAGCCAAAAATGATTTTGAGAAAAATCTGTACAAATTATTCAACAATGCCATTTTTGGGAAAACAATGGAAAATATCCGTAAAAGAATAGACATACGTCTTGTGACTGACAGCAAAAAGGCAGAAAAGCTAATAGCAAAGCCGACATTTATCGACAGAACAATTTATGGCCCTAACCTAGCTGCTTTCCACATGGCTAAACGTAACATTGTATTCAATAAGCCTATATATATTGGAATGTGTATACTGGATATTTCAAAAACTCTCATGTATTCCCACCACTATGATGTCCTGCTACCTTATTATGGCATGGACAATCTTAAACTCATGTATATGGATACTGACTCGTTCATATATTTGGTTAACACCCCAGATGTATATCAAGACAAGTTGGATTTCCTACAACACCTGGACACATCAGATTATCCTACTAATCACATATGTTACTCTACATCAAACAAGAAAACGTTGGGGAAATTTAAAGACGAGGCTTGTGGACAAATTATAAAAGCATTTGTTGGACTTAGAGCTAAAATGTATGCTTTAGACATAAATGGTAAAGAAATCAAAAAGATTAAAGGTATTAGCAGAGGTGTTGTCAAAAATTGTATAAGCTTTCAAGATTATAAGGATTGTGTCATGAAAAACAATGTAAAAAGAATACCCATGAACATTATCGCTTCTAAACAACATGACATATCATCTATAAGGCTAAACAAAATTGCTTTGTGTCCTGGTGATGATAAAAGAGTGATTGATGCTAATGGTATAGGTACACATGCCTATGGTCATTACTCAATCATTGACCATGCTTAAAGAGTTAAGTTATGAATATCAAAATCTTCTGCCTGCAACTAGCAAATACATAAAACAAAACTATTTAGTAAATAAAACCATGGCACTATACAAATAAAAAAATAGTATTCATAATCAAAAATAAATAAAATAGAAAACAAAAATAAAAACAACTGTACAATTTATAACAAAAAATAGACTATATATAAAAATGTATTTAAGTGTAAATAGTGTACATGTATTTAAAATAAAAAATATTGTATGGACACTGCTTGTACATTTTTAATTACTACCCACCTCTCTCCACTCCTAATGCAAAATGAACATGTAAAACACACAAATTGGAAAATCTATGTTTCCATATTGACAAAATAGAAAAAACATTGAACTAAAATTTTAAAAACTGTAAATGGGAATTTGGTAAATTGACAAATGTGTAAACAACAAAATGCAAAAATCCATGTTTCCATATCATGAAATTTAAAAACTTAAAATTGACATTAAAAAAACTGAAAATGGGAAATTGGAAAATTGACAAATGTGTAAACAACAAAATGCAAAATCCATGTTTCCATATTATGAAATTAAAAAAACTTAAAACTGACATTTAAAAAAACTGAAAATGGGAAATTGGAAAATTGACAAATGAGTAAACAACAAAATGAAAAAAAAAGACGGTTGGGGTAGTGATCATGTTGTACAGTAGCCAATAAGACTAGCATAAGGAGAGTTGCATGTGTCCTTATATACTTTGTGTATGTGCATTAGCCCTTTGGATTAGCTTAAGTTAGGTTTGGTAAAGTTAGGTTTGGTGAGGTTAGGTAAGTGACTCTTTTCGGAAAATGGAAATTGTTAAATCTAAAATCAAAAAATATTAAATTTAAAATGTAAAATCTAAAAAAAAACTAAAACTGAAATACAAAAAATCAAAAATGTAAAATCTAAAAAAGTAAAATGAAAAAAATCAAAAATCTATAATGTTAAAATGTAAAATGTTAAAATGTAAAATCTAAAATCTTAAAATGAGGTTTCTGTGGGTTAGGTTAGGTTTGGTTAGGTTATAACTAAGTTTATTATTTGTGCTATTTCATTTGCTCTTACTTTCTTGTATACACTATTTGATTTCACTTTTTGCTGTCATTTTTTGTTCTTATATTTGCATTTACTTTGAAGTTAGGTTAGGTGAAATTAGGTGAGGAAATGCTTGGTTAGGTTAGGTTAGGTTAGGTTAGGGTAGGTTATAACTAAGTTTATTATTTGTGTTATTACATTTGCTCTTAATTTTTTCATTACAATTTTTGCTCTCATTTTTTTTGCTTGCACTTTGAAGTTAGGTTAGGTTAGGTTAAGTTGGGTTAGGTTAGGTTAGGTGAAGTTAGTTTAGGTTAGGTTAGGTTTTAACTAAGTTTATTATATGTGCTCTTACATTTGCTGTTACTTTCTGATTACATTTTTTTGCTCTCAGTTTTTTTTCTTTTTACTTTCAAGTTAGGTTAGGTTAGGTTCAGTTCGGTTTGGCAGAATGGCTGAGGTATGAATTAAACATAGCTGCTCTGATTTTTTTTGCCTCACAAGTTTGAGTGTACACTATTCCAACCCTCAGCCTAGAATTACATTTCTTGACAGAGCCAGGACTCAAACCCGGGTCTCTAAAGTAACAGCTAAAAATGCTAGCCACTACACCATAAAGTGGGGCAATATAAGACTGGTCTTGATTGTACGTGATCAATGCATGATTACCTAATAATAATAATAATAATAATAATAATAATAATAATAATAATAATAAATATTCCATTTAGCAACGTTACACTGTCAACCTCTCTCTGTGACGTCATGCAATGTCTCAGGGCGTGGCAGCCATATTGCCCATTAGCCCCTGACCCAGCTATGACTGACCTCTCTATAAGAATAACACAGGGCAGTTGCGCGCGGCGGCCATTTTGCCCATTAGCCCCTGTCCCAGAACCGCTCTTTATTACCTACTCCTACGTTTGGCGAAGACGAAACTGGACATGGAATGCTGGTCGCCAAAGCTTTGGTCCGTGCAGGGGAAAAATCCCTGTGCGGGTAATGAACTTTCATGATCGGGCATATGTTCGTCTGTGTCCTCCGTCGTACGCCAAGTGCGAACAGCTGCCTCCTCATCTGGTATACCTTCAGTGTGGCTTGACAGTCTTATCAAGACAGCGTGTCAAGAGCTAAATCCTGAGCAGAGCCGAGAGGTAAGGTAACTTCTCAAATGTCATAAGGATGCCTTCCAGGATGGGACTGGTAATGAAAGAACGAACGTGGTGCAACATCGCATCGATACGGGTGACTATTCGCCAGACGCCCAGAAGATTGCCACCAGCCAAGCGAGAGGAAGCCGAGAAAATAATAAGTGATATGGCTCGCGATGGGGTGATTGAACCTTCAAGCAGCCCCTGGGCCTCGCCAGTGGTTCTGGTGAGGAAGAAAGATGGATCCACGTGGTTTTGCGTAGACTACCACCAGCTGAACAATGTGACGAAAAAGGACAGGTATCCTCTACCACGCATCGATGACACCCTGGACACCTTGGGTGGGAGCACGATCTTCTCCACATTGGACCTAAAGAGTGGCTACTGGCAGGTCGGGTTGGACCCCAAAGACAAGGAGAAGACCGCCTTTACGATTGGTTCGGGGATGTGGAACTTCACAGTTATGCCGTTCAGACTCTGTAACGCCCCTGCTACGTTTGAACGTTTGATGGAGCGAGTCTTAAAAGGGCTGTCTTGGGAAACCTGCTTGGTCTACTTGGATGACATCATCGTTCTCGGAAGGACGTTTGAAGACCACCTAAAGAATTTGTAGCAGGTGTTCTTACGTCTAAAACAAGCCAAACTGGAGCTCAACCCCAAGAAGTGCTTTCTCTTTCGGAAAGAAGTTAATTACCTGGGCCGCGTTGTTTCCGGAGAGGGATCGCTGCAGATCCGAATAAGATAAACGCGGTGAAGGAATGGCCAATACCGAAGGATAAGCGCGAAGTCAGGAGTTTCTTCGGACTATGCACCTATTACCGTCGATTCGTGCCAGGATTTGCTAACATCGCGAAGCCGCTGACTCGACTTACCGAAGGAGGTCGGAGTTTTGTGTGGGACACGACCTGTCAACAGGCTTTCGAACAACTGAAGGAGGTATTGACCAATGCTCCTATCCTGAGTTACCCACAACCGGAAGGACTGTTAGTTTTGGACACCGATGCTAGCAATGTGGGCATCGGTAGCGTGCTCTCCCAACTGCAAGGTGGGCAGGAAAGAGTGATAGCTTACTTCAGCAAGGTTGTTTCTAAACCGGAGAGGAACTACTGCGTGACTAGAAGGGAATTGCTTGCTGTAGTGAAGTCGGTGGAGCATTTACACAAGTACCTCTACGGAAGGAAGTTCGTTCTACGGACTAATCATGCAGCACTTACGTGGCTTCTGAGTTTCAAGAACCCGGAGGGACAGGTAGCCAGGTGGATCGAAAGGCTCGAGGAGTACGTCTTCGACTCTGAACACAGGGCTGGTCTTAAACACCGAAATGCTGATGCTCTGTCAAGGAGACCGTGCGCGCAAGACTGCAAGCACTGCAATCGGATAGAAGACAAAATTGCAGCGGTAAGAAGAAGTAATGTGACTGACGACCACTGGCAGGATGAGGAAATCCGTAAGAACCAAGAAAACGATCCGGACTTAAAACACCTACTGCGTTGGAAGAAGTCTGAGGAACGGCCGACCTGGGAAGAGGTAGCTCCCTTCTCGCGCTCTGTAAAAGCCTACTGGGCTCAGTGGAATTCCGTGATTTTGGAAAACGAAATGCTAAAGAGGGTACTGGAGAATGAGAATGGGACTCAGGAGAGGCTACAGCTTATTGTTCCACGAAACAGGGTATCCGAGATTGTGCAGTTGCAGCATGGTGGAACATCCGGAGGTCACCTTGGAGTTCGGAAAACCATAGAGAAAATCCGAGAGCGGTTTTACTGGTTCAATTGCTCCGACAACGTTCGTGAATGGTGTAGAAAGTGCGTGGTTTGTGCCACTGCGAACGGGCCACAGAAGAAGAGAAGAGCAGCAATGAGACAGTTCAACGTTGGTGCACCGTTCGAACGGATCGCCATCGATGTAGCGGGCCCCTTCCCTACGACTGAGAGTGGAAATAAATACATCTTGGTAGCAATAGATTACTTCAGCAAGTGGGTAGAGGCATATGCATTGCCCAATCAAGAGGCGGTGGTGGTTTCCGAGACACTAGTAAGGGAGCTGGTGAGCCGATTTGGTGTACGTTTGGAATCGCATACCGACTAGGGGCGAAATTTCGAATCGTCGGTGTTTCAGGAAATGTGCCAGATTCTCGGGATCCGGAAAACAAGAACAACTGACCTGCATCCACAGTCCGACGGCATGGTGGAGCGCATGAACAGAACAGTGGAGAAGTACCTGTCCAAGATTGTATCCGACCACCAGCGGGACTGGGACAGGTTTCTCTACTTGTTTTTACTGGTATACCGCTCTTCTATCCATGAAACCACAGGCCAAACACCAGCTAATGTGCTGTTTGGCCGAGAGCTGCGGTTGCCGTGTGACCTGACGTTCGGCTGCAAACCAAAGGATGACGTTGTTGGCGAAGACTACATCTCCGACCTTCGTCGAAGGATGGATGACACTCACGACCGAGTTCGCGCAAACATCCAGAATGCCAGCGACCGGATGAAGGAGCGTTACGACCTAACAGCCGAATCAGGAGGATACCAAGCAGGAGATCTAGTCTGGCTTTTCGACCCAAAAAGGCGGCGAGGGTTCTCTCCGAAGCTACAACGTTCCTGGGACGGACCATATGAGGTACTGAAGTGGATCAACGACGTCGTCTATCGCATCAGGAGGAGACCGAATGGCAAACCCCGAGTGGTCCATTTCAATCGGCTGGCACCGTTCCTGGGCGACAACCATGACGAAGGGCACGTACAACACGCCCGTATCTATTGATTTCCAGAAGCAGAACGATCCTTCGAAGAGTTCATGGCTCAATGAGGTATTGGTCGAAAAGTTCGGTATGGCGTCACTATCGAGATTCGACAGGATTTATTCCAAACCGCCAGTGAGTATGCCTTGGCTCACTGTATGGCTAAGGACCTGAGGATGAGCCAGGGAATCGGCCAGGTGTTCCGGCGGAAATACGGCGGAATTGAAGAGCTACAGCGCCAAGAGCCTCGTGTCGGGGGCGTGATGTGCTTAACCAGGAACGAGCGATCGCTGTTCTATCTGGTAACAATAGAAATTTTCCATCTGAAGCCCTCCTATCGTGCCATCTGGGATAGTCTACTTGCTATGCGGGAGCACCTACTGGAGCGAAGCATATCCAAATTGGCTGTACCCAAGTTGGGCTGTGGACTAGATGGGTTGGACTGGAGGATTGTAAGAAGCATGCTAGAGGAAGTCTTTCGACGCACAGGGATTGAGATTCTGGTGTGCTGCTGGCCCCGAATAGACGTGGTGCCTCGGAAAACGGTGGTCTGTTACTTCCTCGTCAACTCACGATGCCGTGAAGGACCTAGCTGTTCCTACCGTCACCCTGTTGGAAGTGTCTGCTCCGAGATGGAACAGTGTTAAGGAGGGGGCAGTGTAACGATTCGTGCAGTTGCCGTCGGCTGCTATCCCTTTCTCCTCATGTCAAGTGGGAGGGTGTACGGAGAGCGCTGGGCAGCCAATTAGGCCAAGGCTAATTAGGGTAGCCCCTCCCCAAGGCCACCACCAATACAATAGCGCTACGAATCAGGTAAACTATTGGCGCAAGGCTACCTGACTGTGCTGTTTCTGGAAACTACTGGATGCGACAGGAAGGTCCCGAACAAAGTGGAGGAGCTAAAGAGTTCTGGAACCCAACCACGAAGACATACTCGACGCTTCTGGAAGGGGCAACACCGAGAACATTCCAGACCAGGAGCTGGATTGGTTATATACTAGTGATGTGCGACGAGCAGTCAGTCCTGGATGAATCTCCGCTGAAGGAGTGTGCCGAGCGACTTGTGGATATAAATGTGTACAGTGCAGTGGAAATAAATAACATAAATAGTGACTGCCAGAGATACTGACTTGCAGAGATCAGTGTACATAAATAGTGACTAATAGCTGTGTAAAGTGAAACTCTCTGTGTGGGAGTGAGAGTAAGTAGGCCTAATTTGATTTGGTGTTAATTAGTGTAAATAATATTATTGTAAATAAAGGTTTAGTGCATTATAGCCTGACCTATTATTAACGAACCCCGGAAACGTTACAATACGTACAAAATGCAATAGAGGTTCAAAATACTTACAAAATGTAATTGAAATTGGAGATACGCAATGCAATTTAGATTGAACAAGTAGTTCCGTGAAGAACTATACAGCCTATTTTCATATATCCTACTCATATTAATTGCCACTATCAACATACAAAATTTCAGTTTAATTGCTGTAACAGATTCGTAGATATTGAGAACCGTCTAATTATTTCAGATGGTCGCCAGGTTGGAATTTTATTTTTGTACTATTACATTAATATTATTGTGTACATGTGGTATTCAAACTTCAATCGCTTGATTAGAACACAAGAAGTAAAAACGAGATTTTAAAATTACGCACAGCAGCCATATTGTGATTATGCAAACAATTGAAATAATTTAGATGCCAGTGGATCAACATTTGTAAAAGCATTTAACGTGCAACGTTTCACGGCACTCGGATAGTTAATTCGCGAGAAACGTCCATTTAAATATTTATACTTCGCGTCGCTGCCATGTTGGATTTGTGCTCACCAGGTTACTGAAGTCCTATAAGTGAACATATGTTCATAGTCTCCTTGAACATAAAAAAATTAGTTTGGTTGCTGTAAAAGATTCATAGATATTGAGAACCGTCTAAATATTTCAGAAGCTCGCCATTTAAGATTGTTATATGTATAGGCCATAGAGTTATGTACCATTCAAGGACAATTATTGCCTTGGTTCATTATTCAAACTTTCACTTCGATCGCATGATTACGACACAAGAAATAAAAACTTAATTTTAAAATTTCGCACAGCCGCCATCATGAGGTTATGTAAACAATTGAATTAAATTAGATGGCAGTGCATTACAATCTGCAAAATCATTTACTGTACCACATTTCACTGCGCTCAGAGAGTTAAATTACGAGAAAAGTCTATTAAAATATTTCAAATTCGCTTGGTCGCCATGTTCGTTTTGTACTTTACAGGTTTATGAAATATACATAGGTAAACTTGTATCAGTACCCTTTATCACCGTACAAAATTGCAGGGTGATACCTGTAATAGTTTTGGAGATATAGAATGTCAGTGAAATATTTCGCACAGCCGCCATTTTGAGGTTATGAAAACAATTGAACTAAATTAGACTCCAGTGCATTACAATGTGTACAAACATTTGCTGTACCAAGTTTCATTACGTTTGGATATTTAAATCGCGAGAAAAGTCTATTTAAAAGTCTCAAATTCGCTTGACCGCCATGTTGGTTTTGTAGTCACCAGGTTTTTGAAAGTCCCATAGGTGAACTTCTAGTAGTGCCCTTTATCACCGTACACAATTTCAGGGCGATATCGGTAATAGTTTCGGAGATATTGAATGCTAGTGAAATATTTCGCACAGCCGCCATGTTGGATTGGTGAGACGTAACAAAATTTGAAGGGCATGGTCGAGGTCGCCGGGAATAGTGCTATGAACTTACCGAGTTTCACTGAAATCGCTCCAGCCGTTTAGATTTTATTAGGGGGGGGGACACACACACACCTCACACACACACACACACGCACACACACACGGACAAAAGGTGATCTCATAAGCCTATTTTTTCAAAATTGAAAATAGGCTAAAAATGCGCATTTCAGATTCCAAATAATCACAGAATGCAATTGATATTCAAAATACTTACAAAATGCAATTGAAAGTGAAAATATTTACAAAATGTATGGTAGATTCAAACTACTCAATTGGATGGACAATACTTACAAAATGCAATTTAGATTGAAAGGATTGACAATCTAAATTGCTTTTTAGTAACTCTTTCAATACAGGGGTGGAACTTTTGTGAGTATTTTGAATTTCAATTGCATTTTGTATTTTCAACCTAAACCGCTTTTTGCAAGCATTTTCAATCTAAATTGCATTTTGTAGGGTGCGCATTTTGTAAGTATTATGATTTTCAATTGCATTTTGTGGGTATTTTGAATCTAAATTCCCTTTAGCTCAGGACAGGGAGGCATGGAGATCTGCATCAAAGCAGTCAAAGGACTGAAGACTCCAACAACAGCAACAACAAATGTTTACTTAATCATAAGTTTCTAACTCCCCCCAGCTTCTTTGAGAATACGCAATATATTACTCGCCCCAAATACTGTGGGATCCTTGATCCTCTCATAGAGTATGTCTTAGCAAGCACAGCTATTGAGGTATGTTTATTATTGAGTCAGGTATACGCTTCTCTTTGTCTTAAGAAGTAATCCCTAAAGCGGAGGCGGAATATTGGAACATTAAACTGTCTATAAACTCTATTATAATGACCGATAATAAGGTAGATTACGGTATTAATATGAGATAAACCCTAATTACACGCTCAACACACCAACAATGAAACAACATGTTTTAGCTCACAGGATTTGAATTTAATATTGTGGGATTTTGTTAATTGATGTACTCTATGTGCTGGATTCTGAGAGAGATATTTCGCGGGTCATAGCATGTGGCTAATAATAATGATGATAATAATAATAACAAGCGGATCCACGCACTTGTTGATATGTGTCGTCCAGTTACAAAACTCGTTTAATCCACTTGTGAATAAGAATCATTTTCATGTGAAACGTTTCTCTGGACTTTGCCTCGCGTATCTTTTGTGTTTGTTGTTTTCTACTATTTTCTTTTTGCTTTGTGTTTTTGTTTTTTCGTTTTGTGCTATTGCATTTTTATTTTTGCTTTTCTTTCTTGGTTTTGTGTTTGTTTTCTGATTTAGCTTTTTTGGGAATTTTGCTTTTTGCTTTGTGTTTCTTGGTTTTTGTTTTCTTCTTTTGCCTTTGTTTCTGAATTTTGCTTTTTGCTTCGTGTTTCTTGTTTTTGGTATTGCGTTTGTTTTCTGAAAAATCAAAATAAAACAAAACAAAAAAGCAAAATAAAACAAGACAAAATTAAATTTAAAAATTAAAATTAAAATAAATAAATAAATAAATAAATAAAACAAAACAAAAAAATTAAACAAAACAATCTATTATATAAAACTAAGTGTCCTGTGACTGACTGACTGACTGACTCATCATCGCCCAGCCAAAACTATTAAAGTTAGAAACATGAAATTTTTGGGATATGTTCGTTGTAAGTCGAAAACGCCCACTAAGGCAGGATTTTTGGATATTCAGGTTCTAAAGGGGTGTTAAGGAGGTATATCTGCATTTCATTGAATAACAATATCTCGGGCTTGGTTTCATCGGGGGTTTGATACTCGGCATATATATACATCATTAAAAATAAGAAGATATGTGTCTGAGGTTTTTTCGATGTGGTGTATATTATGAGGTGAAAGGGGCGAAAAGTGGGGGTTGAAGGATTCCTAACAGAGCGTGTATCCCTTAAACGACTTAGGCGAGGAATTTGAAACTCTGCGATTAAAAATCAGCATAAAAAATAAGTAAATAGGTGTTTCACGGATTTTCAGAAATCCAATTTAAGGGGCCCATGGGGAGGGGTGAAATTTTGAAAAAACAAAATAGAAAGAAAATGTCCTGACTCACTCACTCATCATTGCCCAGACAAAATTATTGAAGTTAGAAACATGACATTTTGGGGATATGCCCATTGTATGTCAAAACCATCCACTAAGGGAGGATTTTCAGATATTCAGGTTCTAAAGGGGTCTTAAGGGGGTTAAACCTGCATTTAATTGAATAACAATATCTCCCGATTGGTTTCATTGGGGGATATGATACTCGGCATATAAACTCACCATTAAAAATAAGAAGACATGTGTCTGAGGGTTTTTCGATGTGGTGTATATTATGAGGTGAAAGGGGTGAAAAGTGGGGGTTGAAGAAATCCTAACGGAGCGTGTATGTCTTAAAAGACATAGGCGTGGAGTTTGAAATTCAGCGGGAAAAAATCAGTTAAAAAAAGAGTAAATAGGTGTTTGACCGTTTTTCTTCATAACTCAAATTTAAGGGGTTCATGGGGAGGGGTGAAATTCTGAAAAAAATAATAGAAAGAAAATGTACTGACTCACTCACTCACTCACTCATCATCGCCTAGAAAAAATTATTGAAGTTAGAAACATGACATTCTGGGGATATGTTCGTTGTATGTCAAAACCGTGCACTAAGGGAGGGTTTTTGGATATTCAGGTTCTAAAGGGATCTTAAGGGGCTTAACCCTGATTTTCATTGAATAACAATATCTCAAGAGTGGTTTCATTTGTGGATGTGATACTCAGCATATAAACTAATCATTAAAAATAAGCAGACATGTGTCTAAGGGTTTTTCGATGTGGTGTGTATTATAAGGTGAAAGGGGTGACAAGTGAGGGTTGAAGGATTCCTAACGGAGCGTGTATCTCTTAAACGACATAGGCGAGAAGTTTGAAACTCAGCGGAAGAAAATCAGCTCAATAAATAAGTAAATCGGTGTTCGACTGTTTTTTTCACAAATTCAATATAAGGGGCCAATGGGGTGGGGTGAAATTCTGGAAAAGAAAAGGAGAGAAAGTGTCCTAACTGACTGACAAACTCACTCACTCATCAAACTCGGGGAAAAAGACAGCTTAAAAAATAAATTAACAGGTGTTCGAGCGTTTTTTCATAAATCCAATTTAAGCGGCCCATGGGGAGGAGTGAAATTCTGGTAAAGATTATGTCCTGACCGTCTCACTCACTCATCATCGCCCAGCGAAAACTATTGAAGTTGAAAACATGAAATGTTGGGAATATGTTCGCTGTATGTCGAAAACGTCAACTAAGGAAGGATTTTTGTTTATACGGGTTCTAAAGGGGTGTTAAGGGGGGCTAAACGTGCATTTCATTGAATAACTAGGTCTCATGAGTTGTTTCTTTGGGGACGTGATATTCGGCATATAAGCCAATCATTAAAAACAAGTAGTTCCGTGAAGAACTATACAGCCTATTTTCATATATCCTACTTATGTTAATTGCCACTATCAACATACACAATTTCTGTTTGATTGCTGTAATAGATTCGTAGATATTGAGAACCGACTAAATATTTCGGATGGTCGCCATGTTGGATTTTATATATGTAGGTCCTAGAGTTATGTACTGTTACATGCAGATTATTGTGAAAGTGTAGTATTCAAACTTCAATCGCATAATTAGGACACAAGAAAAAACAAGGAGATTTTAAAATTTTGCACAGCTGCCATCTTGAGGTTATGGAAACAATTGAAATAAATTAGATGCCAGTGGATTAACATTCGTATAAGGATTTACTGTACCAAGTTTCACTGCACGCGGATGGTTAAATTGCGAGAAACGTCCATGTGAATATTTATAATTCGCGTCACCGCCATGTTGGATTTATGATCACCAGGTTATTTAAAGTCCTATATGTGAACTTAAGTTCATAGCCCCTATGAACATTAAAAAATGCAGTTTGATTGCTAAAATAGATTCGTAGATATTCAGTATCGTCTAAATATTTCGGATGGTCGCCATGTTGGATTGTTAAATGTATAGGCCATAGAGTCATGTACCATTAAAAGAAAATTATTGCGTAGGTTCATTATTCAAACTTTCACTTCGATCGCATGACTACATCACAAGAAATAAAAACTTAATTTTAAAATTCGCACTGCCGCCATCTTGAGGTTATGTAAACAATTGAACTAAATTAGATACCAGTGGATTACAATGTGTATAAATATTTCCTGTACCAGGTTTCAGTGCGCTTGGAACATTAAATCGCGAGAAAGGTCTATTTAAAATTTTCAAATTCGCATGGTAGCCATGTTCGCTTTGTAGTTAACCGGTTTTTGAAAGTCTTATAGATGGACTTCCAGTAGGGGCCTTTATCTCCGTACAAAATTTTAGGGAGATACCGCTAATACTTTCAGAGATATAGTATGCCGGTGAAATAATTCGCACATCCGCCATCTTGTGATTATGTGAACAATTGAACGAAGTTAGATGTCGGTGCATTACAATGTATATAAACATATAGTGTACCAAGTTTCATTGCGTTTGGTTGGTCAAATCGCGAGAAACGTCTGTTTAAAAGTCGCAAATTCGCTTGGCCGCCATGTTGGTTTTGTAGTACCAGGTTTTCAAAAGTCACATAAGTGAACTTATAGTAGTTCCCTCTATCACATTAGAAAATGTCAGGGTAATATCGGTAATAGTTTCGGAGATATTGAATGCTGGTGAAATATTTCGCACAGCCGCCATGTTGGATTGGTGAGTCGTAACAAAATTTGAAGGGCACGGTCGAGGTCGCCGGGAACAGTGCTATGAACTTTCCGAGTTTCATTGAAATCGCTCCTGCCGTTTAGATTTTATTAGGGGGGGGACACACACACGAATCACTCACACACACACACACACACACACGCACACACACACGGATAAAAGGTGATCTCATAAGCCTATTTTTTCAAAATTGAAAATAGGCTAATAAGCAGACATATGCCTAAGGGAATATCGATGTGGTATATATTATGAGTTGAAAGGGGTGAGAATTGGGAGTTGAAGGATTTTGAACGGAGCGCGTATCTCTTAAACGACGTAGACGAGAATTTCACCGGAAAAAACAGCTTAAAATATAAGTAAATAGGTGTTCGACCTTTTTTTCATGAATCCAATTTAATAGGCCCTTGGAGAGGGGTGAAATTCTGGGGGAACAAAACAGGAAAAAAGTGTTCTGATTAACACAGTCACTCATCAAACTCAGGGGGGGAAGAACAGCTTAAAAATAAGTAAATAGGTGTTCGACCGTTTTTTCTTATAAATCAAATTTAAGGGGTTCATAAGAGGGGTGAAATTCTGAAAAATAAATGAAAGAAAATGTCCTGACTTACTCACTCACTCATCATCGCCCAGCCAAAATTATTGAAGTTAGAAACATGATATTTTTGGGTTATGTTCATTGTATGTCGAAAACGTCCCTTAAAGAAATATTTTCGGATATTCAGGTTCTAAAGGGGTGTTAAGGGGGTAGACCAGCATTTAATTGAATATTAATATCTCCCGATTGGTTTCCTTGGGCGATGTGATACTCGGCTTAAAAACTCATCATGAAGAATATGAAGACATATGTCTGAGGGTTTTTCGATGTGGTGTATATTATGAGGTGAAAGGGGTGAAAATTGGGGGGTTGAAGGATTCTTAACGGAGCGTGTATCTCTTAAACGACATAGGCGAGAAGTTTGAAATTCAGTGGGAAAAAATCAGCTTAAAAATAAGTAAATAGGTGTTCGACAGTTTTTTCATAAATCCATTTTAAGGGGCCCATGGGGAGGGGTGAAATTCTGGGGAAGTACAGGAAAGAAAGTGTCCTAACTGATTGACTCACTTCCTCACTCATCAAATTCAGGGGGGAAAACAGCTTTAAAATAAGCAAATATGTGTTCGACCTTTTTTTTTTCATAAATCCAATTTAAGGGGTTCATGGGGAGGGGTGAAATTCTCAAAAATAAAATTAAAGAAAATGTCCTGACTGACTCACGTTCTCATCATCGCCCAGCCAAAATTATTGAAGTTAGAAACATGAAATTTTGGGGATATATTCGTTGTATGTCAAAAACGTCCACTAAGGAAAGGATTTGGGATATTCAGGTTCTAAAGGGGTGTTAAGGGGGTAAACGTGCATTTCATTGAATAACAATATCTCACCAGTGGTTTCATTTGATGTTGTGAGACTTGGCATATAAACTAATCATTAAATATGCTGAGACATGTCTAATGGTTTTTCGATGTGGTGTATTATGAGGTGAAAGGGATGAAAAGTGGGGGTTGAAAGATTCCTAACGGAGCGTGTATCTCTTAAACGACATTGGCGAGAAGTTTCAAACTCTGCGGAAAACAATCAGCTTAAAAATAAATGAATAAATAATTAAATAAATAGGTGTTCGATCGTTTTTTTTTTCATAAATCCAGTAATGGGTCCATGGGGAGGGTGAAATTCTGGAAGAAAAATGTCCACTAAGGAAGGATTTTTGGATATTCACTCTCATCGTCCAACCAAAACTATTAAAGTAAGGAGAATTATATTTTGGGGATATGTTTGTTGTGTGTCGAAAACGTCTACTAAGGAGGGATTTTTGGATATTCAGGTTCTAAAGGGGTGTTAACGGGGTTAAACCTGCAGTTCATTGAATAACAATATGACATGACTATGGCGCGAGCGAAGCCGCGGGTACCTGCTAGTATATATATATTTTATTTGTAATGTCTGTATAAGCCATACGCTAAATAAAACATTCCTGGTATCCATTCTGTGACTGGAATCACACCCAGGAACCTCCTTCGGCCGACTGCACGCTGTCTGATGCGGCATATACATGCTGTTCTTATTGATATTTCAAAAAGAAACTGTCTGATTTTGAAAATACTTACATATTTGAACTTTTACGCAATTGAAATTTTAGGCCAGCTGTATGAATTTGTGCCGTTCTATTTTAAAATGTGAAGTTAGTATCAATATCTCGGCCCCCCAGGGGCTCACATCTAGTGGGACGTGGGTTGGCGACTACGAGACCACGGCTGAGTCTGGCAATGCTTCCACTTACTTGTGTCGGGCTCCTCTCCGTCTTCTTTCCTGTCGACCTCTCTTGGTCAACTCTTGTTCTCTTCCGACGCCGAAGGTATTAGGGCATCCAAGGCCTATGGAGTCTTTCACTTTCCCGCCTTAATTGGCCCTTGTCTCATCTTTCCTGATACCCTCCTTCTGTGAGGGGTCAGCCTTGTTTTTCTTTTGATGTTATCTTCTGTCTTCTTCACAAGGCCCTCAAGGAGGCAGGGTGTATGAATCCCCGCCATTTCTGCTGCATCCTGGATGTTGCTACACCCACAAGGGCTCACGGCTGGAGAGTTCGGGAGTTGGCGACCCCGAGGGATTCCTGACCTGGGTCCGTTTTGCCCCGTTTTTCCTCTGACCTTGGGGCGTGCCCTCTCCTCCTCCCCTTCCCTATCTGCCTTTCATGGCTCTCCTTCCTTCCAAGTCCCTCAATCCTCATTCTTCGAGGGTTGAGGGCATTTATTTTCTTCCTGTCTCTCCTCGCCTTATCCTTTATTTGTTTACCATTTCTTCTTCTAGTCTGTCAGCCTGTAGTTAGTATTTATTCACTCTCATCTTATCTTTCACTATCACCCAAGCTTGCATGTTCGCTCCTGGCCGTGGTAAGTGATTTCTGAAAGATGGCAAAAATTACGACACACTTGTCATACGATGTTGGCATGTCAAAGAACCCATTTGAATTTAGTAGGTCTGTTCATAATGGCAAAATTAATCTCGGGAGTTTCCGCCAACACAAAGTTCCTCATTACTCTACTAGAAAGCGGTACAGTGTTCAAGGACCTTAGATATCTAACCGGCTTGACCTTGATAGTGCTTCAAGGAACAACGAAATTCCACATGCAAGCTACCCTATGGGTGTCAAATAACAAAGCTTGCAACCGGCACCCGAGGCTATACGATATTATTACTATCACCCAAACCATTAGGGGTCGATAACCTAGATGCTAGGCCCCTTAAGACAACAATTATCGTCATCATCATCATCATCATCATCATCATCATCATCATCATCATCATCAATATCTCAGTTAATACTCACCCCCTAAGAATAAGTAGCACTTTATTTTCCAAGCCCTTGGTGTAGATGTTATTTCCGTGTAACATCTTAGGTGAATAATCCTGTATATGAGTCGTCCAGTTGTAAAACTCGTTTAATCCACTTATGAATAAGGATAATGTTGTAAAATTATTTATTTAATTATTTTATTTGACTTTATTTTATTTTAAATTGTTTTGTTTAATTTTTTTGTTTTGTTTTATTTATTTATTTATTTTAATTTTAATTTTTAAATTTTATTTTGTCTTGTTTTATTTTGCTTTTTTGTTTTGTTTTATTTTGATTTTCCAGAAAACAAACACAATACCAAAAACAAGAAACACGAAGCAAAAAGCAAAATTCAGAAACAAAGGCAAAAGAAGAAAACAAAAACTAAGAAACACAAAGCAAAAAGCAAAATTCCCAAAAAAAGCTAAACCAGAAAACGAACACAAAACCAAGAAAGAAAAGCAAAAAGAAAAATGCAATAGCACAAAACGAAAAAACAAAAACACAAAGCAAAAAGAAAATAGTAGAAAACAACAAACACAAAAGATACGTGAGACAAAGTCCAGAGAAACGTTTCTCATGAAAATGATTCTTATTCACAAGTGGATTAAACGAGTTTTGCAACTGGACGACACATATCAACAAGGGCGTGGATCCACTTGTTATTATTATTATCATCATCATTATTAGCCACATGCTATGACCCGTGAAATATCTCTCTCAGAATCCAGCACATAGAGTACATCAATTAACAAAATCCCACAATATTAAATTCAAATCCTGTGAGCTAAAACATGTTGTTTCATTGTTGGTGTATTGAGCGTGTAATTAGGGTTTATCTCAGTCAGTCAGTCAGTCAGTCAGGACACTTAGTTTTATATAATAGATATACATATTTTCAGAAGAGTAACAAAGTAATTTGCGCTTCACAACTGAATAAACAGATTTTCAATCCAGCGTACAGCATCTGGAGTTACCAACATGAAGTCCGCTTCATCACCGTGATAAGCTCGAATCTTGCATTCTCTGACAATGTGATAAATAGTCTGGTGTGGAGCTCCGCAGTCACAGTCTGGATTTGGTAGCTTTATCCACTTGTGAAAAGCGTCTCTGCACCGACCATGTCCTGTTCTGCTTCTGTTCAGGGCAGTCCAGGTCTTGCGTGGTAGGTGGAATCCACTAGGAAATCTGGGACCTGAGAAGAAGGGATGCAGGCGCATATCTGTTGCTGCTTCCCAACTACCTTTCCATTCATCAAGAGATTTAAAATCCTTAGCGTCCATGTCAGCAGATTCACGCAGAGTTGGATGGAGATCTTGTGGAATTCCTTCATAAGGGCATTAGATCGGCGTATATCAGATGGCATTATGCCGGTTAGCAGTGGAAGCCAATGCACTGGAGTAGATGAGATTGCGTCAGATAGGGTGCGCATTGTGATATTGAAGCATATCGTACACATGTGATGAGTTTGCCAAGTGTGTATGACAGGACAGGGAAGGTGGATGTTTTTAAAGGAATAAAATAATTACTTCGACTTCAAAGGAACATAACGAAAGCTATAATTGTCACTGGTTTGAGTGTACAGTACACACAACTGTATGCATTGAGAAATTAACGTAACACAGGACACCTGAAGAGCTCCTTATAGAAAAGCAAATGAATAATGCTCGAAGTAGACTTCATTGCAAATGGGGCGGGCATCAATTCACTCGGGAATTCTAGTCAGGTAGCCAGGGTTACCTCAATTCCACTCGACACTCCAGGTAGTCGCCAGAGGAGTCCCTCAACTCCGCTCGGTCACGGTCTCTTTATCCTTATGCATTCTTAGAACGACACAAGTCTTCCATGCTCACTTCTACCAGATTATAATCAATGCTTCTAATATAACTAATATAACTTCTAATAATGATAACAAATTAAGTATAACTTCTCAAAATAACCTACCGTGGCCAGTTATATTTCAGCAGTACAATAACCACTGCTTCAGTGTTTACATTTTTAGCCTATTTTCAATTTTGAAAAAAATAGGCTTATGAGATCACCTTTTGTCCGTGTGTGTGTGCGTGTGTGTGTGTGTGTGTGTGAGGTGTGTGTGTGTGTGAGGTGTGTGTGTGTGTCCCTAATAAAATCTAAACGGCTGGAGCGATTTCAATGAAACTCGGTAATGTACAGTACCCCAGGGGTATGCACCCCTTGGAGACCATCCTCCCATCATCTACTTAAATCTCCTAACTGGCAATCCTTGTAAAGCCAGACCAACATCTATCAAAACCGCAAGGACAGCTTGCAATCCTGGAAAGCTGGCCCAATCCTTGCACAACTACTACAAACATCGACACACTATTAACTAGGGCAGCTATGCCATCACAATGCTGACAGCATAGCGCCGAAGTGTATAAGAAGGCGTCTTAATCAGGTCAAGCGCTCAATCAATTATCAGTTTTATAGTGTGACGGCCGAAGGCTACGCTGGTATCATCAGGTGAGTGAGTCAGAACGTGTTCAGAATCCTATAACTTTGTAACCTTACCTCCAATTTGTATAGACAAGTTTGTACACATTGTAACATCACTACATCCCTTAAAAGGGACTCACATATCCATTATTACTGACCAATAAACACTTGGTCAGTACATACACCTGCATTACTGTTTACACGCTTCTTCACGCCATAACTCCCTTCCTGAACCCTCCGTCACTATTAGACGTGACTTATAGTAGCCAGATATTTGCTAAGGCAAGCATCATCGTATTCCCGTGCCGGCCTGCCTGCTAGGAGCGGCCCGCGCCATACAGCTGACACGTACAAGTCGATTATCAAACCAGTCAGCTGGACGCCCAGCACAGTGACCCTTGCATTGAGTTCCATCCCCTAAAACACTCCTACGTTATTTATAGGAGCGCCCCAACACTAACACAACACTCTACACTGGTCAGCTTGCCCGACTACGGGAAGCTACCCCCTTTTAGACACCTTCTTCTAAATCAACTCAATAACTCTTCCGTTTTAGATCCTACCACCCCCAAATAAGGGATCTAAAACAGATGGTGGAGGAGCGGGGTACTACGCACAGTAGAACAGGACTCAACCAACGAGCCCTCGTAGTAAAAACGACCCCTTCCATACCGCAAAAAGCCAAGCAAAATTGTGATTTTTTTTCCTAGACGAGAGCAGCATTTTTGCTCCGTACTACTTACACAGGGAATTTTTTCTCCCAAACCAACCCCCCAGCCTCAGAAGGAATCAGAGAGAATAAGAATACACTGACAAACACGCACAGTTTTTTTTTCTCCTAGAAGACGCATACATTTCATTTAGAATGGCACCTCATACAGAAAGCCACAGAGGCAGTAGGGGTACGCCAATATTATTAGCATTATTGCTCAGATGCCAGAGGCACATATAAAGCCGGCAAACACAAATACGGGCACTATAAATGAAAATCGGGGCAATGCAGGGCAAACAGCCATACACCCCGTCAGAGGGTAGGACAGCGCGATTAAGATGCGCACATACGCTCTTGAATCACATACATGAACACCTCAATAGGATCCATATCCAAAGGCACGGAATACACGACCAATTAATCACCACACATGGTCCCGTAATAAATAATGCAACCCTCGACAGGTTGAGGGTGCACTACACGATTTTACACACCCAGTACAGGGAGTTAATTCGCGAGCAAGCGTTTCTCCAACTAGCGGCCACAAAACTATACAGAGTACAAGCACACTGATACAACAATTTGCCAACAGGCCATGAGCCTCAACAGGCAGTGCGCCCAAATTTGGGGCGAACATAAGGAGCTCCGGGCTCACTAAGCCATTTTCGAGTACATGGCAGGGCCACCAGCCCAGCCGAGAGAGGACATAAGCGTGGATACGCTGACTCGACAATTTGCGAGGATGTCCCTCTCGCCATGTACTGCCACACATGAGAAGGAGTTCACCGTGGCCACAGTCCAGAAGACGGCCAGGTTAGGCTCCAATAGGCTACAAGCACAAAGTTACACAAACACACGTCCTTCAGCTCCGGATCGGAAGGCAATTTTGCCAAACCAAGGGGCAGAACCTAGAACAACCCCCTCGGAACAAAGGGACGAGAGGGAGTTGAAGCCAGGACCCTCAGACACACATAGCATGACAGGGAGACAACGGGACGTAACCACGTCATGGGCCGAGGACGTAGAGCCCGCCCTACAGCACATTGAGCCTACACACACCCACACAGATAGGCAAACGCAATGGCAGGAGTCTGCCGTGGCCACGGGCCAGAAAGCGGTCAGGCTACACGCCACCACATTGCTAGGGCAGACACAAGCCATTAAGCGACCTATACCGCCAGTTCAAAGGGCAAGTTTGCCAGAACGAAGGCGAACACCGGCATTAGTACCCCAGGTGCGAATGCATAAGAGGGTGTTGCATTCAGTCCCTCAGGATGCACGATACACGCCTGCACAGTGTGACCACGCACTCACACACAATACACGGGGTACAGGAAAGGTGTTATTACCTACCCCACAAAACCACTCAGGCAAAAGCACACACACCCCCGTAAACTCTATTAGGATAGCGCAGAGCGCATTTAGGCCCTCGCAAACAGGCACACTCAAACCTACAGACATGCGCTACGGTGGAAGTAGGCCCAGGCTTACTTTGCTACAAAATCCCCCGAAAAATGGCAAAGAAGCGCCTCAGTGGATTTCAGGGGCCTATAATCTCATAGCAGGGCAGAACCCTTCACCTTTCCGAGCAAGGACGCTCGGACCGGAGTAACGACTTCCACCAGGGACACAGAAACAAGCTAATATCACTTGAACCTATAGTAGGGACATACATACAGACTCACTAACGTAAACGGCACATTTTTTCCCCACGTATATGCAGTACAACATGGCTAAACCAAAGATGTATAATTCTAAATCCTTCTTGATTTTTATTTTGGGCACCTAGCATTTTTTTTCTCAGGCCATCAATGGTTACTGAACATAGGGTCCATATTATAACTTGGATAACGTAAAGTGCTAATATCCAAAGCCAAGTAGAAACCCATCAGGTGAGCTACGCGGCTTAAGGCCGGAAAGAGATATTCCGAACACAGCTTAAGCAATAAAACACAGCATAGAGCTTAAGCGGGTCTTTCTAGGTGGAAATGACTAAATGTTCTATGTTCCGGTCCAACAGTTTGATAGATTCCCTTGTGACGGGTGAGAACCCTTATTGTAACAAGAATTAAGAATCTCAAACGATTTTCCAAAAGTGGTAGATTTCCCTGAGACGTAACTAGATTACTATAGTGCTAACGTCACCTACTAGGTGGATAGTACGATCAGGACCTACTTACCATTTTTAAGCATTTTTTTTCATAGTGTTTACGACACAATTTTGACAGACTATCGCCGTCGGGCAACCCGCTTTAATCACCATAAAGCAGGGTGCTTACGAGATACAGTATATTTTTTATACCTTTTCAAAGTGCTCTCTTAATACGGAGCGGGGCATAGCTCATTTTTTTTCTCTTCTCTGCCTCAGTCATTAGGCCCGATGAAGGAAAAATTGGCCAAGTTGAACTATATATATTGCATACATAGGTACACGTGACACGTTACACTGCCTGTAATATGACTTTTTTTCTCACTTCCACAACAGCACGCAAGCTAAAACGCTAACACACCGTAGGATGAAAATCCCAGACTTTGGGAAACCCTGCACATTTTTGGAAATCACACAATAGTACAAGAAATAGCCTTCGAACCTCACTGACCGCACCGGGATACGATCCTAACACTACCAAACTGTCCCGGAGACACAACCTGAATAGTGCCAGAAACAATTACTCTGAGAAAAGACGGTCTCCAAACCCGCAACCTTCTGAATACCAGGAACATAAGGTCGGGTAGCTATCCAGTTCTAGAATAGAAAAATAGGAAGCTAAAACAGATTGGGACAGTTCCACTAACAGAGGGTTATAAATGAAAAACAACAAAATCACCTCCGGCACATAGTCACCAAACACGCGACTAGCGGCCCGGAGACACTCGTGTATAACGACATTTTGAACAATGGATAGGAATATACTTAACCCACATTACAAGTCAACACAACACTTGCGAACACAAAGGTAGTTAATAGAAGGTTCTTTTGCATTACGAAGAGCCTGCCCGCAATTACAAGAGACAGCAATCAGGTTCCCACATACGCGTGCCGGAAACAAGAGCATGGACAGAACATAAAACAAATGAGAGCTCACGACATTGTAATTCTACACTGTCAGCGATAAGGCACGCATGGCTGGCTGACCTTCACGCATACAGACGAACTAAGCCAGCTCCAAGTGGACAGGAAAGACGCGTTCATTCACGGCAGATTCAAACACCTCAGAACTCCACAAATTTCACTACGAGGAGAAGTCAAAAACATGCAAACTCTGCACAGGTATGCGTACTTTCATTGCGCATTGCACATACACGGGGAACGCGCCATAATATGGACGGTACAAATACCGTCGTAACAAGCCTTTACAGCACCCCGGGTCCGAACCCATGATCACACACCACGCTCGTACCAAAAACTAACTATCCAACGGTATTTTTGGTACGAGAGACACAAGCAAAAATCACACTGAGGACACCTCAAGCCCTGAAACACAACGCAGACATATAACACAGCGAATTACATAGATCACGGGCTCAAATCCCAGCGAAAATCGGACACCAGGAAAACAGCTATCCAGGCTGCCAACCACACCGAAATTGGCCCATACAGATACATGAACAGGGAATACCACATTTCCTCCCGCCAAAAACCAGGCATAAAATTTCAAACTACACCAGACATGGGAAATACATTTCCCAGACAAAGGCATAGAAATCTCATAAGACAAAGGTCTTACGGAATAGTAACCACACAATAGTATTAGCAAATAGTACGAATTGCTACATTAAGTCCGCCAGGAATCTAAAACAATGACAACACTTGCATACGTGCAGGAAAGCACATGCCAGCGGATGACATACATAACATCCCAGCCTGACATTACACATACAAACTGCTGACTGGCAGACTTCGTCACATTGCCATATCGATGGTGACAAGACACTATTGTTTACCGGCATTGACCATGACATTAAAAACGCAAAACAATCATAATAACATACATTTTTTTAACACTGCAAAAGCATGTAGCAATGGACAAGACGTTGACAGGCCACGGGCACCTCCTGCCCATACACGCGATACATATTACAACTTAGCCTGTAACAGACCAACCGTCCGCATGGTGTAGCGGAACATAGGCACACACACACGCGCTCACTAATTAGAAGCGAACACAGACAGGGGCTCTGAGGACACAAAGACCTCCCCCCCCAATAACTTCTTTTCGCGATTCTATTCCTAAAATAGATCATTCCAGGCGATTAGGACATGGCCAGTCGCACTACGACCACTGGCCACATTCACACTACAAATGGCAGACCAGATTAGGTCGTGTAGCTTTACTATCCCAAGGCGCGGATAGAAAGCCAACATGGACCAAGGGAGGATGACAGGAGAACAGGCTACCAGCGTACCACCTTACTCCCTTCCAATAACCTTCTCACGTCCAACATAACCAACGCAGACACATGAACACGACCAAAACAGCTACACTACATTACAGAGTATACACAAGGGGTTGATAGACTTCATGCGTCTAAAGAGAAGGCCTACTACGCCTTGGATCACGATGCTACCACCTGAGTATTAGGGGTGGGTCGACAAACATTAAATAAGCATAATGCGCATCTCCAAATGAGAGATGAGGCCACAATTATATATATTAACCACTTTTTGTTAATTAAATACTCCCGCATGACAGGGATATATTATTATTATGCCTCAACCTACACCTATCCTTATATGAGTGCAGACGCCTCATATCCAGATACATGCATGAGTATCCCATCCATTTACCAGGGGTATTACTATCAAACCTGCATGGAATTTTCATATCTTTGCAATCCCGGGAATTACCTGCCCCAGTCCACTCATTGTAGGAGCACTCCTAGTAGCATTACCGGCTCAAGGCCACCATTTATTTGAGCCCAAAGATGCATAACCTCTTCCTACCATGCTTTCAGCCCACTCTACAAATAACTACCCCCAGAGCCTAATAACAGGGTACCTGACATCATAGACCCTATTAACACCTCCATAAAGGGTTAACAGAGCATTATTGCTGGAAAGCTGACGTAGCAATGGTAGACCAGAAGTAGTCTATGTACTTAGAAAACTTACAACCCCACAACACTGGAAATATTTTACATTCTACACAAAGATTAAATTATTTACACAGGTTACGCCCATATTTTTTTAAAGGTAAAGGAATCTGAAACACTCTGATGGATGATAGCGGCAAAAGCCTAAGGCCAGAGGCACCACACTGCAGCAGAGCTGGGGAAGGTGACGTGGACCCTTACCCCAGTTGGCTCAACAGCTCAGTGACCTTACTTAACTTCACGACCAGACCAAACAGACGAACCACGTAAGGTCGAGGCACTCGCGGCCTGGCACGGGCAAACGTCAAGATCTAGAGGTGCATCTAGCCTATCCCCCTTGTCGGAGACAGTTACACCCACTATGTGCCACGGGCGTCGAAGCCAAGACCTGCAGGGAAGTCTTTCTGAGGATGGTGGGAGAAATAGCTCACTCCGCGCCGGACTCAGGGGATAACCCTAGAGACGACCCCATTATGACTAGACTTCTAGTTAAATCTAAGTAGGTAGAGCTTCAATAGCGGGAAGCAAGACTCCTGTGCGTTGGAGTGAAATATTACTGCGGCCTATAAAGGCGAAATGAAATATTAATGCGAAAAGCATACTACTGCGGCCTATAAAGGCGAAATGAAATATTAATGCGAAAAGCATACTACTGCGGCCTATAAAGGCGAAATGAAATATTAATGCGAAAAGCATACTACTGCGGCCGATACAGGCGAATATTACTGCGAAAAGCAGACTACGATTGCCGACGAAGACGAAGATAATATTATGCCATTGGACGATGTCCAATGCCCACCTAAATGGCGACGCATCGGGCAACCAGAGGGCATTAAATAGACATGCAACGAGCTGTCTACAGGGGTTACAGTGGGCAAACCCAACTATGACAACATATCGACAACAATGGCAACGAGCAGGATGGTACAGCAGGCGAAACGGTTTGCTCAGGGGCACCGTAAGCCGCCTGCGACTAGGTTAATACTAGTTGATAAACGTCGACATCTAGAATTAAGGGAACGGAATCCAGCGACCCTAGAGACAACCGGTGTTTCTAGGACTCGTGCGGGTGGTGTCCTGAGGAAGTAAATTGCCTCAGGCGATCGTTCTGGTCCAAATTTAGCTGTAAGACGGTTGCATTTGACACGCAACCTAGGATTAAGCAAATTTATTAACCGCTGTTGCCAGGTAATGGCACAGCACATTTCGGCATTAGAATAAGGCCACCCTTTCGGTTTAGCAATAGCAGCCATTTTTTTTATTAATTAGTAAGATAAGTAGTGGTAAGATAACGCCGCTCGGCTCCTGATGACCCACAAACCCGGCATCAGGGTAAGTCCGACAACTCATGATAACTCATGACAACTCAGGACAACTCATGATAATTCGTTGTATTATAGCATAAGCCTACATTTAAGGCAATGTTTTTTTATTATATATATAGATTACAGTAGAATATCTCGGCACTTGGTGACTTAAAATCCGTTACCAAGGTAAGCCCGACAACACTAGGCTAAGATAGGTTAACATAGGCTAACCTAGAAGTAAGTTAGACTTCAGTGGCGCCACACTTAATTTTATAAATTAAGCGCTGCCACGAAAATGTCATATATAATATATTGTAATGTATTGTCATGTATTGCTAACAACTAATCCGCTTTCCCAAACACAGGAAACCCAGGGAGCAACGCGTCCACAGATATACACAACAGAAAAAGAGTTGCCATTAATACATTTTTTTACATATAGCAAGGAGCATGAGCATGTCTATTGTAAATATATTTCCCACACCAAATTACACATACCCTTATCTCTGTCACACAAACACACTACTCCTCATCATTTTTCAGTCGCGCCAATAAGGTGACGGCACCGCGATCAGCGACGTAAGGTGACGTGGGGCACCGAGCGACGCTGACGCAAACACACGTATGGATACGCTTCAATAATAAGCAATATAGGGTAGCCAGGGTCGGTGCGGAGATTGTGAGCACCTACCCTCGCTGCCAAGGTGAATTTTTCCACCCACGGGGAAAATTTGCGACAGGTAAGGTTAACGGCATGACCACTAACCCACAGCCATAGGTGAGAGGTACCTACAGCTCAGCGAATAGCAAAGTGAAGGGAGAATGAGTCGACAGAGGAGAGCGCTACAGAAGGCCTAGAGAATGGGACGAGGTACCAGGCTCATGAGCAAACCGGTCTAGTAATAAGGTTATTATTTTATGTTATATCATGCTTGTAAAATAAAATGTAAACCCAAAGCGTACACAAATATATATTAATGCTCAAGTGTACGCCTACGCACATAAACTTACAATATGTCACGCCATTCAACACTGCCATAATGGCAACACTGAATACACGGTTTTGTTTTTTCCTTTCTACTCTACTAACGCCCAAATTTGTGAGGGTGTTCCGTTTTATCCCAAACCAATAAATGCACTTTGAATATTTCCCTTAAATTATACCCTGGAACACCCAATTTTTCTATTCTCTTCTATCTTTCTCTTAGCAGGGAGCACTTTTTCCCCAAAATAAAGCCAGACGGCACAATTCCTCGTCTAGCTGGGTTTTTCCTCCCTGCACAACAATGTAACGGATAAGTATCAAAACCATGTTTTTTTTCTCCTTCTTTGTGAAACTTGCAATATGCCAACAATGTCAATGTCAGTGTTATATATATATATATATATATATCTGTACATCCCATAACCCTCCCCTCTGAACACGAGCTGATCTCACGCACACACATCACCACACGACGACGACGACGACGACGAGGAGGAAGACATCTACAAGAAGATACGAGGGAACTTCAAAAATAACCACATCGACTACATCTATAACATCAACATCCCAACCCCAAGTTCCGTTCCCGTTCGCGGGGACGCGAACTAAATAGGGAAAGAGGCTTGTACAGTACCCCAGGGGTATGCACCCCTTGGAGACCATCCCCCCATCATCTACTTAAATCTCCTAACTGGCAATCCTTGTAAAGCCAGACCAACATCTATCAAAACCGCAAGGACAGCTTGCAATCCTGGAAAGCTGGCCCAATCCTTGCACAACTACTACAAACATCGACACACTATTAACCAGGGCAGCTATGCCATCACAATGCTGACAGCATAGCGCCGAAGAGTATAAGAAGGCGTCTTAATCAGGTCAAGCGCTCAATCAATTATCAGTTTTATAGTGTGACGGCCGAAGGCTACGCTGGTATCATCAGGTGAGTGAGTCAGAACGTGTTCAGAATCCTATAACTTTGTAACCTTACCTCCAATTTGTATAGACAAGTTTGTACACATTGTAACATCACTACATCCCTTAAAAGGGACTCACATATCCATTATTACTGACCAATAAACACTTGGTCAGTACATACACCTGCATTACTGTTTACACGCTTCTTCACGCCCTAACTCCCTTCCTGAACCCTCCGTCACTATTAGACGTGACTTATAGTAGCCAGATACTTGCTAAGGCAAGCATCATCGTATTCCCGTGCCGGCCTGCCTGCTAGGAGCGGCCCGCGCCATACAGCTGACACGTACAAGTCGATTATCTAACCAGTCAGCTGGACGCCCAGCACAGTGACCCTTGCATTGAGTTCCATCCCCTAAAACACTCCTACGTTATTTATAGGAGCGCCCCAACACTAACACAACACTCTACACTGGTCAGCTTGCCCGACTACGGGAAGCTACCCCCTTTTAGACACCTTCTTCTAAATCAACACAATAACTCTTCCGTTTTAGATCCTACCACCCCCAAATAAGGGATCTAAAACAGTAAGTTTGTAGCACGATTCCCGGCGACCTCGATCGTGCCCTTCAAATTTTGTTACATCTCACCTATCCAACATGGCAGCTGTGCGAAATATTTCACTAGCATTCAATATCTCCGAAACTATTACCGATATCGCCCTGAAATTGTGTACGGTGATAAAGGGCACTACTAGAAGTTAACCTATGAGACTTCAAAAACCTGATGACTACAAAACCAACATGGCGGCCAAGCGAAGTTGAGACTTTTAAATAGACTTTTCTCGCGATTTAACTATCCAAACGTAATGAAACTTGGTACAGTAAATGTTTATACACATTGTAATGCACTGGTGTCTAATTTAGTTCAATTGTTTACATAACCTCAAAATGGCGGCTGTGCGAAATATTTAAACTGACATTCCATATCTCCGAAAGTATTACAGATATCACACTGCAATTTTGTACGGTGATGAAGGGTACTGATACAAGTTTACTTATGTATATTTCATAAACCTGTAAAGTACAAAACGAACATGGTGACCAAGCGAATTTGAAATATTTTAATAGACTTTTCTCGTGATTTAACTCTCTGAGCCTAGTGAAATGTGGTACAGTAAATGATTTTTCACATTGTAATGCACTGCCATCTAATTTAATTCAATTGTTTACATAACCTCAAGATGGCGGCTGTGCGAAATTTTAAAATTAAGTTTTTATTTCTTGTGTCGTAATCATGCGATCGAAGTGAAAGTCGGAATAATGAACCTAGGCAATAATTGTCCTTGAATGGTACATAGATCTATAGCCTATACATATAACAATCCTAAATGGCGAGCTTCCGAAATATTTAAATGGTTCTCATTATCTATGAATCTTTTACAGCAACCAAACTGATTTTTTTATGTTCATAGAGACTATGAACATATGTTCACCTATAGGACTTTCAGTAACCTGGTGAGCACAAATCCAACATGGCGGCGACGCGAAGTATAAATATTTAAATGGACGTTTCTCGCGAATTAACTATCCGAGTGCCGTGAAACGTTGCACGTTAAATGCTTATACAAATGTTGATCCACTGGCATCTAATTTATTTCAATTGTTTTGCACAATCACAAGATGGCTGCTGTGCGTAATTTTAAAATCTCGTTTTTACTTCTTGTGTTCTAATCATGCGATTGAAGTTTGAATACCACACGTACACAATAATCCTAATGTAATAGTACAAAAATAAAAATCCAACCTGGCGACCATCTGAAATATTTAGACGGTTCTCAATATCTACGAATCTGTTACAGCAATTAAACTGAAATTTTGTATGTTGATAGAGGCAATTAACATGAGCAGGATATATGATAATAGGCTGTATAGTTCTTCACGGAACTACTTGTTAAGTTTACTAAAATAAGTGGAACAGCTCATTTCAAAACATAGAGTAGAATTGTTTAACTTTCTGTTGTTACTTAGTCTACTCCTCATTTAACAATTTCTTATCACTTGTAAACTGACAACAACAGACGAGTTGATTGCATAGAAAAAGTGGTGTGCAGACGATATCTTAAATCCGAATAGCTGTTACGGTAAACAAGCCTGTCTCTATAAGAGTTAGAATTCGTAACTAATTTGTTGTGTGGGAATGCAGCTGATTTTTCCGTTCTAGGCTGGAAAACAGTATTTTCAGCACCCGCAGCTAATATCGAAAGTATTATTTTAGGTACAAATTATACACCTATTATAATCTTAATATAATGTTATAATGGTTGACTAGGTTGAAAAACATACAAACATTTAATTATGCCATGTTAAACACGATGCATAAAATTTGCAGAAAAAATTGAAAACGTCGCAGACTTATTTAAAAGAGTATTATGATTAATTTTAAATCATTTGTATTTTCTGCCATATAAGTTATAATGTGCCAAACACTTTATGTCTGATTTAACGAATGAGCGGACTTGACATCAGAGTGGTTGACCAATGGCACAACAATGACTTGCGAACACCACCACGCCATCGGTCAAGCGCTCTGAAGTCAAGTCCCTCATTCGTTAAATCAGATATAAACATAACACATAATGAACTAGATATAAATCACTGTGGTTAAATTAAAATATGGACAGGAAATTTAATAAAATAAGAAAAATCAGCTTCTTAAAATCACATAAATGTTTACTTCATTTCAAACTATACAAAAAACTTTAGATGAAACTCTTTTCATCCACTCAATATTTTGACCCGGCCCTTGGTATGCGAGCAGGAGGGTTATGACATTTGGTTACGTCATTGGGGATAACCCCTTAGCCGACCCCTTGCCAAAGCCTGAGCGGAGTTGAGGAACTCATTTTTCTGTCCCTTGGAGGACCAAGTGGAATTAAGGAAAATCGAGGGGAATTGATGTTCGACCTAAGGGCGTGGGCACGGGAACATAACAACGTCTCGTCAGTGTAATTGTTATGACGCTGACAATATGTCCTTGCCCGACTGAACGCTGTCTGATGCGGTTTGCACAACAGCGCATGCTGCTCTGATTGATATCTCAAAAAGTAACTGTCCGATTTTGAAAATACTTACATATTTAAACAGTTGAACGTTTAGGCCAGCTGTATGAATTTCTGCTGTTCCATTCAAAAAAAAAAGGACTTGGTATCAATATATCAGTTAATACTCACCCAATAAGAATAAGTAGCACGTTATTTTCCAAGCCCCTGAATAGGATAACAGAATACCAATATCGTCAATTGTTTAGACGTTATTTTCGTGTAACATCTTGGGTGAATAACCCTGTATATTTCTGTAGCAGGTATACAGGCTGTTTCTAAATTCCCGTTACAGAGTTAGAGGGTTGTAGTGAGGAGTAAGACGGTTAAGTTTAGCACAGGAGCTTGTGTCTGGAAAAGTACCGTCTTCCCACTACAGTGGAACTTGGATAATTCGAACCTCAAGGGACCAGTAAAAAAATTCGAATTATCCAAAAATTCGAATTATGAAAGTTGTTTGAAAAGGGCAGAGAAAATATTCAAATTCAAATTTTCCGGTTCCCTTAACCTTTTTCGGCCTTTGCCAATCTCATTTTCAAAACCGAGAAATTTGTCTTTATTTTTTAGGAATGTAGGGAACGTGTTTGGAGGAATCCCGAAAGCTTTTGCAATTTCAGATTATTTCCTTCATTCTCTTTTCCACTCCTTTAATCACCGCTATTTTCTCCACCAAAGTCAAAGTTTTGTATGGAACCCGAGGTTTTTATGACAACATCTTAGTTCTGTACACACACTTAAACACACAGGCAAAACCAAACTTCTAAAGAACAACCACAAATCTAATCAGACCACTCAGCACGCACTACCAGACAGGTGTTAGGGATGACACTCTTATGAGTTAAGAGATGTGGAGCGTTGCAAAACAATGGGAGGGGGAGGGGTTGGGCATTGACCTTGGAAGGAGCGTCGCAGGCGTGTTGTTAGTCATGTAGGTAAAACCATCGAGTAGGGGCCGAATGCCAATGATACGTCGTTTTTCAGGAATTCCTGACCCAACTGTTTGGCTTCCGATTGGCATTTTACACATAAAAACTTCGAATTATCCAAAATATAATTCGAATTAACTACGATTTTTTAGCATTGATTGTATATAAAATGCTAGGGACCGAGAGAAAAATTCGAATTATAGAAGTTCGAATTAGCCACGTTCCACTGTACTCGCAAAATGCCACTACAGCACATGTTCATAGCTCCCGCTCTGTCCGACTCCTTCTGCTTGACAGCTGGATCCAATCCCAGGTGGGGCTCGATGTGACCGACGTCAACACAGACACGGTACCTCCGTACCATGTTCTGGTACACACGATCACCAAACCCTGGTCCTCCAACATCCACCGCAGCCATAACCCGCGCCAGTAGGTCTTCCTCGGATTCCACAGGGGTCTCGTAAATCAAGGTTTTTATGTTACCCCACAGGTAGCGGTGTCAAATCGGGTGAACGTGCAGGCCAAGCAATCGGGCACCACTACCTATCCACTGTTGCCCAAATCTATGGTGCAAATCATCTCGTACCACGAGTGAAAAAGATACAGTCAGTCTGAGAGACTAGACTTTATATCATTTCAAATGACGCATGCTACAAATGCTACACATGTTAGAAAGGCTCAGGAGGACTCTTTCAACAGACTCCATTACCCATTAACTTAGGCTTTCCGTGCACGCTGCTGCATGACATCACACACTCGCCGTCTCCGTTCGCATAACGCCAAACCCCAGGAGTAAACTCAGACTCAACAGACTCCAATACCCCTTAACTTAGGCTTCCCGCGCGGGGGTTTATGATGTCCCGCACTCGCCGTCTCCGTTCGCATAACGCCAGACCCCAGGAGTAAACTCAGACTCGGTGCATATGCACTGAACAACATGATGACGTCATACACGCCGTAACGGTAGACCTAAGCATAACGATGAAGTCGACAAGATCATTTGAAATGATAAAATGAGGTGGTGCTCCATCGTGCTGAAACCATATGTTTTGACGCACATGCAGTGGCACATCGCATCGTCTAAGAATTCATGCAGTACGTCTTCAAAGAATATCAAGTACGCGACACCCGTGAGATTTTGTGGAAGAAGGTAGGGGAATCAACCTGTAGGGGATATACGAGTAGGTGATAATTCAATGACCTACGTACTGTAGTCAGTGGCGACAAAAATGCGGGAGATTTGAACTTTTGCCATGGTGGTTTTTTGCGGGTAGTGGGAAGACGGTACGTTTCCGGACAAAAGTTCCTATGCTAAACTTAACCACCTTGGTCCCTACTACAAGCCCTCAAAGTCTGTAATGGGAATTGAGAAACACTCTGTATAGTTTTAAACATATTAGATGCTGAATACTGTAATTAATGTTTTGTTTCATTTGTATCATTAATAAACATTTATATTTAAAAAAAATGGAAATATTAATACAATGCTTATAGCATATCCAATCTAAATATAAGGTGCGTTCAAAAAGTAACGAGCTGGAGGCTGGAATGCGCAAACCGGTGACGACATCGGCTCATCGTGGCGTGTGTAACGAGATGTGGTTCCGACCAGAGCGTGGAAAGCCACAGCCCATCGCTAGAGAGCACGCGTGCACGTGAAGTGACGATACAAAGCGAGCAGCAGCATGCATCAATCGTCCAACGCTGCCAGTCGCATTGCATATAGTGACATGGAGGCGTCAACCGAAGAGCAAAGAGGTGTTGTTCGGTTTCTGACAGCGGAAGGAGTAGGGGGAACGGCCATTCATCGCCGAATGTCACAAGTGTACGGTGAACACTGCATGTCCCTTGCAAGGGTCAAGGCGTGGCATGAGCGCTTCAGGGAAGGACGGGTGTGGTTAGCCGATGATGCTCGGTCTGGGGCACCCCCTGCATTACCGATGACAACGTCCAGCTGGTTGATGCACTCATTACCCAGGATCGCCGAGTAACAGTGAACGCCATAGCCGCCGTGGTCGCTCCACGACAATGCACGATCTCATACGGCCAACACAGTCACGGCACTCCTGCAGAAATTCAAATGGGAGGTTCTCTGCCACCCTCCATGCAGTCCAGACCTCTTTCCCTGTGATTACGCCATGTTTGGTCCCCTGAAAAGGGCTCTGCGGGGTCAACGATTTACCTCGGATGTCGAAGTCTAGCTGTACGTGCGGAACTGCTTCACATCGCAGCCCAGGGAATTTTATGAGACAGCCATTCACCGCCTCGTGTCACAGTGGGGCGAGTGCCTCAACAGCCAGGGCCAATACTTCTAACATACAGGTACTGGTTTCTATAATTATGTCTCCAGATAGTTAATTTTTGAACGCACCTTATAGTACAGTATATTTTGTGAAAATCTCATAGAGCCAGCCATATTTATCACCATGTACAGTATCTTAATTAGCTCCGACTAAGAACGTAAACAAACTCGCACGCTAAGTCCGCTGACTGAAGCAAGATCAAACAAGTAGTTCAGTGAGGAACTATACAGCATATTTTCACATATCCTACTTATGTTAATTGCCTCTATCAACATACAAAATTTCAGTTTGATTGCTGTAATAGGTTCGTAGATATTGAGAACCGTCTAAATATTTCGGTTGGTTGCCATGTTGAATCTTTATATACGAGGCCATAGAGTTATGTACTGTTAGATGAAGATTTTTGCGTAGGTTCATTATTCAAATCGCATCATTAATACACAAGAAATAAAAACTTAATTTTAAAACTGTGCACAGCCGCCACCTTGAGGTTATGTCAACAATTGAACTATATTAGATGCCAGTGCATTACAATGTGCATAACCATTTGCGGTACCAATTTTCATAGCATTTGGATGGTTAAATCGCGAGAAAGGTCCATTTAAAAGTTTCAACTTCGATTGGCCGCCATGTTCGTTTTGTAGTTAACAGATGTTTGAAAGTCTTATAGCTGAACTTGTAGTAGTGCCCTTTATCTCCGTACAAAATTTCAGGGTGATATCTGTAATAGTTTTGGTGATATAGAATGCCGGTGAAATATTTTGCACAGCGGCCATGTTGGATTAGTGAGACGTAATACAATTTGAAGGGCACAGCCAGGGTCGGCCGTAATAGTACTATGCCTTTACAGAGTTTCATTGAAATCGCTCCAGCCATTTATAAGGTATTAAGGGGGACACACACACACACATACGCACACATACTCACACACGGACAAAAGGTGATCTCATAAGCCTACTATTTCATTAAATGACGATAGGCTAAAAATACTTATTATGAATGCTGTTATTCACGAAACTAAACACAGCGAGATACTCAAGAAGAGAACGATTCCCGCGTTGTCTTGGTTACAACGTTGATAGCAGTGCGTGGTGGGAATTAATGAACAGTTTATAAAGACGGGGCTAATAGATCGGCACGTGGCACTTTTAGCAGAATCTTTATTTACAGATAATATCGGTCCCCTGGCACTATATGTGTTAATAACTGTTAAAATGTGTTACAATGGGGGAGTTATATTAAATTTGATAGCATTTCTGCGAAAGTATTTTATAGACAACCCCAATAATATGTTAGTTTCACGGCCAATTGTAAAGCATTTTGCAAATAAATTCACAATTTTCACGTGAAATTTTACATTTAGAAACAGATGGTCATACAAAGTGTTTATCAGATTGCCACCAAAAATAAACTGGGGTGGAATGAAAGCAGAGGGAAAAAGAAAAGCAGTAGAATTTCCACCCCCTCCAGTTGTATCGAATTCCGATATAAGTGAGCAGACTTCATTTCAGGCTTTGAAGTGAACTCGCTGGATGTTGGTCAGCAATATAATGAACAGACGCAACTTTGTGGTTGAGGGTATATCTTTTTTTTTCTCTTTTAATTTCGGAATGCGAATTAACAGAAATTTAAAAATACAAACCTTATAAAAATTAATCTAGTGCGTTATGCCTTGATTTGCTGCGAACTCATTATCTCAACTTTATAAAATATTCCTATAAACTGGCGTCCCGTGAGACTGAAAGACTGGCCTCTGAACCAAATACTATATTTCATCAGGTACTGAATGAACTAGTTATGCTCCCCAAAAGGTTCACGAGTAGTGAGACGTGGGTTGGTGACCACGGGACCCCATCTGAGTCCTACATTGCTTCCAATTACTTGTGCCAGGATCCTCTCTGTCATACTTCCTGTCAACCTCCCTTGGTCGACTCATTTTCTGTTCCGACCCCAACGGTATTAGGGTATCCTAAGTCTTTCCTTTTCCCGCCTTAATTTGCCCTTGTCTCATCTTTCCTAATCCCTCATTCTTCGAGGGGTCAGACCTTTTTTTCTTCATGATTATTATCTCCTGCCTTCTACTCAAGGCCCTTGTGGTGTGTGTAGCTCCCACCACTTACGGTGCATCCTGGATAGTGCTACACCCTCAGGGTCTCACGGCTGGTGAGTTCGGTAGTTGCTGACCCCATGGGATTCCTGAGTTGGATCCAGTTTTCAACGTTTTTCCAGCGACTCTTAGGTGGACCCTCTCATCTTTCCCTTTTTTTAATCTGCCTTTCATGGCTCTTCTTCCTTCCAAGTCCCTTAATTCTCATTCTTCGAGGGTTAAGTCATTATTTATTTCCTTCCTGTCTTTTATTTACACTTTTCCAACTATTTCCATTTATGATTAAGGACCCATCCATAACACAGCCATTAAGTATCAAATCACCCCAGATCTACATAAAACTGAAAGGACCTGACATATGGTACTAGGAGGATTACTACATGTGATGTAATTCCTAAACCAAACATTTAACGCCGACATGGCAAGCTCCTGGCATAAACTAACATTGATCAAGCACTTAAGGACCCACGGAAGGAATACTGCTGACCACGTGGAACCAATAAAAGGTACAAAATGATGATGATGATAATTGTTGTTTTAAGGGGCCTATCATCTAGGTTATCGGCCACTAATGGTTTTGGAGATAGTGAAAGATGAGATGAGAATGTAATGAAAGCTAAAAGTAATACTAACTACTGTCTTACAAACTAGAAGAAGAAATGGTAAACAAATAAAGAATTAGACAAACAATGGATAGGAGGACGAGAAATGCTCTCAACCCTCGATGAATGAGGATTGACGGACTTGAAGGAAGGAGAGCCATGAAAGGCAGATAGGAAAGGGAAAGAGGAGAGGGTCCGCCCCAGAGGCAATGGAAAAATAGGAAAAAAAACAGATCCAGCTCAGGAATCCCTCGGGGTTGCCCACTCCCGAATTCACCAGCCGTGAGCCCTTGAGGGTGAAGCACTATCCAGTGTGGGGCTACATACACCCTGCCTCCTTGAGGTCCTTGAGCAGAAGGCAGGAGATATGAAGAGAACACAATAGGTCTGACCCCTCGAAGAATGAGGGATCAGGAAAGATGAGAGAAGGGTCAATTAAGGCGGCGAAGTGAAAGACTCCCTAGGCCTCGGATACCCTAATACCGTCGGGGAAGGAAGAGAACAAGAGTTAGCCAAGGGAGGCCGATAGGAAATAAGGCGGAGAGGAGCCCGGCACAAGTAAGTGGAAGCAATGCCGGACTCAGCTGGGGTCCCATGGTCTCAAACCCACGTCCCACTAGATGTGAGCCCCTGGGGGAAGACCGCTTGACGAAGGGTAAAGAGTGTGAGGGCGTGAGAGTCTTCGGGCATAGTGGTGCACTAGCAGGGACGAGGCGACATGATCGTTGAAGCCGGGACACAGGACTACCAGGGTAAGTGTGTACTAGTTTTCCCAGAGTCAGCAATCAACACACATGGTCTCCAGCCGCAGGCTGTTGACAAAGCAAATACTTCCACGGGCACTCCATGAGCGGCCATTCTGAACACCCACTCGCACTCGCAGACACAACCTATTTTATGGAATCCGCCCTTCCCTGAGTATTCCCCTACACAACTACGCACAATTACACAAGCCAACAAACAAAACATTTTGTGTTGAGTCTCTGCATACATTCTGACTGTCTACATCGAACAGTAACCAAAAAACGCCATTCATAATTAATAAAGCTGGTTAGTTGGTTTGTTGGTTGGTTCCGCAGTTTAGGGGCTGCGACAACGCGGTCATGTAGCCCCGTGTACTTTGGGAGTGTGTAGAATCTGTCTGATAACTGGTGTTAATTGTGATGACTGTATAAGTGTGTGTTATCTGTTTTTTTAAATTCAAGTAAGGACAGCAGACTTCGATTTTTTCAAATAGTTCGTACTTTTGTCGCCAAACGGCACCGTCAACGACTACTAGTTCAGAACTTAGCTACTAGACGCCACCGCAGTCGGCTCCTGGCGAAGAACGTAGAAACCTGAGAGCGTTGTTCACATTCTTAACATATATAATTTAGCTTCACGCAGGTGTAATTAGTGGAATGTTCTTTAACATGCCGTAAATCTATGATATGTGACCGCCGGCTTTACTTCCCCTCCGAAGGAAGGCATACTGAGAGATTTTTAACGCACTTAAAAAATCCGACGACTTCGGCCGGGTTTGAACCCGCGACCTTGGGCATATAATTAAGAAAGTTTGCTTTTGTACTTTATTTAATCATACTAATATATAAAAATAAGATGGTGTGTGTCTGTCTTTCTGTCTGTCTGTGTGTTACTCAATAACGCAAGAACCACTAGTCCGATTTAAATGAAATGTTGCATGGATGTAGCTGATTTACCATGTTTACATATAGGATACTTTTAATTTCGATATTTTTCACTATTAAAAATGGCGACCATTTTAGTGACGTCACTACACCCTTTGGTTTCAAAATTTCATATTTCCATATCAAATAAAAAGATAACGCTAAGAAATAGCAAAATGTTGATGGCACATATGAGCTTTAGAATTTAATTTCCTATCCGAAAGGTCCTTATCACTTTTCGTGTATCTACAACGGTTAGCGAGTAAAACCCACATATGTGACGTCACTACACCCTTTGGTTTCAAAATTTCATATTTCCATTTCAAATAAAAAGAGAATGCTAAGAAATAGCAAACTTTTGATGCATACACGAGATTTAACATTTAATTTTCTATCCAAAAGTTCCTGATCACTTTTCGTCTATCTCCAACGGTTAGCGAGTAAAACCTAAGTTTGTGCAATAAAACACGGTCAACACCGAGCGGTGCAGTATATCTCTACGTACATAAAAATTAAAGTTTGTATGTTTTTTTTCGCAATTTATACGGAAATTTGAGTTATTTACGCGTTTCAGACTGTTTTATTATGGATGCGTGCGAAAATAATTTTTTGGTCTGTCTGTCTCTTTGTTTGTCTGTGGACAACTTTGTTCCCTTATAACTCGAGAACGGCTGGGTGTATCAACGTAAAATTTGGTACAGATATCCATCAGAGGCACGACACTAATCATTGATGTAACCCTCCTCCGTACCTCTCATAAAAGAGGGCCTACCCCCTTAAAATGCAAGCTGAAATAGGAGTAGAAGGACGAGACAAAGATCATTTTCAGCCCCTCAATGTGAGAGACAAAATTCGGGGGCCCAAAGGGACTCCGAAATCCACATTTTAAGGCCCTAAAACCAACCATTTTTGAGATATTCCCAGAAAACTAATTTCATTTAATAAACTAATGAACGAATACAAGCCGGTAACCATGGCAACAGATTCTCAGAGGTCCATCTATTGCTGTAAGACGCAATGCAATTCCATTAATTACATTGGTGTGAAAGTTTGCAAACGGCTACAAGGTTATCACGGAAAGAAATTAAGCTGTAAAATTCATCAATACGTATAATGCGCTTAAGGGGGTCATGGGGTACACTAGAATTTTTTCACGCGATTTACACCTGCGGGTGTGGTACGGCAGGTCTATTATATTCCTATCCCTATATTATATTATTATTATTAGTAGTAGTAGTATTATATTATGGCGTACAACGAGGAGACAAAGCCCCTCGGTGCCAGAAACAAAACTTGGGGGCCTCGAAAACTACATTATAAGGCTCTAAAACCAACAGTATCTGAAATATACCCAGAAAACTAATTTAATTTAATTTAACAAACTAATGAAGGAATGGAAATCGGTAACCATGACAACATTATCTCAAGTGGTGGCATCCAACTTTCCATCTATTTCTGTAAGAAGCAATATCACTCCATTTCTACCTTGCCACGGTTGTTGAGTGGATAGCGTGTAGGTCTACTAACCCCAAGATTGCAGGTTCACTCCTGGCCGTGGTACAGGCCGGACGTTTGTTTTAGACGAGTGAAAAATCTTAATGGAAGCCTGGAGGCGAGTTACTACAGTACCTGTGTTGTTATCAGCTGCCCCAAGCGCTCCGATGATTGATAAAGCTGTTTCACACTATTGCTGAAGTATAGTCACTGGCAAATATAATGACGTTCTGTTCGTAACTACGTAACGTGTACTTCCGTGTCACACAATATTTCGATGTGGACTGTACTGTCTGCTCAAGTCTAGAATTCCATTACATCAGATCGGTGGTGACAAATGTGAAGTGATAGGGTGAGAGAGTGACTGTGTACAGGCTCACCCGCAGGCTTCAAGGTCAAGGGCAATCGTCTAAAACAAACGTCCGGCCTGTACGTGATTTTTGATAGGCGGCAAAAATACGACTCGCATATCATACGATGTTGGCATGTCTAAGAACCTATTTGAATTCAGTAGGCCGTGTTCATAATGGCAAAATAAACCTCAGGAGTTTCCGCCAACACAAAGTTGCTCATTTCTCTACTGGGAAGCGCTATAGTGTTCAAGGAGCTTAGATATCTACCCTCCTTGACTTAAATAGTGATTCAAGGAACAACGAAATTTCGACATGCAAGCTACCCTCTGGGTGTCAAATTACGAAGCTTGCACCTGGCACCCGAGGCCATACGATATTTTTATTAGGCTACTCCATTTATTACATTTCTGTGAAAGTTTGCAAATGGCTATAAGGTTATCACGGAACCAATGTAGACTGTATAATTCGTTAATGCAATTAAGGGGGTCAAGGGGTAACCTAGAATTTGTTCATGCAATTTCACGTGTGACATATAGTACAGAAAGTCTATTATATCTACAAAAAGAAACATTATTTTCAAAAATTCCTGAATTGAATCAGCATTTTTTGTGGCTTTTAGGAATTTGGGCCATTTGAGGCTAAAGAACCTGAATGTTCATGCACCACAAGCCTTTATAATTTATGAAAGAGGTCTTCCTGTGTATGGGGACCTAACACAACGTAGAGGGTCATTTTTTATGTGAGGTGTATTGCGTTTCGTCTACAAGGCTTTCAAATCTATTTCTCGTCAGGAAGTACACGTTAGGTAAATTTAGTTTGAGAGCACATTTAAACTAATCTTTTTTTTTTGTCAACATACGGGTTCATCGTAAGGATGATTTTGGTTGATACGTATGGTAGATATACCCATATTTGGATATCTGGGTGATATGTTGTGGACAATAGAATTGTCTGTCTGTCTTTCTGTGTATCTTTATGTACGCCTATAACTCGTGTTCGGATGCTTGGTGCATCGTAAAATTAGGTATGGTAAACATAAGTCAATACACCAATCATTTATAAAACTCCTCACCGTACTTTTCATACAGTAGAAGGGTGGATATAGGGAAAAACTTCTCAAAATACATGCTAAAATAGGCGAAATATAAAAATTATCCTAGAAGGACGATCAAAGCATATGTTGCGCTTCTCATTGTGAGACACAAAATTCGCGAGTCTATAAGGGGTCTCCGAAAACCACATTTTAAGGCCCTTAAATTAACAGTGTGTGTGATATTCCCAGAAAACTAACTTCGATCTGATAAACTTATGAAAGAATGACAAACCGCTAACCATTGCAACATTAGCTCAATTCATAGTGCCTGGTGTTAATATATAACACCGTTCGAAGAACGGGTACTTCTGCTAGTTATAAATAAATATTTGAATTTTTGGCAGACTGAACACCTACGAGTGTAGATATTTAAAGACATTTTCCCTAAATTGTCAGGCGCTAAAACTAAAGCTGCTATTTTCGTCGGTCCTCAAATAAGAAAATTAATGGCCAAGAATGTCCACAATTGCTCAGCACCTACGAAAAACAAGCTTGGTACAGCCTTAAAACAGTGATCCATGGCATCCTTGGAAATAAGAGAGCTGAGAATTACAAAGATCTTATTTCCACTGTGCTTTAGAACTTTAAACTCATGGGTTGCAGAATGTCCCTTAATGTACACACATGCTCTCTTGGGCCAGTTTAAAGATAACTTGGAGGCATATTCAGAAGAGCAAGGGGAACTCACCAAGATGTGATGGACTTTGAGCAACGTTATCAAGGACAATGATGGGTGATGACCAGGTGAGTTATCCGTGGTCGTTACGGCATGACTGCTGGCAGTCGCCCACATCCGGGAGGCGAGAAGGTTCGAATCCCCCCGCCGGCAACCTTGAAGATGGTCTTCTGTGATTTCCCATCTTCCTTCAAGGCAAATGCCGGGGTTGGTCCCTAACTATAGGCCACATCAGGTACCTTCCAACTCCTCGTCCTTACATTCACACTTTCCTCCCCCAGACAACGCTCCACACGCGACGGTACTTGTAGCTCACGCCATGAGTGTCCGCCTCGAAGCAGCTATAAAAACTGGCGAGCCGAACATGTCCTCGGACATTCCCAGCACTAAAAGCCATACGCTGTATAAAAAAGGGTGATTACATATGGGGGCTAATACGAGAAACTTCGTGTCCACACAGAAGAAGTACCAAAAAACTAATTTTTAAAGCTTATTTGTATTGTTCTTTTGTTATCAAAGATTTGTAAAAAACGTGATGTAAATATAAAAATTAACGTTTGCTTTCATTTGAACTTATAAATTTAGAGAATTTCCTTCAAATTTGAACTTTTGTTGTGGTAACTACTAAGGCAAACTTTACTTGGTAAAACTATTTTTGGTCGACTATCGATTTTTACAAAAAATGAAAGTAGACTTATGAGATCTACAAATTGTGTGTCTGTCTGTGCGTGTGTCAGTGTGTGTGTGTGTGTGTGAGTGTGTACTCTGAATATCTGCCCCCCCCCCCTATCAATTCGAACACGGTAAAACCGAATTGAACGAAATTTGGTACAGAGGTAGAATTAGCCAAGGGCACCTCAGTGTCATGTTTTATATCGCTGCTGTCTTGACGAAAACGTAATGGTGGCCACCCAAATGTTAAAAGCTTAAATCAAATTACGACCAAACTGATCATCTGATCTCTACCAATTTTTGCAACGTTATATCTTTCTGTATGAAGAATCATTTGACCAAACTTCAAGGTCATCAGCACAATAATTTGAGATGGTGGCCATGTATGTGTGCAAATCGATTCCCCCTATCTATTCATACACAGTGTAACCGAATTGAACGAAATTTTGTACAGAGGTAGCACTAGCAAAGAGCACCTCAATGTCATGTTTTATATCGCCGCCGTCTTGACGGAAACGTGATGGTGGCCACCCAAATGTAAAAAGCTAAAGTCAAATTACGTCCAACCTAGTCATTTGATCACTACCAAATTTTTTAACAATATATATTCATATGGCAAGCGTCTTTTGACTAAACTACAAGGTCATCGGCCCAATAGTTTGCACATGGCGGCCATGTAAGTGTGCTAATGGATTCCCCTATCAATTCAAACACGATGAAACCGAATTGAACGAAATTAGGTACAGAGATAGCACTAGTAAAGGGCACTCCAGTGTCAGGTTTCATATCGCCGCCATCTTGACGAAAACGTAATGGCGGCCACCCAAATGTTCAAAGCTTGAATCAAATTATGACCAACCTAACCATCTGATCTCTACCAAATGTTGCAACATTATACCTTTATGTATAAAGAATTATTTGACCAAACTAGAAAATCATCAGCCCAATAATTTGCGGATGGCAGACATGTATGTGTGCAAATCGATTCCCCCTATCTTTTCAAACACGGTGAAACCGAATTGTATGAAATTTGGTACAGAGGTAGCACTAGCAAAGGGCACCTCAGTGTCACATTTTATATCGCCGCCATCTTGACGGAAACGTAACGGTGGCCACCCAAATATAAAAAGCTAAAGTCAAATTACGTCCAACCTAGTCATTTGATCACTACCAAATTTTGCAACAACATACGTTTTTGTGGGAAACATCTTTTGACTGAACTACAAGGACATCAGCCCATTAGTTTGCAGATAGCGGCCATGTATGTATGCAAATCGATTCCCCATATCAATTCAAACACGGTGAAACCTAATTGAATGAAATTTCTTGCAGAGGTAGCACTAGCAAAGGGCACCTCACATTCATGTTTAATATCCGTATAGCACGTTGTATTTCAACAGCCTACTACAACCAATATTCAATTATACTCCTTAAAAAGGACAAAGAGTTATAACAATACCCATGCATTTAGGAGAAAGTAGGCTATATGTTCTTTACTGAACATCTTGTTTCTTTCTTTCGTTAGGTATGGCAAATCAAAATTAGACATACAGAACCCAGACTCAAAATTTGTGTTGACATGATTGTGTTATTTCCAGTGATAGAATTAGGAAGTCTTGAAGCATGCAGCATAGGAGAGAAATCTAATATCATAGCCTGTTCGCCTTTAAGTGTTGTCACGCGAGGAATAATAAATGAGGTACCGCGAACGTGGTCACGCCAACCTCCATTGTCCACATCCATCACCGGACCGCACAGTAGCTGCAAGTCGACAAGGATAGCATCACTCCAGCCACGAACCAGTGACTTGTATACATACAGTGAGTTATTGCTGTTTTAAGGGCCGGAAGAGTTAGATCATCTGCTCATCTTAACACAGATTAAAAAATAACAAATTCAACTATAAAAATTAAGAATGCAGTATGAAATTAAAATTGGGAAACAAAATTAAAATTATAAAATGACTAATGGAAATTAGAAATTCAAATTACAAAATTACAAATTCGTATTTCAAAATTCAAATTATAAAATTACACATTAAAATTACATAATTAAAATTACACAATTAAAATTACACAATTAAAATTACACAATTGAAATTACATAATTAAAATTACATAATTAAAATTACACAATTAAAATTACACAATTAAAATTACACATTTAAAATTCCATAATTAAAATTACACAATTAAAATTACACAATAAAAATTACACAATTAAAATTACACAATAAAAATTACACAATTAAAATTACACAATTAAAATTCCACAATTAAAATTACACAATTAAAATTCCACAATTAAATTACACAATTAAAATTACACAATTAAAATTACATAATTAAAATTACACAATTAAAATTACACAATTAAAATTACACAATTAAAATTACATAATTAAAATTACACAATTAATATTACATAATTAAAATTACACAATTAAAATTACACAATTAAAATTAAACAATTTAAATTACATAATTAAAATTACACAATTAAAATTACACAATTAAAATTACACAATTAAAATTACACAATTAAAATTACACAATTAAAATTACACAATTAAAATTACACAAGTAAAATTACACAATTAAAATTACACAATTAAAATTACATAATTAAAATTACACAATTAAAATTACACAATTAAAATTACACAATTAAAATTACACAATTAAAATTCCACAATTAAAATTCCACAATTAAAATTCCACAATTAAAATTACATAATTAAAATTACACAATTAAAATTACATAATTAAAAGTACATAATTAAAATTACACAATTAAAATTACACAATTAAAATTACATAATTAAAATTACACAATTAAAATTACATAATTAAAATTACACAATTAAAATTACACAATTAAAATTACATAATTAATATTACTCAATTAAAATTACACAATTAATATTACATAATTAAAATTACACAATTAAAATTACACAATTAAAATTAAACAATTAAAATTACATAATTAAAATTACACAATTAAAATTACACAATTAAAATTACATAATTAAAATTACACAATTAAAATTACATAATTAAAATTACACAATTAAAATTACATAATTAAAATTACACAATTAAAATTACATAATTAAAATAACACAATTAAAATTACACAATTAAAATTACACAATTAAAATTACACAATTAAAATTACCCAATTAAAATTACATAATTAAAATTACACAATTAAAATTACATAATTAAAATTACACAATTAAAATTACATAATTAAAATTACACAATTAAAATTACACAATTAAAATTACATAATTAAAATTACACAATTAAAATTACATAATTAAAATTACACAATTAAAATTACGTAATTAAAATTGCACAATTAAAATTACACAATTAAAATTACACAATTAAAATTACACAATTAAAATTGCACAATTAAAATTGCACAATTAAAATTACATAATTAAAATTACACAATTAAAATTACACAATTAAAATTACACAATTAAAATTAAAGATGATATAATAAAATTCCAAAATGTAACATGTAAATTTAGAATGAATTTAAATTTAGAGTGGACGCCTAAATATACAAAAAAAATCCCCTTAGCACGCCATGAGGCGGAGGTAGATTTCACCGGGCAAAGAAAAGAGTTTAGAATTCGCTAAATTTGCCCCATCTTCTTGCATTTCCGAACACTATTTGCTTATCCTTTGGCGTAAGGTTGGGTCATATAAAACTTCTTCCGGTCATATGTTGTTTTAGGACTATTGACAATTTTTAAAAGTTTTGATATTGTGCCTATTAAGGGAGGTTTAACGCTATATTTTTTACTGAGATATGTTTTTGGCCCTTATCCGAAGAATAGTACGAACTTACAATGTTTGTAGGCTTGGGAGCTCAAATGATCCTGGTAGGGCCACCCAAGCTGGACAGGCCTAAGGTCATCGGTCAGACTAAGAGCGGTACCCTGGTCCTCCAGGATGGAGGTTGGTTTGGGGCTAACAACCCCACACCGTAAAACGATTCCCATTACGAAACCCTCAAGATTGCCTCGGACAAATACGTAAGGACTGAGAATCGGAAAGTGATATGGACATTGGCGACATACTTGGAAATGTACGTTATGGAAACGGACACTGGAGTGTGAAAAGTTGCGTCAGCCACACAGGTTCGATGAGAGTGGACGAGAATCGTGAGGCTGTAGCGCAGAGGAAGTAAGTATACTTTATGTATAAAGTGATTGGTGTTAAATGGCGATGGTTATCTTGTCCACAAGAAAGTGATAATTATATACAAACTTTTGAACTGACGGTGGTTTTGTGACCTAGGGGATGTGAAACGCGAAGGTGTGTCGACATTTTCTGGAAGTGATAATATGGTGCCCATTGCGATAGGTAGCATTCTTATGAAATCTACCAAAAAGGATTAAAAATCTCAAAAAATATATATCCCTTCCTTACAGCTTTATTGATTGTCACAGCTACACATCATGTTCTATATGGAGCTCAGAAGAATGTTAGGCAAGGAAATATAGTCGGTGAGTTTTGTTATCTGTTATCTGGCTGAGAGCCAGCGATATCTGCCTTCCCAAATACAGTACATTGCTATGAAGAGGTATGGAAAACAGGAATAAATGTGATAGTCCTCAATAACACATTATGTGATTTTGAACATCGCTAACTATTCACACACTTACGCAACCCTGTATTCAGCTGATATATATTTAATATCTAGATAATTATAACAAGTAGTTTCGTGAAGAACTAAATAGTCTATTTTCATGTATCCTACTTATGTTAATTGCCGCAATCAACGTGCAAAATTTCAGTTTGTTTGATGTAATATTATATTCGTGGATATTGAGAACTAGGGCCCGGATGTTGATGACATGTCATCTTTTTACTGAGCTGTCTAAAACAATGCTGAAGTAGATAGAAACTCCGGACGGGCTAACCTGTCTTCAAATATGTCATTTTTATTTTGCATCTTTTTGCATTTTTTGCTTTTTTTTTTCCATTTTTAGAGCTTTTTTAAAACTTTGGAATATTCTTTTGGTCTTATTTTAGAGAAATCGGCATTTTGAGGTCATTTTTTTCTCTTCAATTTAGTCATGTCACAGCTTTATATGAGGGAGTTACGTGTCTCAGAGTTAAGAAGAAGTTAGTAGCTGATAAAAGATAATATTGTTTCCATTTCCTTAATCAACCGGGTGGAAACTAGACTTAGCAACAATCGTGGCGAAATTGCTGCGGGTATTGCATTAAAACTGAAAAAAGTGCTGGGCAAAAACACCGGGTATAAAACATTATGCAAAATCTCAGACATTCTTTCTGGTGAAAACTACTGCATGGATGGGATTGAGGAGGATTTAGCAGCAAACGACCTTCCTCACTTCAAGTACGCTCCGATTACATCAGTTGATGTTGTACGCAGCTTTTCGAGATATAAAAACTTGTTGGCTGATAAACGCAGATCATTTACATTTGGCAACATCAGAATGACATTCGTAGTTCAGTGCAACTCAGACTAAGGTGAATATAAACATTTTCTTAAGTGCTAGAAATCTATTTTGAATAATTTTTCAGTTTGAGCTTGGTTGCCATTTTTGAAATATTGGTGAATGTATTATTATAAGATCATTTTCCCCATTTTATAGTGCATGTTTCCAATTTTTAGGTCATTTATTACAGTCATTTTTGAAAATGTTAAATGCATTTGTAAACTCTCTTACGGTATCAACATCCTGGCCGGGCCCTATTGAGAACCATCTAAATATTTCAGATGCTCGCTATGTTGGATTATGTAGGCTATAGAGTTATGTGCTATTAGATGAAGATTATTGCGTAGGATTATTCAATCGCATGATAAAGACATAAGAAAAAAACTTTATTTTAAAATTTCGCACAGCCGCCATCTTGGGGTTATGAAAACAATATAATTACATTTCTATAACCATTTACCGTACCGTGTTTCACTGCGCTCGGATGGTTACATCGCGAGAAACGTCCATTTAAATATTTAAGTGTCGCGTCGCCGCTCACCAGGTTATTGAAAGTTCCATAGATGGACTTCTGTTTATGGCCTCTATCAACTTATAACATTTCAGTTTGCTGTTATAGATTAATACATATTGAGAACCATATAAACATTTCGGATGGTCGCCAAGTTGGATATTAATAGAGTTATGTACTATTAGATGAGGATTATCGCATAGGTTCATTATCCAAACATCCACTTTTCGGCCAAAAACCAGCCCGACAGAGACTTAAGTCCAGAAACAGCTTTTTGAGGGGAGTAACAGCCCTCGAAGGCTCACAAGAAGCTGCCCGTGTGAAGATATGGAAGACAGAGATCACAGACCCAACTGTTCCTCTCTCAGAAAAAATGGCACCTGGTCACAACTTGCCATATGGAATTTGGAAATCATTGAACAGGCTGAGGACGGGGGTTTCACGCTGCAAGAACAATCTCAAGAAATGGAACATGCTCGTCAACAATGATGAGTTTTGTGACTGCAGCAAGTTACAAGATCCAGAACACCTGCTGATCTGCCCCTTGATGGAGGACTATGTTGTAAGGACGATCATTTGGCAGCAAATGCTAATGCTACTTACTGGCAAAATCTAATTTGATTTGGACACGGAAAATAAAATAAATAAATTATCCAAACGTTGACTTCGATCACATGAATAGGACAAAAGAAATAAAAACTTAATTTTAAAATTTCGCTGCATTACAATGTGTATAAACATTTGCTGTACCAAGTTTCACTGCGTTTGGATGGTTAAATCGGAAGAAAAGTCTATTTAAATGTTTCAACCTAGCTTGGCCGCCAAGTTCGTTTCTTAGTTAACAAGTTTTTGAAAGTCAAACAGATGAACTTGTAGCAGTGCCCTTTATCACCGTACAAAATTTCAGGGTGATATAAGTAATAGTTTCAGAGATATTGAATGTTGGTGAAATATGTGACGGTGTCACAACGAGGCCCCCCCATAACCTAAACTCCATCCTTTTCTGAACCCATTTGGACCCTGTCGTGCCTTCGGCATGTCTCCGGAAACACCCGATCTTAACCTCTGGAACACTTCGTGTTCATAAATCCGATACTAATCTTGACTTCTGGATTAGATCTCGTTCCTGCCCTAAGATGACATTAAATCATCTCTGTTTTGACTTACATCAGAACACCTTTGAACTCCGCAAACTGCGCCAAAAACCATTTAGTCAAATTACATCAAAGTAGGCCAAGTTGTATGCTTCAAACCTTGCGCCCTTGCTTCGACTATTTCATCTAATACACTAATTGAATTTATTGAGGCAACCTCGCAAACATGGTTTGAAATGATGTGCATTTTCATCAAAGTTGCTAATTGGATCCGCCGTACCTCGGCAGCCATACTGCCATCTTGCAGTGGCAGTGTCCCCACCATTGCACAATGGGTCAAAATTGAAATCTAGGAGGACAAAAATATTTATTTTCATAATTAAAAAATCAAAATTTATTACTTTTACAGCATTTTCATATAGTTGCCGCTCACTATTCTGGGATATGAACGCATCTTAGTGTAAATCTGTCACCACTGTTCGAGCAGTCTGAATTGGAGGGTGAATGTAAGTGGCTGTGGTTTGGTTGTCTTTGTGGTTAGTGTGATGCTTTAAGATGGATGGGGCGTGGTGTCTCAGCGGTAAAGCTGTACGCCTCTCACCAAGGCGGACTGGGTTCGATTTCCAGTCAATGCATGTGACATTTTCGAAGTGAAGATGGAACATGCAGCTGAAAGTATGATCCTTGTAACGTGTTTCAGTTATTAATGGGCGTAATTGTTACCTAATTTTAGCTATATTTGCATTATATAATATTTAACTATTATTTTTAAAATTATATTTTCCCTTAGATTTTTAGTATGTTGCGTCACTCTGCGTCACTTTCTACTCAATGTAAAAATGTAGATAAAGTCTTGTAGTTTACGCCTGTTATAATATTTTTTGCATCTTTTTGCAACTTATTTATTTTACGTTTTAGAAGATGCCGCGCAACCAGTTTTCACACGTTTACAACTGTTTGAAGCACTGGGTTCGACGATTATGTCAAAAGTGGAACTTTGTGAATTTGTTAAAAGTAAATTAGGGGTAGTAATTTGTTCTGAAGAGATAACTGAATGCTCTATCCAACTCCTAGTCATAGATAATTTCTTGCATGTGTAGACGTAGCTTAAAAAGTTCTTAACTGGTGTTTATTATGAAGTAAACAAATTATATACGTTGCTTTCACCCTAAATTCATGACTAGAACGTAAAAATAATTTTGTCCCCCTAGATTTCAATTTTGACCCAGTGTGCATTTTGGTGTTAAGACCTGGTGACTTTCTAGCCGTCTCGGTGGTATCGCCGATCAGCCCAGAGAGTTTACTCTGGAGTTTTGTAGCGACGGTTGAACGAAGAAAAGGAAGCAAGAAGATGTGTGCTTGAAAGTGAGCGGACCTTGGCTTTCAATACCTGGTGATTCGGGTACTCCACATCGTGAGAACATGTGAACTAAAAATACGTGAGATCCTTTTCGTCTGGACGGACATTATTGTTTTAGATCCCTTATTTGGGGGTGGATCTAAAAGGGAGAGTTGTTGTATTAATTTATAAAGTGGTGCCTAAAAGGGTAGCTTCCCTTGTCAGGGTAAGCTGACCAGTGTAGAGTGTTGTGGTGTGCTAGGAACTAGGGGGCGTTCCTATAAATAATGTGGTAGCGTTTGAAGGGATGGGACCCACTGCAAAGGGTCGCTGTACTGGTCGCTTAGCTGACTGCTTATTACGTAATTGAATCTGCTTGTATCAGCTGAGTGGCACGCGCTGCTCGCTTGCAGCCGGGCCGGCTCGGGGAATACAAAAGTACTTAAGTCGGCGCTAATAGACTACTGTCTGTCACGTCTTTACGTGACGGGAATAAGGAAGGGCGTTGGGATGTAAAGAGGCGTATAACAGTAATGCTAGTGTAGAGTGTGGACCAAGTGTTTTATTGGTCTGTGATTCTGATAGTGAGTCCCTTGTAGGGAATGAAATTAGGTTCACAATGTATTAACAAGTGTTGGGTTACCGGTTACAAAGTAGGAATTCTGAACACGATTGACTGACTCACCTCGGTTGACACCAGCGTAGCTTCGGCCGTCTCGATGGAGCACTGACAATGGAGAGAGAGTTTGACCTCATTAGGACGTCTTCTTATACCTTCTGACGCCCTGCTGTCAGCAATGTATTGGCCCAGTTAGTACTATGTCGCTGAGTGTAATGATTACGTAAGGCTTGAGCTGCTTTATGGAGTAGCAAGCTGTCCTTACGGTATTAATGGATGTTGCCCCGGCTTTCCAAGAGTTGCCATTTAGGGGATTTAGCCAGATGCCGGGGGGATGGTCTCCAAGGGGTGCATACCCCTGGGATACTGTACAAGAGTCTTCCTTCATTTGTTCGCGTCCTCGCGAACGGGAACGGAACTGGAAGTTGGGATGTTGACGTAGTGGTCCTTGGAACCCCCTCGTATCTCCTGGTGGCGTCGTATCGAAGTGTGGGTGTGAGGTCAGCCCGTGTTCAGAGGGGAGGGTTATGGGATTTACAAATATATGTATACATTGACATTGTGAAAGAACAAACAAAAAAAAATTGACATTGCGAAAGATTTGATTAACATTGGGAAAAAAATTGACATTTTGAGAAAAATTTAACATTTAAATAAATTCGACATGTAAAAAAAAAATTGCCTTTGTTATTGCTGGCATATTGCTAGTTTAAAAAAAAACATGGTTTCTGATGGTGATGTGTTACATAGTTTTGCAGGGAGGAAAAACCCAGGGCCGAACGGATGATGGCGTCGTCCGCCCTATCTTAGGGAAAAAGTGCTCCCTGCAATAAGAAAGGTGGAAGAAAATAGAAAAATGGGTGTTCCAGGGTATCATTTAAGGGAAATATTCAAAAGACGTTTATTGGTTTGGGAAAAAACGGAACACCCTGACAAATGGGGAAGTTAGAAGAAGGAAAGATGAAAGAAAACAAATCATACATATTATGTACATTGGCATCTTGATACACAAACAAAAAGATATATAGTGTATAATTGTATAAAGTGTATCCTGAAAAAATTATAAATTACAATGACCTTATGTCTATTGGAAAAATTGTATAAAGTTTATCCTTAAAAATTTGTAATTACAGTGGTCTTATGTCTACTTAATCGCGCTAATCCCTTATTATTATAGTTGTTGTGAGGTACCTCGCGTGCACGCTACCCGTCTGTACGTACTCTTGCCGTCTCACGGCTGATTCTGTACGGCCACTCCTTGGTACGGTATAGTGGTCGTACCGCTTGCATGTATGCTTAATACCTAATCTGTGAAGCATCCTCTGTGGGTGAATGCTTTCACACTTGACAATGAGAGTCACTGCCACAAATCGGTTGCGCCCTCATTGTCGTAATCTGCGTCGCATTTTGACGCTTTATGTGTTTAAATTTTAGTTGATCTGCCAGTAAGCCTGGTACCCCACAGGCACCAGTCCTGCTGTGCAGATTTATTTTGGAGTGTGTAGCTGAAAAAGAAAAATGTGGTGAGTGTTTGCGAGTGTGTCGGGATTAGTGCACGTTGAAAAATAAAAATAAAATAGTACACATCATGGCATGCTGTAAATAATATGCCATTGCAATATGGTAGTGAAATTCCTGTCACCAGTTTCCTGTATCTGGTGACGAGGCCTGTGAAAAAAAATGGCGAGGTTTAGAAAAAACATATTAGTACTGGTTGAAGCTCTTCTTTCACTGAAAAAAATAGCATGATTAATGTTACTTAGCTGCAAGGCCGGGCTTACCCTATACGGTGCCGTAATGCCGTAAATAATATGTAGTTGGTCTTACCCCGGTAGCGGAATTGTGGTTACCGGGTGCCGATATATTCCACTTTGATTATGCCTATTTTAACCTAGTTTATCCTAAGTATTGTCGGGCTTACCTCGGTAACGGATTTATAGTCACCGAGTGCCGATCGGCGTTACTTAATACTATCTAACTTAATTATGGTCTAATAATAAAAAAAAAACTATTACTAAGCCGAGAGGGTTGCCTTAATCTATTGCCGAAATGTGCTGCGCCATAGCTGGCAACAGCGGTGAATAAATTTGCTTAATCCTAGGTTGCGTGTCAAATGCAACCGTCTTACAACTAAATTTGGCCTAGGACGATCGCCTGGGGCAATTAAATCCCCAGATCACCACCCGCACGAGCCCCAGAAACACCGGTTGTCTCTAGGGTCGCTAGATTCCGTCCCCTTAACTCTAGGTGTCGACGTCTATTACTAGGACTAATCTATTCGCAGGCGCTTACGGTGCCACTAAGCTAACCGTTTCGCCCGCTGTAACTTCCTTGTTCATGCCCGTTTGCTGTTCCGATTTATCATAGTTGAGCCGCCCACTTGGCTCCTGTGAGGGGCGCGCAATGCCCCTTTCTTAATGCCCATTGACTGCCCGCTGCGTCGCCATTTATGTGGGCATTGGACAGTGTGGTCCAATGGCATAATATTGTCTTCGCCTTAATCGGCCGTCGCAATCTGCTTTCGCAGTGATATTTGCCTCTATGGGCCGCCGTAGTATGCATTTTCGCATTGATATATAAATTTGCCTCTATGGGCCGCCGTAGTATGCATTTTCGCATTGATATATAAATTTGCCTCTATGGGCCGCCGTAGTATGCATTTTCGCATTGATATATAAATTTGCCTCTATGGGCCGCCGTAGTATGCATTTTCGCATTGATATATAAATTTGCCTCTATGGGCCGCCGTAGTATGCTCCAACGCACAGGAGTTTTGCTTCCCGCTATGGAAGCCGTGCCTACTTAAATTTAAACTTAACTAGAAGTCTAGTCATAATGGGGTCGTCTCTAGGGATAGCTCCCGAGGCCGGCGCGGAGTGAGCTATTTCTCCCGCCATTCTCAGAAAGTCTCCCTGCAGGTCTTGGCTTCGACGACCGTGGCACAAAGTGGGTTTAGCATCCCTTCCTCCCAGGGGCGGTTTATGCGCACCTAGGATTCCAGAGCTTGCCCGACCAGGCCGCGAATGCTTTGACCTTACGTAGTTCGTCTGTTTGGTCTAGTCGTCAGTTAAGTGAGGTCGCTGCGCTGTCGCGCCAACTGGGGAAGGGTCCACATCGCCTTCCCCATCTCTCAAAGTGTGGTTCTCCTGACCTTTGGCTTACACCGTTGTCAACCATCATACCGTATCAGATTCCTTTGTAAGAGAAAAAAAAATGTAGCGTAACCTGTGTAAATAGTGTAATCTCTGTGTTAAAATGTAAAATATTTCCAGTGTAGCGGGGTTGTAGATCTTCTAAGTACATAGGCTACTTCTGGCCTACCATCGCTATGTCAGCTTTCCAGCAATAATGCTTTCTTTACCTTAATGGAGGTGTTAGTAGGGTCTGTAATGTCAGGTACCCTGTTATTAGGATTTGGGGGTAGTTATTTGTTGAGTGGGCTTAAAGCATGGTAGGAAGGGTTTGCGCACCTTTGGGTTCCACGTTATTGGTGGCCTAGAACCGGTGGTGGCGTTGGGATGCTCCTATAGTGAGTGGATTGGGGAGGCAATTCCCGGGATTGCAAAAATACGAAAATTCATGCAGGTTTGATATTAAAATCCCTGGTAAACGGATGGGATACTCATGCATGTGTCTGGATATGAAGTTTCTGCCTTCAAGTACGGATAGGTGTAGGATGGGGCATAATACCAATATATCCCTTTCATGCGGGAGTGTTTAAGTACTAAAGAATGGTTAGTATATATCTATGGCCTCCTCTCTCATTTGGAGAGGCGCATTATGCTTCACTAATGTTTGCTGACACACCCCTAATACTCAGGTGTTAGCATCGGGACGCAAGGCGTAGCTTGCCTGCTCTTTAGACGCCTGAAGTCCATCAACCCCTGTGTGTATTTTGTAATGTAGTGTAGCTGTTTTTGGTCGTGTAGATGTGGTTGCGTTGTTTATGTTGGGCGTGAGAAGGTTATGGGAAGGGAGTAAGGTGGTACGCTGGTAGCCTGTTCTCCTGTCGTCCTCCCTTGGTCCATGTTGGCTTCCTATCCGCGCCTTGGGATAGTAGAGCTGCATGACCTAATCTGGTCGGCCATTTGCAGTGTAGATGTGGCCAGTGGTCGTAATGCGACTGGTCATGTGCTAGTTATCTGTAATGACTCCTATGCCTTACGAGCGATAAGAGAAGTTATTAGGGGGGAGATCTTGTCTGTGTTCGCTCCTAACTGTTGAGTGCGTGTGCGTGTGTGTGACTATGTACCGCTACACCACGCGGACGGTTGGTCTGTTATAAGGTTAAGTCCTACTGTGTATATTGTGTCTGGGCGGGAAGCGCCCGTGGCCTTTCAACGTCTTTGCGAACGTGCCCTTATGGGCCCAAGATAAGTTCCGCTGTGTCACGTCTTGTCCATTGCCAAATGTTTCTGCAGTGTGGAGAAAAAAATGTATGGTATTATAATTGTTATGTGTTTGTAATTTCATGGTCACTGGCGCAACGCAATAGTGTCTCGTCACCGCATTATTGCAGTGTAACTAGTCTGCTGTCAGCAGTTAGTATGTGCAATACCAGGCCGGGAAGTTACTGTTTGTCATCCGCTGGTATGTGCCTTCCTGCACGAATGCAAGTGTGGTCATTGTTTTGGATTCCTAGCGGTCTAATGTAGCAATTCGCCCTAGTTAGGTAATGACGTCGTGTGGCCATCGTTCCCTAAGACTTGTGTCTTGCGAAATTTTCCTACCTGTGTTTGTGAAATGTATTCCCTATGTCTGGTGTAATCCGAAATTTTATGTCTGGCTTTTGGTGGGAGGAAATGTAGTATTCCCTGTACATGCATTTGTATGGGCCAATTTCGGTGTGGTTGGGCGCCTGAATAGCTGTTCTCCTTTGTGTCTAAATTTTTACTGGAACTCAGACCCGTGACCTTATGTCATTCTCTGTGTTTTATGTTTGCGTTGTGTGACAGGGCTTGGGGCTTTCCCAGTGTGGTTTTTGCTTGTGTTCCGTGTACCAAAAATACCATTGGATAGTTAGTTTTTGGTACGCGTGTGGTGTGTGGTCATGGGTTCGAATCCGGTTGTCTGTAAAGACTTGGTGTGATCATTTCCGTGCAGCATATAATATGGCATGTTCCCGTGGATGTGCAATGCGCAAATGAAAGCATGCATACCTGTGTAGAGTTTGTATGTTTTTGATTTCCCCTTGTAGTGTAATTTTGGAAGATATAGGGTCTGTAAATCGGGCGTGAATGATGCCGTGCGCTCTGCTCTGAGAGCAGTTGTCTGTAAGCGTACAGTTTATCACTGAGGCCTGTGCTATTGCTGAGCATGGCGGTATCGGATTGCAATGTCCTGTGCGCACGCTCGTTACTTGTCTTGATAACGCTGTATGTCCGTGCTTTTGTTTCCGGCACGCGTATGTGGGAACCTGATAGCTGTCCATTGTAATTGCGGGCAGGCTCTTCGTAATGGAAAAGAACCTTCTACTAACTATTTTTGTGTCCCCGCTTGTGTGTTACTGTGCCGTGGTTCGATTATGTCCCTACAATGGTACGAAATGTCATTATGCCCGCGTGTCTCCGGGACAGTTCTGTGGGGTGTTAGGATCGTATCCCGGCGCGGTCAGTGGGCTATTTCTTGGCTTTCTTCCCACGTGTGCCAGCGGGACCGTTTCCTTTTCTCTTAGTAGTGTGCCCGCCTGTACGTGTAGGTGTGTGATCTTTACGTGTGTGATATGCCTTCATCCGGCGGGCGTGAATAGTGCCCTTTATGAGTTTCCTCCCATGGCGCACGTTCACTATATAATTTAGGTCAGATACCTTCCTGCAGACTTTGAAGGGACCTGCCCATCGTGGTAGGAGGAATTCGGACACGTTCTTCTTACGGGCATGATTGGAGACCATGACCATTTGCCCGGGTGTGTATTCCACGGTCTTTCTATTCCGGTCGTACCGCTCTTTTTGTTTTTTCTGGGCCTCGGCTATGTTTTTTCTAGCGTCCATGCGGGCTATCTGCAAATGCTCTAGCCGAGCCGCATTGTCTGTGTGGGCGTCCTGTGGGATACATATATTGTCTATGGGACTTCTGGGTGTGTATCCGTGCAGTAGGAAGTGTGGAGAGTGTTTCGTAGCCGTAGATACAGAGGTATTATAACTAAAAGTAATACTTTGCAGGTATTCATCCCAGTCTGTTCCTGCGTCCTCTGTAAATTTAGCCAGCGCTATTCCAAGTATTTTGTTCATACTCTCCGTGAGTCCGTTGGTTTGCGGGGAAAAACTCGTGGTAGTGTATGCCTTAATCCTGAGTATCTCCAGAAACTGTTGGAGCACTCTCGAGGTGAAAATAGTACCTCTGTCGGATAATAAGGTTTGGAATAGGCCATATCGTGTAATTATGTCAAATAGAAATTCGGCTATGCTGTTCGTGTCTGCTTTGGGAACAGCCTTTGTAATCATGTATCGTGTGAGATACTCGGTGGCCACCAGGATATATTTATTACCTTTTTGACTTGTGGTAATGGGGCCTTTCACATCTATTCCGACTCTGTGAAATAACTCTCCCACGGGAATTGGGTTGAGTAGTCCATGAGGCTTGCCAGGTCTTGTTTTGAATCGTTGGCAGGTGTGACATGTCTTGACAAAGGTATCTATGTCGGCCTTCATGTTTACCCAATAGTACTTGTCACGGATTCTAAGGTATGTTTTATGCGTACCTAAGTGTGCCCCTGCTATTGGGCTATTATGGTGTCCGATCATGATATTTTCTCTCAATGATTCCGGAACCGCTATAGGTGCGCTATCGTGCATGGCTGTGGGCTTAAATTTCAGTACCCCGTCTTTGTCTAGGAAAAATCGCCTAGACAGCCGTGCTGTCTTGGAGTCCACTTTATCCAAGTCTTCTAGTGCCAATAGAATCTGTTTCAAGTGCGGATCACTTTCTTGCTCCTGTTTGATGTCAACCACCGTCAGGGCAAAGGTGGGCATATCGTCCCAGTCGTGGTCCTTACTGTCATCCGGGGGATCGGCTACTGGCAGCCTAGACAACCCATCTGCGTCTAGGTGTGTAGCACCTTTCTTGTGTTTGACCACGAAATCATATTCATACAGGCGGAATATAAACCTGTTGAGTCGCGAATTTGGGTTTTTAAATTTGTCCCAAAAAAGCAAGCTCGCGTGGTCAGTCACTACCGTGAACTTGATACCATAGAGGTATACCCTAAAATAGTTCACTCCCCACGAAAATGCCAGCATTTCCCGCTCTGTGGCAGAGTATCTAGTCTCAACGGCCGTTAGCTTCCTGCTAGCATAGGCGACGGGCCGTTTACGCCCTTCGGTGTCTTCCTGCAATAGGGCCGCCCCCAACCCATACAGGCTGGCATCCACGTGTAAGAATGTGGGCCTATCACTGTGGAAGTGTTGCAGTAAGGGCGGTGAGGTCAATAGTTGCTTCAGTGTGTTGAAGGCATCTATGTGTTCCTGCGTGATGCTGAAGGGCGTTCTTTCACGTGTGAGTTCAGTTAGTGGATGGGCGATGTGTGCAAATCTATAGATATGCTTGCGATAGTATGAAGCCAAGCCAATAAAACTGCGCAATTGTTTCAAATTTGTGGGCATTGGGATGTTCGTTATTGCGTCAGTCTTAGCTGGGTCGGGAATAATGCCCTCCCTATTGACAATATGGCCCAATATGGTAATTTGCTGTCTGGCAAATTGACATTTCGCAGGTTTAAGCCTTAGTTTAGCTTCTCTGATCCTTGCGAAAGCCTCCTCCAAATGTACGATGTGTTCGTCAAAAGTGTTGGAGAAGACCGTTATGTCATCCACGTACACTAATACGGAACGCCATTTAAGCCCTGAAAATGTCTTATCCACTAGCTTTTGGAAGGTTTGGCTGGCGTTACGGAGACCCATTGGTAAACGGGTGTAGGTAAATAGTCCGTTCTCTGTAACGAACGCCAGCTTGTGCCTATCTGGTTCATAGACGGGGATTGAATAGAATCCACTATAGCAATCCATCGAACTGAACCAGCTAGCTCCACCAAGGGCGTCCAAATAGGTGTCTGCCCTTGGTAGTGGATAACTATCATTTTCGACCAACTTATTGAGCCTCCTGTAGTCAGTACAAAATCTGTGCGATCCGTCCCTCTTTTTGGTCAGCAGAACTGGAGAGGAGTAGTTAGAAATAACCGGAACAATGACCCCTGCCTCGAGCATCTCTGAGATTTGGGCATCGATGGCATGTCTCTCCTTCTGGCTCACTCTGAAGGGAGGCTGGTGTACTGGTCGGTCACTAGTGAGTGTGACGTGGTGTTCAATGAGGTCTGTCACAGCGAGATCCTTCATTGAGTGGGCAAAAATATCTCTGTTGGTCTCTAAGAGCTCCGTGAGCCTTTTATTTTGCTCCGGGGTCAGGTCCTGCGTGTGGTTCTGGTTGGCCGCCTTATCCGTGTGTGTGTTTGTGTATTGGCTGATAGTGTGCAGTGTAGGGGCCTGATGCTCGTGGTTTTCTCGCTCCGCTCGAATCCCATCTTTGTTCCTGGTGTATACCATGGGATGTGTGGTGAGCCTCTGGTCGTGCTTTAAAAGCATCTGACCACTAGCGAAATTTATGCTAGCCTCATACCTAGCGAGAAAATCCATACCAATTATGGCTGACGCAGAAAGGTGTTCGATAACGAACATGGGGTGCGTTGTGGCAAAATGGTCTATCCTAATATGTATGTTTGCCACTCCCATGTTTTCTAACGTCTGAGCATTGGCCGCTACCAGCCGGATGTCCCCCGTGACACCTTGTATTTGCGCCTCGGCAATGTGTCGGCTATTAACACAACTTACGGCAGCCCCGGTATCGATTAGGGCCTGCACTCTGTGGCCATTTATGGTGGCGTGTATCGTGAGGGCCGATACCTGAAATCCACTGCCCTGCACCGATGTGTTGTGTAAGATGTATGTTGTTGTTGTTGTTGTTGCCGGAGTGACATTTGTGCTGGGGAGGCATGGATCTGTCCGTTTATCGTACCTAGCACGCTTCGCCTCTCGGCTTACTTCCTGTCCTGAGTACTTTGCCCAGGTCAGCAAAGTGCGTTTGCCAAGTACCTTGCCAGCTCCTTTAACCGGTCTTGCTGTGAGACTAGGAGTCTGCTGGCGAACGTTTAGTGTATTAATCGTTCCCAGCCTTTGTGTAGTTGTGTTGTTGTTGGTTTCTTCCTCTCGGGAAGGTGTGTCTGCAAATGTAACCCTGAGCTTGCCCTTGTGACCCCGCCTTTTGTTCCAGGCGGTCGCGAGTTCGACTCCTGTTGCTGGCTTCCCCATGCCGAGCGAACTCGCGTCATGCGCCTGTGTGTGGTCAATTCCCCCCTGTGTTGTGGTGAAGGGGGTAGGGTTTTCTGTTGGGAGGGTGTGGGCGTGTTCTCGGGCTGTTTGCTTCTGATCGTGAGGGGTGTGTAATGTCCCGCCCTAGGGTTTCCTGTGAAAAGTACGTGTAGGTCCCTATTGAATCCCGCAGTTGAGAATAGCGGAGGCGAGTGCACATCCGTGTATACATGGATGTTGGCTTTGAGCACCTTGCCGAGAGCGGTTACCTCTACGGCACTGCCATAGGTGCCGTCCTTGCCCATGTATTCTCGGTAATCCGCCCCGGTCTGGAATGGGTTCTCCCGCTCGTCCGACACAAAGTCCCGGTACTCTTTCCAGTTGGCCAAGATATGTTTGACCGTTTTCTGTCTGTAGTCCCCATGATAATCCTCGGTATTCCGGATTAGAAAGCTCATGGCCCTAAACAGACAGTTGCCGTCTCCTTGCACGGGGTGTGTTTGGAAACGGTCCGGGGGCGGATCGTCAGCCTTAGCTTTAGCTGGCTGCTTCTTCCCCTTACTCTTACGGGTTTTCTTGGGGGAAGGGCCTTTCTTGTGCTGTGTTGGGGGAGGAACCTCAGCTGCTTCATCAGCTAGCCGAACCTCCCCGTCTAGGCGTTTTTTGAAAATGTGGGTGTACGCCTACCTGTACTGTATGTGCGCCCCCCCTCGGGGTGGCTGCGCCAACTCCCCGTTTGCGGTGTGTAAGTAGGTGTAGGGAGTATTGCCCCCCTGTCTGTCCGGCGGGGTGCTTCATCCCTGAACTCCCTCGGGTATTCGTCTGGGAGGGGGTAGTGTTCCGGGCCCTTCGTGTGTTTGTCTATGTTGTCCCTTTCTCTAGTGGGTTTTCTTCCTTGTCGGTTATTGCCTTGTTGTCCGTTATTCTGTCTCCGCCAGGGTGGGGTGTATGTCTGCTGCTGTTGGGGCGGGTGTTCCCGTCGGTTCCCCTTTTCCCTATATTGGTCAGCTGCATACCCCTGTCTGGTCGAGGGTGGGTTTTCTCGCTGTTCCCATTTTCCCTTGTACTGCGGGGCCGCATAGCCTTGGCTGCGTGGGGGCGGGTTCTCCCGATATTCCCCATTTCCCCTGTACTGCGGGGCTGCATAACCTTGGCTGCGTGGGGGCGGGCTGTTTCGTCGGGGGATGTCGTGGTCGTACTCCTCAGGGTAGTACTCCCGTGTGTACGGAGATGGTGAACGCCTTGAGGGGTATGTCGGCTCTGTGTCCGTGTATGCTATCGGTGAGTACCGCGGAGGGTAGTGTGGCCTATCCTGTGGGGGAGGTGTTGTTGGCCGCTGTGGAGGGTAGTAATTTTCTTCCCTCCCGTAGCGTCTCCTCTCCGTGTACCCCCTGTCCCTCTCAGTATGATAGTGTTCTCGTGTGTCTGCTTGCTCATCCCTTGGCGGCCTTTCACCCGCTTGGATGGCAGCTATAGTCAGTTTCTCCATCCTGTCCACTAATTCGTCCATTTTTGCGCTAGTGTCGTCCTTCTGAGTTTGGAAGTGCAGATCCACGGCTTTTTCCGTAGCCTTTTCCGTGATCTTTCTCCCCTCATCTATGGTCTTTATGTTATTCAACATATGTTGGACCGTGAGGTTGTTCATAATGCATAGCTTTTCTACTATGGCTGGTCTGAGGCCCTGCATTAACAGCTTGACTTTCTGTTTGTTTGTCATTGCTGCATTGTACTTTTCGCACATTATCAATTTAACATTGATGTATGCCTGGGCGCTCTCTTTGGGTCCCTGTGACCTCTGTCTGATCTGGTCATAGAGATCGTCATCGTCTGGTATGAGCTGGAACTCCTCCTTTAAGAGTAAAGCGGTTTCCTCCCATGTGGCAGCTTCTAGTGTGTCCTCATGGAGCTCATACCACGTCATGGCCGCCTTCGTGAGGTAAGCAGGAAGGAGCCGTTTTCTAACTTCCTCGCTCCAACCATTGATCCGTGCCGTTCTATTGAAGGCCTTGAGGTATTCCTCGGGATCCTGGCCTTCCCCCGTGAACTTTGTGGGGTGGATCATGGGGTACTCAGTGTGTCTATTCATGTCGTTCTCGTGTGAGTTTCGTTGGCTGTGTGTCGAGGTGTTTGGGCTGTTTAGAGGGGAATTAGCCTCGCTTCCCGTGTACGACACCTGTGTTACGTTACCAGGTGGCTCGTCACCTGATATGTCTGTACTTATGGCTGGTGTGTTGTCGTACTGTGTGGATTCGACTATGTGTACGGTTCTGTCTAAATCCTGTTTTACTGTCCCCAAAATAGTGTGGATGTCAAGAACCGCTTCTGTCGCGTGACTATTGTCTTTAATAGTGTCTGTTTCTAATAGCTCTGCAATGCGCTCGAGCAGGTTACTGGCTTTCTGCTCTGTGATCTGCAGTTGCTGTAACAATAGGGGATGGAGTGTTGGCAGGCAATCTACCTCACTATCGCTGGATACCGGCGACTCTTGTGTGTATTCACTGGCCTGGGACCGTGTAAAATGTATAACCTGTGCTGCAGCGGCAGGGTGTTGAGCACGGATCTGTGCTGTGTGGAATTCAAGGTCCCTGAGAAGTTGTACTGCAGTCTGGTCAGTTATTAAGTCACTGTTCTTAATCTTTAGCTTCGGCAGGAGTGGAGTTGTACTAGCCGACAAATGGTGTGCAAAGTCTCTTAATGTAGTTCTAAATGTGGACATTTAATAATAAAAAAAATGTGTGACGCAATATGAGGTTAAAAAATTTTTTTTTTATTTGCTTGGCTTTTTGCGGTACGGAAGGGGTCGTTTTTCCTACGAGGGCTCGTTGATTGAGTCCCGTTCTACTGTGCGTAGGATGGCGCCTCCACCAGTGTTTTAGATCCCTTATTTGGGGGTGGATCTAAAAGGGAGAGTTGTTGTATTAATTTATAAAGTGGTGCCTAAAAGGGTAGCTTCCCTTGTCAGGGTAAGCTGACCAGTGTAGAGTGTTGTGGTGTGCTAGGAACTAGGGGGCGTTCCTATAAATAATGTGGTAGCGTTTGAAGGGATGGGACCCACTGCAAAGGGTCGCTGTACTGGTCGCTTAGCTGACTGCTTATTACGTAATTGAATCTGCTTGTATCAGCTGAGTGGCACGCGCTGCTCGCTTGCAGCCGGGCCGGCTCGGGGAATACAAAAGTACTTAAGTCGGCGCTAATAGACTACTGTCTGTCACGTCTTTACGTGACGGGAATAAGGAAGGGCGTTGGGATGTAAAGAGGCGTATAACAGTAATGCTAGTGTAGAGTGTGGACCAAGTGTTTTATTGGTCTGTGATTCTGATAGTGAGTCCCTTGTAGGGAATGAAATTAGGTTCACAATGTATTAACAAGTGTTGGGTTACCGGTTACAAAGTAGGAATTCTGAACACGATTGACTGACTCACCTCGGTTGACACCAGCGTAGCTTCGGCCGTCTCGATGGAGCACTGACAATGGAGAGAGAGTTTGACCTCATTAGGACGTCTTCTTATACCTTCTGACGCCCTGCTGTCAGCAATGTATTGGCCCAGTTAGTACTATGTCGCTGAGTGTAATGATTACGTAAGGCTTGAGCTGCTTTATGGAGTAGCAAGCTGTCCTTACGGTATTAATGGATGTTGCCCCGGCTTTCCAAGAGTTGCCATTTAGGGGATTTAGCCAGATGCCGGGGGGATGGTCTCCAAGGGGTGCATACCCCTGGGATACTGTACATTATTAACCTCATTCAAGAATATGTAATGTGTCCCACCCTTAGAGACTTTCTTTGTGTTCTGTTTTAATTACAGTGAAACTTCTCTAAAAGACCACCCCTATTAAAAGACCACCCCTCTTAAAGACCGATTTTTCTTGGAACCGATTTAAAACCTCAGAAGGTTAATGCATATGTTACCTCTATTTAAGGACCACCCCTCACCCCGACCAAAGACCAGGCATTTTCTCAGTCTGACCTCTTTCATAAGACCACTTCTCGTCTGCCTTCCCATTGGAGATGGTATAAACCAGTGGTTCTTAACCGGTGGTCCGTGGACCACAGGGGGTCCACGAGTGCCTCGGGAGTGGTCCGCGGGAGAAAAGGGTCCACCAGCGCGTATAAAAAAGTGGCCAATAAATGGGGATTTAAAATACGATGTGCGTTGAATGAGAATCGTCCGAATGTATTCGCAGCGATGAACTGAAATATCTTTAAAATAAGTGTTATTGAGGAGGGGTTACAACTTATAAGGTGTATTGGAGGGGCGAGGGGGGAGGGGTGGTCCGTACATGATTCAATTTCACCCTCAGTGGTCCGCAGACTTCTACGGGTTCAGAACCACTGGTATAAACAATGGTTCTGTTGGCACAGAGCTGCATCAGCATACAATGTCATTAGATAAAGTGTTATGTAACGTATTAAAAAACGTCTCTCCTAGAAGATTGTTCGAACCCAGAACAAATTAATGGACTATTGAACTCAGAGACATTTTAGAAAGTGAAATTGTTAAAAAAAACAGAGATTAATTCGTGACATTTTTAAATGACACAGCTCAGAAAATAACTAATTGTAATTAATTTGTACTAAATATGAACCAATGCAGACAAATTGTAATCAATTGTGTGTTCCAACTGTACTTTATTATAAAGCAGTATAAAATTATTTTTAATGCATACCCCTATTAAGAGACCACCCCTCTAACAGACCAGTTTTCCATGGAACCGTCACTAGTCTCTTAATAGAGGTTTCACTGTATTATTAGCTTGTTTTGAATTAACATAGTCCCGCCTTCTGTGAGGCAAGTTTGCTTGGGACTCCAGAGTAGAATTCTAGCTCCCTGTAACGTTGAGTTTGTTTATTTTAAAGCTGCCGGTTTTGATAAATATATATATTATTTCTTTTCTGTTATGGAATTTCGCTTCCCTTGTTTTCCCTTGGCGCTCATTCCTGAGCATATATGTTGTTTATTCAGAGTATTTAATCCTCCCATTCCACTCCGACATGTAACTACATTATTCCGTAGATACTTTTAAAAGACTATCTCTTCTGTCTTTAGGCAGAATTGTATAGTGTGTTTGTTGTTGTAGCACTAAATGCGGTGATGGATTTCTTTTTAATTTTAAAACCATGTGTATAAATGGGGCTATTATACGTCAGCATCGGGGGAAGTTGCGCCTCCTTTTTAGCCTACTTTTGATTTTTTCAAAAAATGAAAGTAGACCTATGAGATCAACACAGAGCCAAAAATAGTGTGTCTGTCTGTGTGTGTGTATGTGTGTGTATTCAGCATGTCTGTCCCCTCCTATCAATTCAAACACGGAGAAACCGAATTGAACCGAATTTGGTACAGTTGTAGCCCTAGCAAAGGGCACCTCAGTGTCATGTTGTATATCGCCGCCATCTTGACGGAAACGTAATGGTGGCCACCCAAATGTTCAAAGCTTAAATCAAATTACGACTAACGTAATCATCTCATCTCTACCAAATAATGCAACAACATACCTTCATGTGCGAAGCGTCATTTGACCAAACTACAAGGTCATCAGCCCAATAGTTTGTAGATGGCGGCGGTGTATGTTTGCAAATCGATTCCCCCCAATCAATCCAAACACAACGAAACCAAATCGAACCACTTTAGTTACAGAGGTAGCACTAGGAAGGGACAACTTAGTGTAATGTTGTATATCGCCGCCACCAAAACAACAAAAAATGGCGCCCATCCAAATGTTCTGAGCTTAAATCAAATTACGACTAATGTAATCATCCGACCTCTACCACATTTTGCAACAATATACCTTAATATAAGAAGCGTCTTTTGGCCAAACTACACGGTGATCAGCTAAATAGTTTCAGGATGGCGGATTTATGACTCATGCAAGTATTATAGCCAAAACTTGCGATTCAACAAGGCCTGGCCGTACCAAATACGAACATCGTACATAGGGATGTTTAAACCGTATAGCACGTTGTATTTCAACAAGCTACTACAACCAACATTCAATTACACTCCTTGAAAAGGACAAAGAGTTATAACTATACCCATGCATTTAAGAGAAAGTTGGCTATACCTAGGTATGTTCTTTACTGAACATCTTGTTTCTTCGTCTTTTTTGTTTTTGTAAAAACAATGAGAGTCGCATTGTTTTGGCGACAGGCCATTGTCGTGTACTGGTTTGGGCTCCGGAAATATTTGAGGTTTAGTTAGGTGAAAGTTAAGCTGCTTGAAGTATCAGTGGAAGTGTGTGTATTACGGGAAAGTAACGTCGTTAATCCAACGACTCAATGTAGAGTGTTGTTTGGCTGTGGTGCCAAGTTGCTGTGAAATTGAGTAAGCCAGTACAACGTGCACTTGCAAAATTGGATTGATGAAGCCTAGTGTTTGATTGTGCACATCTGTGGTGATGTGTTATGTTGTGTGGATTCACAACAAAGGAAGTGTGTGTTCCCTTTCGAGAAGGAGCTGTAAGCCTTATTTCTCGCGACTGCGCTCTTGCTAGAATTCTGTTGTATTATTTGGACAGACAGTTTTATAATTTCTAATGATCTTGTCGACTTCGACGTTATGCTTTGGGTCTAACGTTATGTGAGACGGGGACGGTTGCGTTACGGAGACGGAGACTGTGACGTCATGCAGCCGCGCGGGAAGCCAAAGTTAATGGCTAAAGGACGGCGAGTGCATGACGTCATGCAGCCACGCGGGAAGCCTAAGTTAATGGTTAATGGAGTCTGTTGAAAGAGTCCTGGGGCGTCGAGCGACCTGGGGCTTCGAGCGAAGCGAAGAGAATACAGGGTGACTCCTAAAGAGGTGTACAAGATGCCAGATAAGAATACAGGGTGACTCCTAAAGTGATATACAAGATGCCAGATAATAATACAAGGTGACTCTTAAAGAGGTGTACAAGATGGCAGAGAAGAATACAGGGTGACTCCTAAAGAGGTGCACAAGATTGTTAGACAAGAATACAGGGTGACTCCTAAAGAGGTGTACAAGATGTCACACAAGAATACAGGGTTACTTCTAAAGAGATATACAAGATGCCAGATAAGAATACAGGGTGCCTCCTAAAGAGGTGTGCAGGATGTCAGAGCAAAATACAGGGTGACACTTAACGTGGTGTACAGTATGTTAGATTCAATTCAAATACAAGGTGACCCTTAAAGAGGTTTGTAAGATATCAGATTCAAATAATGGGTGACCCTTAAAGAGGTGTCCGCGCGGGAAGCCTAAGTTAATGGGTAATGGAGTCTGTTGAAAGAGTCCTGGGGCTTCGAGCGAAGCAAAAAGCCCTCCTGAGCCTTTCTAACATGTGTAGCATTTGTAGCATGCGTCATTTGAAATGATATAACGTCTAGTCTTTCAGACTGACTGTAATTTTTTCTCTCGTGCTGAGCGTCCGTGTGTTAATATGGAATTGTGTTTGTTTCGTCTCCATGTTATTCTCGATCGTTAAATTCATGTTTCTCAACCCTGTGTCCCTTTGCTGGTGCAAAACCAAAGAGCTTCCCGAATTTGGCCTCTGGAAAAAGGTATTTTAAGGTACTGTAGCAATATAACTATTTTCTTGAAACCACTTCATGGTGTAGCGACCAGCATTCCTTCTTGCCACCCTGGAGATCCGAGTTTGATTCCCGGTTTTGCCAAAAGTTTAATTCATGTCTGAGGGCTTGAACGGGGTATACTCAGTTTCGTGAGGCAAAACTAAGAAAGAGTGGGTTCGATTCCAATCTGAGCCATCCTGCAGGAGGTTTTCTGCGGGTTACGACTTCTACTCCTGGCAAATAACGGGATGGTTCCTAACTTATGGCCACGGCCCCCTCCTTCCAAATTCTGGCCTGAATTACAAATACACTCATTAATGCAGCCATCACAACAACACAGGTTATCAGACAATTGTCGTAAAGCCCCTTAATAAATCAACAACAGTATAAAACAATGATTTGGTGATAACTGCGACTTTTGACTCCAAGTACACACTCTATTCACGTCACCACAGTAGCACATGTTATCCAAGTACATGAGGCTGATTACCAAGTTGTCCCAAACCCCAAAATTGAATTAGCATCAGATTTTAATACAAAATGAACAATAATTGGTGCGGTTTCCTTGGAAATGATTTTGAATATAGTAATATTTTAATTAAATTAATATCAATATACAGCATATTACATACGAACGTATGTGGCTTCCGGTTTTCTGAACCTCTAATAATAAGTGCCTGCCAGAAATCAAGAATAGTGGTATCAAAACTAGCCTTTCGAAATAGAAAATAACTTATTGCCAAATAATCACCTTAATTTGAGGATTATTCTTAAAGAACAGAATAGTTTCAAACTTGTGAAAATACACATAATGTTCAGCAAGTTTCTATGTGATTACCTTTGTAGGAAGGTGTGTCAGTACTTTATCCCATGACCTTTATTTCCGACCACTAAATCAATTCTCTGAAACGTAGAGTCCACAAGACGTTGCAGATCTTGTCGACTTCGTCGTTACGCTGGGGTATGGCGTTACGTTACGGTGACGGAACGAAATATACCCAGATGCACTGAGGTGTGTGACGTCATAGTACCGCTTGGTGCATGTGTTCCCCGACAATCTCTACTTCGTTAGTATATGACAAAAATTCCTGATTTTTGGATGTCACGGGTAATCTCGAGAAACACTGGATGGATTTTGATGCAGTTTCCACCATTCTTTAAAGCAGGGGTCTCCAAACTACGGCCCGAGGGCCACATCCGGCCCGCGGACAGATTTTGTCCGGCCCGCGGAGAGCTAGCATACTTGAAAACTCCTTTTAGAGAACATATTTTTTTACAGCAAATTAAATTTAGTTTACTGAAGTATTCTAATTTTATGTTGAATAATTATTAATATGACATCTACATTGATATGGTCATGGGCTAACTACTCATAACATTGTTGTAGGCTTATTGTTATTGTTTTTGTGATAAGTTGGATAAAGAAACACAGAATTGTAATGAGTAAAGACATGTATAACATGCAGACATATGAAATACTAATGAGATTTATGTAATTGAGATTTTCCACTGACAATAGTTTGTAGTTGTGGACTAATTTTACTTGTACCAATTATTAAAAGAGATTTAAGATGCTCATCAGTTAATTTAGATCTGTAAACATTTTTTGTGTACTTCATTTTGGAGAAGGTCTTCTCACACAAATAAGTAGTACCAAAAACAGAAAACAGCCCACGAGCAAATTTATGCAAATTATCAAATTGTGTCAGTGGAAGACTCTTCTAAATTCCAACAAAGATGAGTTTTGATATTTGTTCTTAATTATATCACGGCACTGTAGTTCAATCATTTCCATTTGAAGTTCCGGGGCTATGGTTTCAATGTCAGTATCAAAAGGATCCTGAAAAATCTTAATTTGATTCGCAAAGGCATCGAAGTCCGAGAAACGAGTATCAAAATTTATTTTCAAAGCACTCAAAGTTTCGATTGCAAAATCGATAGGAAACTCAGTCTCAGTGGTGTGGCTGAATATTTCACTTGTTTTAAAATGTGAAAAACATTTACTTCGTAGTTGTGATTGAAACAGTATCAATTTCTTCCGGAATGATTTGATATTAGTGTATAAATCAGGAAGATGCTGGTTTTCTCCTTGCAATCTCAAATTCAGTTCGTTCACATGTTTTGTCAAATCAACATAGAATGCTAACTTCCACAGCCATGCGTTGTTTTGTAATTCAGTAAGAGGGCGATGCTTTTCATTCAAAAAAATTTCGATCACTGCTCGAAGTTCATAAAAGCGCTGAAGGACTTTCCCACAACTAAGCCAACGTACGGCAGTATGATAAGGTAAGTCATTTTCTCCAATCTCTTTAATAAATTGTCGGAATTGTCGGTGATTCAGCCCAAAAGATCTCATAAAATTAACAGTTGATATGACTGGTTTCAGAACTTCAGACATATCCAAACATTTTCCGCACAAAGACTGTTGATGAATGATACAATGTAAGACTAATGGTTTTGAACCACCGTCATTTTCTACAGCCTTTGACACAAGAGCGACCACTCCTTTATCTTTCCCACTCATGTTTTTGCCTCCATCAGTTGTAATACATTTCAAGTTTTTCCATCGAAGGTTCTTTTGATTAATGGCCATTTCAACTACTTTAAAAATATCTGTACCAGTAGTTGTGCCATGAATACTATACATATCAAGAAGTTCTTCATGCACTTCATAGCTTTTATCTACTCCTCGAATATAAATCAACACCTGAGCAGTATCTGACACATCCGTTGACTCATCCAAGGCCAAAGAAAACCACTCAACATCTCCATTTTTGTCGAACAGTTGAGAGGATATATTTTCAGCGATATTTTCTACCCTTCGAGCCACAGTGTTTGCTGACATACTGACAGTTTTTAATAAATTTACCTTTTCAGGGCACATTTCTTCGGCTGCTGCAATTATGCATTCTTTGATCATTTCTCCATCGGTGAATGGTTTTCCACGTTTTGCAATTTCAAGAGCCACACGAAAGCTGGCACGAGTTGCAGCCTCTTGTTCGGTTTTGAGTTTTGTAAATGAAGATTGCTGCGATTTCAATCCGCGCTTCATAGCTTCGAATTTTTCTGTCCGCAAACTTCCTGTATATTTTGAGTAATTTTGAAAATGTTTTGTTTCATAATGACGTTTAATGTTATATTCCTTGAGAACGGCTATGCTTTCATTGCAAATCAAACATAGCGCCTTGTTACTGGACTCAATTACGAAATACTGAATGTTCCACTCATCTTTGAATTTTCTGCATTCACTATCAATTTTTCGCTTCTTTTCCATACTACTAAATCACACACAAAAGCAACAATTCAAATCAAAATACTGTTACAAAGATGTCTTAAACTTAAACACGCACAAACACGTTTTAAGGAGGTAAGCACTATTTTATTTCACAACAGTGTCATAGGAACTGACTTGTGGTTGCGCAACTAGCCTTCTTATATATTCCAATTACTGCCATCTAGAAGTGAGTGGAAGATACCAGAACTCTCTCGAACCAACGAGATTACTCTGTACGTGCTATTAGCGCCATCTGTTAGCGATAGAAGGTACTACCTATTTCCGCTTGTGTCCACCAGATGTCGTGTCACGTTACTCCTCATGGCTCGTACTCTACGACTAATCTAGAAATTACAGATAATGACAGGAAAATTAATAATATGCAGTGTTGCCGTTTTGCGGACATAAGTCCGATTTGCAGCCTTTTTTCAACGTTGCGTACTTTTTCGGACTTTTTTTTTCATCAGTGGACTATTTCACTTTTTACCACCGGCAACAATGATAATATGGTTTTGGCCCTCGGAACTTACTGGAGTAATCAGTATGGCCCTAAGGCTGGAAAGTTTGGAGACCCCTGCTTTTAAGGATACCACGAGGAAAGATTCTGTAGAAAATAGCTTATGTATGATCAAAGGAAGCCAAGCAGTAACGATTTGAGTGAAAAAGTCGAAAACAAACTTGGCGTCCATGCGCTTCTTAAGCTTACGCTGGGCAAACCGTTAAAAATATCAATATAGTATGAGCGTAAGAATAATTGATCAGCATGAAGAGTTCTACAAAAAAGTCCGCGAGAGCATATCTCTATCTTCAATACATCGCCCACTATAAGTGTTTTTAGACTGGATGGAAGGGGCACGTCCCCGCGCGCTTTGGTGAGCGTGAGGCATCCCGCGTGCTTGACCTTGCTTTGCCCTTGGTTTGCACTTGCCGTTCGCGAGTAATTTGAAACAAGATAAGCAAGATAAGTATTATGCAGATAATTTTCTAACATGTCAAGAGCGAGAAGCATCCAGCCTTTATAGCATTTTTCAGTATTTGTAGCATTTTTTTTAATGATACAAAGTCTAGTCTTTCAGACTGACTGTCACTTTTTTAAATTAGAAACCAGTTGTTGAAAATGGTTAGGATCCACTAAATTTTGTTGCTTGGATTTCTTTCTCAAGCTAAAAGTTTAACATTGACTCGAGATTTTCGGATTGGGATCCATATTATTCCAAAACTGTTATGATCTCATCCTCAAACCATGCTTGGCTGTGTGGAATGGTGAATCATCTTTCTGAAATACTGGGCTCAGGTCAGAAATAGATAGGAAGAGCATCTCTTATATCTATTTATTTACAGTATTTCCAGAGTCACGGCCACCAGTGTATGTGTGTGTATGTGTGTGTTCGTATATGTGTGTGTGTGTGTGTGTGTGTGTGTGTGCGTATGTGTGTGTGTGTGTGTGCCCCCATCTCCCTGATAAAATCTAAACGGCTGGAGCGTTTTTATGAAACTCGGTGAGGTAATAGCACCATTTTGGTCGACACCGACCGTGCCCTTCAAATAGTAATACGTCTCACTAATCCAACATGGCGGTTGTGCGAACAATTCACTGGCATTCTATATCTCCGAAACTATTACTCATATCACCCTGACATTTTGTACGGTGATAAAGGCCACTACTACAAGTCCATCTCTGTAATTCTCAAACACATGTAAAGTACAAAACGAACATGGCGGCCTAGCGAATTTAAAACATTTTAATAGACTTTTCTCGTGATTTAACCATCCAAACGCAGTGAAATTTGGTACAGCAAATGACTATACAAATTTCAATGCACTGACATATAATTTAGTTCAATTGTTTACATAATCTCAAAATGGCAGCTGTGCGGATTTTTAAACTTTAGTTTTTATTTCTTGTGTTCTAATCATGCGATCGAAATCAACGTTTGAATAATGAAAGTGCACAATAATCCTCATCTAATAGTACATAACTCTAAGGCCTATACATGAAAGTCCAACATGGTGACCATCCGTAATATTTAGACTGTTCTCAATCTATTAATCTATGACAGCAGTCAAACTGAAATTTTGTATGTTGATAGAGGTTACCCCGACCGTGCCCTTCAAATTTTGTTACGTCTCACCAATCCAACATGGCGGCTGTGCGAATTATTTCACCAGCATTCAATATCTCCGAAACTATTCCCGATATCACCCTGGAATTTTTTACGGTGATAAAGGGAACTACTAGAAGTTCACCTATGTGACTTTTGAAAAACTGGTAACTCCAAAACCAACATGGCGGCCACGCGAATTTGCGACTTTAAAATAGACGTTTCTCGCGATTTAACCAACCAAAGGCAATAAAACTTGGTACAGTTATGTTTATACACATTGTAATGCACCAACATCTAACTTGGTTCAATTGTTTACATAACCACAAGACGGCGGATGTGCGAACTATTTTACCGGCATTCTATACCTCTAACACTATTAGCGGTATCATCCTAAAATTGTGTACGGTGATAAAAGGCACTACTGGAACTTCATCTATAAGACTTTCAAAAACCGGTTAACTACGAAACGAACATGGCGGCCAAGCGAATTTGAAAATTTTAAATAGTCCTTTCTCGCGTTTTAATGTTCCAAACGCAATGAAATCAGGCACAGGAAATGTTTAAACACATTGTAATACACTGGTATCTAATTTAGTTAAATTGTTTACATAACCTCAAGATGGCGGCTTTGCGAATTTTAAAATTAAATTTTTATTCCTTATGTCGTAATCATGCGATCTATGTGAAAGTTTGAATAATGGACCTACGCAATAATTTTCCTTTAATGGCACATGACTCTATGGCCTATACATTTAGCAATCCAACATGGCGACCAACCGAAATATTTAGACGGATCTGAATATCTACGAATCTATTATAGCAATCAAACTGATTTTTTTATGTTCATAGGGGCTATGAACTTAAGTTCACCTATAGGACTTTAAATAACCTGGTGATCACAAATCCAACATGGCGGCGACGCGAAGTATAAATATTCACATGGACGTTCCTCGCAATGTAACCATTCGAGTGTAGTGAAACTTGGTACAGTAAATCCTTATACGAATGCTAATCCACTGGCATCTAGTTTATTTCAATTGTTTCCATGACCACAAGATTGCAGCTGTGCGAAATTTTAAAATCTCCTTGTTACTTCTTGTGTCCTAATCATGCGATTGAAGTTTGAATGCTACACGTACACAATAATCTTCATGTAACAGTACATAACTCTAGGACCTACATATATAAAATCCAACATGGCGTCCATCCGAAATATTTAGTCGGTTCTCAATATCTACGAATCTATTACAGCAATCAAACTGAAATTTTGTATGTTGATAGAGGCAATTAACATAAGTAGGATATATGAAAATAGGCTGTATAGTTCATCACGGAACTATTTGTTTTATTACATAAAATGCGCACAAATGAGCATACATAAAGATTTATATCCTATGTACAATGTTTGACACAGTTAGATCTAATCTTTGCTATGGTCGATGATTGACCTAATCATCTTATGACATTTAGTTAGGTGGTATATTTCACAATGTTCGTTGCATAGTACGCATACACATGCATTGTTTGTTTCGTGAAATTTGTCATTTCTACATATCTTGTGGTGATAGCCGTGCACTGATAGTCTGGTTATCACCGATCGCAGTTCTTCGTTCGCTTTTGCCCATCTCCTGTCGATCATGGCGTCTGTAGCGTAAAAGTCTTCGGGTATTTCTTTTGTTTTTTGTTTCCTTAGCTCTATTAATTCAGATACTAGCTTGGTGTGAGGTAGGAGCAGCTTGAGTTTCAGGTCCTCTATGTAGAACGGTTGCCTTGCCAGTTCATATACCAGTCTGGACTGGGTCCTTCACGCTATTCCAAGTGCTCTCTTCATATATCTCGATTTGATTTTTCTCAAGGTTGGTAAGGTCCGTTAGGGTTAGTCTTTCCCATATTAGTTCAATTCCGTATGTTATAACTGGCGAAATTTTGGCATGAAATAGCGGAATGGCTGTTTGTAGAGAGAGTTTGGTGATGTTTTTGATTTCAAACATTCCTCTGATGGCGGCAGCAGCTCTTTCTTGTAGCCTATATGGACCTTGAGTGTAATCCCTAAGTATTTAAAGGTATTAACTTTTTTGATGTCGTTATCTCCGAGTTTTACCTCGTCATTTGTTGCTAGTTTTTTGGCCTATAAAGGGTTAATGTGGCAAAGCGTTGAAAATGACGGCTCACAGAAACAAGTATTGCGAAAAGTGCTTTGTTTGCGAAATCATAGGCAAAGTGTGGATTTCATTTAGGGCCAATTTTTGTAATTATTTTTTCTTTAGGCTAGTCGTGGACCATCTGGTGGTCCGCAGACCACAGTTTGAGAAACCTTGCTCTACATCACCGTGCACTCGCATTATTATGAGCTCCGTACAGTACATTGTTCCAACCGTTATCGTGGAATGACACGTGTTGTCCATCACACATGATAACTGCATATACGAGTACATATATCAGTATTTTAGAAAGGAATTAATATACAATGGATTAACAATAGCCAAGCTACTGTATAACCTAACAAAGACACGTCATCAATAATTTATAGGCTTTCTATAGAAGAAATGAACATACGGGAATAATGGACAATGGTGATCGATGTATGACGGGCAGGTCCAGCTGCCATTCAAAGGAACGATATGTTCCATTTATACGGTTGTATGAATAAATGAATGGCTTACATACAGGTAAGGAAAATAGAATTGTTAATTAGTATGGAATTACTAGTTTCATGTTTCAATACAAGAATGTTGTAAATGAGGCGGGAGTTGTAGTAGGGGAGTGAGGGGACTTCTAACTCAGGGGCAACTGAATAGGCAACCCGCAATACATGTAGTCTAAAATAATTAATATCTCGGGAACCCATGGTCGGATTTTGACATGCGACATGTCGTTGGACTTGGGGTGACGCCCCCTTTGCTATCGACCACTCGTTATATATATATTTAAAATATCTGTTCTATAAAGAAGGCGATATATTTAAAACCAATCATGATAGAACGTCGTGCAATGGTTCAAACGGAAGGTATCTAAGTCCTTTATCGTCAGAACAAAATTTTATATTTTTAACTTTTTTTTTCCAAAAACGTTTAATTTTGAAAGTGGGTTATATTTTGGAAACTAAGAATTTTACAGAACGTTTGTTGGACGTAAATGAAAGGTCTATACCCCCTTTACCCCCAAAAAAGTTTCAAGTCTCTAGGACAAAAACTGTGCAGTAGTGGGAGATTGCCGTTTCTCCTGCAAGTCGCATGCGTGCTTGAATTCTGATGGCTATGTTGGAATAAGTTTAGGTGGGGGGAAGGACTGGGGTCGAGTGAGGGGTCGTTTGAATGGTATTTTTTCATGCTTGGCTGTCGGCCCGAGGTCCATGCTTGATTCCACCAAGAATCTTTTTTCTGGTCTGGTAGCCGGCCACGGCTGCCTCCTTACCAATCCTACCCCAATTTACAAATGCACGCACATAAAATACACGTGGCTATATGACCGCGATGTCACAGCCCCTAAAATAAGCAACAACAACCAATTGACTAACCTACAAACTATAATTATTGCAACTATTCCTTAGATTTAAATGATCTTGTCGACTTCGTCATTACGCTGGGGTCTGGCGTTACGTTACGGTGACGGGACGAAATGTACCTAGATGCACTGAGGTGTGCGACGTCATAGTACCGCTTGGTGCATGTGTTCCCCGACAATCTCTACTTCGTTAGTATAAGACAAAAATCCCCGATTCTTGGATGTCACGGGTAATCTCGAGAACCACTGGCTGGATTTTGATGCGGTTTTCACTATTCTATAAAGGATATCTCGAGGCAAGATTCTGTAGAAAATAATTTATGTATGATCAAAGGAAGCCAAGGAGGAACGATTTCAGTGAAAAAGTCGAAAACAAACTTGGCGTCCGTGTGCTTCTTAAGCTTACGGTGGGCAAACCGTTAAAAAATTCAATATACTATGAGCGTAAGAATTAGTCAGCATGAAAAGTTCTACAAAAAAGTCCGCGAGAGCATATCTCTATCTTCAATACATCGCCCACTATAAGTGTTTTAGACAGGATGGAAGGGGCACGTCATCCAGCCATATCCCTCCGCGTGCTTGACCTTTCTATGCCCTTGGTTTGCACTCGCCGTTCGCGAGTAATTTGTAACAAGGTAAAGTATTATAAAGCAAGATAAGTATTATGAAGATAATTTTCTAACATGTTGAGAGTCTTTGGCTTCGAACGAAGCGAGAAGCCTCCAGCTTTTCTAGCATTTTTCAGCATTTGTAGCATTTAAAACGATACAAAGTCTAGTCTTTCAGACTGACTGTCCCTTTTTTCCTTTCAGCTACGGCAAGTGTCTAAATATCGGTGGTGACTATGTCGAAAAATAGTAATACAGTAGACTACAACCCCTGTAATCCGTCACCTTTGGGACTGAGGGTCTGGTCGGAATGCAAAAAGGTCGGATTATCAGAAAATACAGAAAAATGCGGATTTACATTGAAATAAACAATCTCTGAACTCAAGATATCGGGGTTCGTTTCCTTCTTTCTTGGTAGAGCCACATCCACAATGTGCTGTCAAGCAGTTCAAGTTTAGGGGTTTTCAATGTTTTGCGATTCTTAAGAGCGTTTTCACCATCTATTGTCACTGTACATGATTCAATGTCTTTCCGATTTCTTCTCCAACCTTTTGTTGTCGTAACGCCTACATTGAGTTCCTTGGCAATTTTTGGAGCGATTCCCCGTTGTCCAGTCTTCGTAGCACTGCTAATTTTTCATTTAATGAAAGAGGAACGTGTTTACGTTTCACTCCAGATATGTTGAAAAAAAGATACAGTCAGTCTGAGAGACTAGACTTTATATCATTTCAAATGGCGCATGCTACAAATGCTACACATGTTAGAAAGGCTCAGGAGGACTCTTTCAACAGACTCCATTGCCCATTAACTTAAGTTTCCCGTGCACTCTGCTGCATTACGTCACGCACTCTCCGTCTCCGTATCGCATAACGCCAGACCCCAGGAGTAAACTCAGACTCAACTGACTCCATTACCCTTTAACGTAGGCTTCCCGCGCGGTGGCTCCATGACGTCACGCACTCGCCGTCTCCGTATCGCGTAACGCCAGACCCCAGGAGTAAACTCAGACTCGGTGCATATGCACTGAACAACATGATGACGTCATGCACGACGTAACCGTGACGCATAACGGCAGACCTAAGCATAACGATGAAGTCGGCAAGATCATTTGAAATGATAAAAAAAAACTGTACAGTACACACTTCGCTCGCTATCGTTTTACCCTCCAGGGTTGGCTTTTCCCACGGACTAAGCGAGGGATCCCACCTCTACCGCCACTGAGGGCAGTGTCCTGGAGCTTGAGACTCTGAGTCAGGGATACAACTGGGGTGTGTGACCAGCACTACGCCCAGGCGGCCCCACCTGCAAAGCAAACAGGAGGCCGGATGAAGGGATGGGAATAGTGGGTCAGTTAGGCAAGGAAGTGGGAAGGAGGCGGCCGTGGCCATACAGTAGGAATCATCCCGGCATTTGCCCGAAGACGAAGTGGGAAACCACGGAAAACCACTTCGAGGATGGCTGAGGTGGGAATCGAACCCCCTCTACTCATTTGGGCCACCCGAAGCAGAGAAGACTCCGTTCCAGTCCTCATACCACGTTTCAAATTTTGTGGCAGAGCCGGGAATCGAACCCAGGACCTCCGGGGCGGCAGCTAATCATGCTGACCACCAAGCTACGGAGGCGACGTACAGTACACAAAATGTACATAAAACAAATCACTCTACAGTACTGTAACGAACACAGAAGAACAATGTCGCAAATCCAACCAACAGTAATCACTAATAACTTCACAGTGCAGTACTGCCCCCGTAATATGAATTATTTGGGATGAAAATGGGAATATTTTTTCGAAGCCCATGATAAAATTTAACCAAGCAATATTGAGGCTGGAGGTTGGCAGAAACCATTCGAGAGGCGACGTTGAGCAGGAGGGCAATTCCGTCACGTGATTGTATTGCGCAATGGAAGTTTCCAGAAGCTTAGAATCGACCTAGCAACAGCGAATAATCCCAAGAATTGTTTAAACATTGTTATAAATTATCCGATTGGATATGAGCTTACAGACAATCAAAAGAAGTTTTAGAGAAGACGGGAGTTCCAGCAACTAAATGTTTATGGATATTTAACACATTTAAGCCCCTTGAGAGTGAATTTATATAATGGTAAAGAGAAGAATATGATAATAAAATATTGGAAATATTTTATAAGTCGATAGCAGGTCGCTATTGGAAGGAATAAGCGATTTGCTAGAGCCCGCGCGAATTTGAGAGGGAACGCAAAAAGGCGGCCAGAATCGATGGACTTGGAGGGGAGACGCCAAGCATCGAGGCTCTTTATTATCTGAATGTTCGAGAGGTCAGACGTGTGTTATCGGAAGAGAGAGGAGTTCCGAGTGTTTCACCGAGCTCGTAGAAGGTTGACTCGTGGAGACAAGATAGAAGCGAGGCAAGAGTTAGGAGATTACTGCGCCTTGAAACTAAGTGAAGTTGCGATGAACTTATATGCCGCAATTACTTCGGTCTGATCCACTTCAGAGACATTATTTCGACTACAGATTGTAGCTTTCTATCGTCTTTAGTATATTACGAACTTTGAGAAAATTGAGAAGAATATTTCAGAAGATATAAACGTTTTTGTGAAGCGTGAGAAAAGTGTTTGTTTCCAGCGCGATGAGACACTTTTGTTCGAGCGACTACAGCGCATGTACCAGACACAAGTGAGTAAGAGTGAATGTTAGCATTGCTTTTGTGGAACTGTATAACAACACCAATAAGATGAAGATGTATTCTATGTTGAAGAACGTTATTGAGTCTGCCAATATGAAGTTAATTATGGACTAAATTAGTATGTGCGCCAGGGATATAAGCAGGTAGAAGCGATATAGTCAGCGATGGAGCTTCGTTAAAGGAGTCTGTTCATGAATGTCTACTTGATGAGCGAACATGAGACTTGATGTACAACTGTATTCTAGTGCATTATTGTCAGACATGAGCTCGACATTAACACCAGCGACTACAGAACTATGTTCGTATTCCATCTACATGAATGTTCGTTATGCGAGTGAGGTCCACGACTTTCTTTTCGAACGTCTTTCGAAATGGGAAGCTGAACTTTTGACGCTGCTCGTTGTTTTGATGAAATTGTACTGTGACGGAGTAAGAAGAGACATGAAGATTAGCAAGAGGTCCAGGGTAATCCCAGTCACAATGAAGATGATGGTTGGAGGCCCGCAGTTCGATCCCGGTCGGAGCTTGCTGTTTTCCAGTAGGGGAATTCGTTCCTTTCCTGAGGTCACGTGTTCTTGGAGACGAGCTAGGATCCAACCCGGATCTTTGGAAGATGTAACAACTGAGTATTTTGTAATACTCTATCTTGAGCTTCTAGACTTCCAGACCAGGTAGCAGTGATCACTAACCTAGTAGTTAGAGCTTTGTAGTGACATTTTTGAGCAGATCCTTTATCCATATTTCGACACAATATTTATGTATTCCATGCATAGTCATTTTATTCTTCGAGATTATTTGTAGTGATCGTCTTTCGACGCTTTTAGCTTTGTCTGTTTGAAATCCAGTTTCTGAACTGAGATTTTTTCTTGTTCTAGGAACAAGCATTTTGTCATTTCCTTTAAGGAATAGTAATTTATTTTCGACGTTTATGAATTCATTTTGAATTCAGGTGATAGACATTTTCGTCTATGTTGCCGATTAAATTAATTTTTATTAGTTTAATTTGGGCCTTTTATCCGTCGAGAAGAGACATCAAGAGAGAAGATATTGGAAGTGATATATTTTTAAATATCATGGCATCATTTGGAAGAGAAACATTTAACGTGGAAACGATTATTATCGTCAGAACTCATAGACATTCGTTCAGAATGGAGAGAATACGAATATGACTAATTGTATGTTTTATTGAAGAAAGCCATGAACCTTCAGTCATTTAAAATAATTTGAAGTTAGAATCTTCTTGGAAGATTTATTATTATCCGACGTTAGGGAAGTTCTTGTTTGATATCCTCGTCATGATCGATTCTTGTTGAACACACATATATAATTTTGTGATTAAGTATTTACGAGGAGTAATATAATGTCACGTTGTAGACATCATATTCATTCATCGGTAAAAGTTGAACCCAGAAGTGTGAAGTTAAGATTCAGTATTTTTATTAAATGTATACACAACACTTTAAATTTATCTGAGTAACGTTTTAAAAGTAATAGTGAAGAGGTCTGTATCGATTAGTCCAAAGGTCGTTAACAGGTATAGATTAATGGTTTAAAATTGATGTTATTGTTCATTAGACCAGCGATTGGTGGGACAACGCTGAGGAATTATGCCCTTTTTGAGGAATGCCAGTTTGAAAGAAGTGAAGGTGATAATCCTTTGATAGTGGTTATATATATATGTATGTAATTCCGTGTGTAGTTGGCATACGAGGGTGTTGCGAAGGTGTTTCCGCATTTTATATTACAGTCATTGCGTGGGCATGACTGAGTTTGGTAAGGCAAAAGGTGTGAGTTGACAGTACTCCTTATTTTATACACGGCTTTGGATTAGAGAAGACAGGAGGGTCACGATTGAAATTGAAACGGGAAATGGATATTGACATCTGTTATGTTGTACTCTTATTAAGATTATTAAACCCAAGTATGTAACGACATATTTTTCACCTTGAGTGGTCGAACGTATTTAATCTATTATGACACCAGATCAGAAAGGAGAGAATGGTGGTAGTATTTCTGAAGCTGTAGAAGCTTATGAGGGTCCCAGTTAATTGTATTTTACATAACTGTGAGATCGGAGCTCAGGCTCATGTGTATATAGACACTACTTATTTTAAAGGATTATAGCCTATGCTATTCGTGTCATTGTAAAGGCATTCAGTATTAACTTTCTTTATTTGCAATCGAGTGTATGATATGTTAGGTATAGGAAGTTTAGTGATTGTTTAGCATAGTGGTTAGCGTATGAATGTTGATGTGACTGGATGTGGTTTGTTTCTTGTTCAGTGTGAATGAAATGAACTCCATTGGGACGTCACAATGCGAGAGTACGAAAGGAATAGTGTATAGAAGTTTTGTTTCATTAGCGTGTAGAATATGTGTATGATTCGCGTATTTGTCTGACGTGAATCTGTTCCATTTTAACATAGCTTGTGTTTCGATGGAGAGGTGTATTTGTGGGCAAGGTTGGAATAGCGAGGGTTTGTTTAAAACTTGTTTCCGTCCAAGGCCACTGCTAGGCCGCGCACATATGTGGAGAGTTGTTGCGGACCGACAGGCTAGCAGCTTTTAAACCAGCCAGCTCTGGGAATGTAACGGAGTTTGTTATGTCATCAGACACGTGGCGAAGGTCGCATGCTCTTAGCGCCCAGATGTTCATTGTGAAGCGCGCCAGAGGAATATAAAGTACACAGGGGTTTCTAATCGATGTATAGCTTGTTGTATTGACACAAGCTGCCCCAAAATTTGTCACAGCGTTCTTGGAATGTAGTATTATCAGTGGCGTAAATGTGAAGAAGAAAGAAAGGGAGTGTGTTTATATTTACTGTATGAATGTTTAGATTTAGTTTACACCTTTGTTATTAAATTGTTCAGCTTATTAGAAGCCGCGTTTTTTGATTTATTTTAGATATAAGGAGATGCAACTGTGAAACCCATTATAGGTCCAGAGGCTGACCACGAGATCTCCGAGAACGAAAGGTAGGTGTTCTACTTCGAGCTAAGTGCATTTTATGTAATTCACAGTTGTGTCGTAATTTCCGCCACGTATACTCATGAGGGTCTGTTGGAGTGGATCCTTGACTAATATTTGCGCCGGAGCTGTCAGGGTCTTCGAATCCAGCCGTGCTTCGGATATCTGACAGACCGCCTCTAGAATATACGGGGACAGTACGTACTGTACAAAACTCAGACAACGACAGAAACGATACGATAGATGACGGAGCACTAAAACGGACAAGCGATAACAACAAGTACCTATAAGCCAGTGTTTCCCAAACTTCTTTGTGTGTGTACCACTTTAAGAGATGAGAATCTCTCGCGTACCACCTAATGGTTGGGAGATATAGTAACTACAACCCCCACCACCACTACGTAGCAGACCAAAAGATGGATTGTAAATTGTGTTTGTTAGAGTTAAAGTTCAAATAATAAATAAATAAAAATTACGAGCCTTACAGTAGTCGCATATGATGTGTAACATCTGACACGAGCCTTACAGTAGTCGCATATGATGTGTAACATCTGACACGAGCCTTACAGTAGTCGCATATGATGTGTAACATCTGACACGAGCCTTATAGTAGTCGCATCTGATGTGTAACATCTGACACGAGCCTTATAGTAGTCGCATATGATGTGTAACATCTGACATAGGAGAAACCTCACGTGAAATTGTTGATACACCGGTATTTTATAGTATTATTGGCACAAATATTAATCTATTGTAAAAGGGAGTGTTTTACAGATATTGTAGTTTATAATACGGAACTCATTTTATTAGATGATTTGTAGCTTCCACCAGCACTAGCCTAAATAAAGAATACGATATGGATCAACTAGATTAATAGACGCGACACCGCTCATAACCTTAAATTCCTTATAAACAGGTCCGCTTGATTCACAGACCAACACGTAATTTCATATGGTTTCTGTTAAAATGAGTCATATTGATACGATAAATATAGTTTAAAATGATAATCTGGTAGCAAAAATATCTACCCCGCCCATGATTCGAACCCAAGGTCTCTAGACTCACAGTCATACGCAATAACCCCACGGCTATATCGACTACACAAATATTGTACACAAGATGGTGACTTATTTCCACGTTCCAATAATACTGCATTACGGAATTAAGTTTCAATTATATTTTGCTTGTTTCGATAATGTTCCTGAGTGACATTGAGTTTAAAATGCATTATGCCAATGCAATGCCGACTACTTACAATGTTTGATATTAAGGCATTTTATCATTTAAATACTGATACGAAGACTTCGAACATGTACCGTGTCATTTGTTTAAATCACTTGACACCAGAGTTCGCATGAGCGTTTTCCGTTCAGTATGTCATATACAGTACATTTCACATGGCCGAGAGTGCGTCATGGTATCAATTTTCAACACCGCGCGCTGATTGTTTCTCTTACCAGTGCCAGCTGGATCGATCGATCGAGTTGGCAGTGCGTTTTATACTTCCGTTCGATCCACCACTGCCAGCTAGGGCACACTTCCATTCGATCGATCGAGTGGGCAGTGCATACTTCCGTTGTCCACCACCGCCATCTAGTACACTTCCGTTTGATCGATCGAGCGGGCAGTGCATACTTCCGTTGTCCACCACTGCCAGCTAGTACACTTCCGTTTGATCGATCGAGCGGGCAGTGCATACTTCCGTTTGATCCACCACTGCCAGCCCGATCGTTTCGATCCACTTCCGTCCCCAATTTTCAAAATCCCTCCCACAAAACTATCCAGCAGCAACCGAGCGGAAAGATGTTACACATCAAAAGTGTGTCCAGTTGTTTTATTATTTATTACAATAAGTGGCCTATTTAATTCAAACATTCAAAAATGACACTGTACATATAATATTAATAAAATAACTCTTAATAATTAAACATAAAAATTAAAGTTCAACTAACAACTTCAAAGTGAAGGGTGAGCTTGAAGATTAGAAGCCAACTTAGGAATATCTGTTTTAAGATTGCTGAGTCTCAAACGAAGATCGTTTTCCACTGTAAGGAGCGTATTCTGGTATTTATTCTTGAGATAAACAAGTGAAGAAAATGCAGTCTCACACAAGTGAAAGGCAGTAAAAATCTAACTGCTTTGTCAGCTATGTCTGCATAGTCTGCACGTCTCTCAACCCAAAAGTTCACAAGAGCCATTTATGAAAAGTTTGCCTTAGTTATAAATTTCAATTCATAAAACTGCTCCTTATCTTTGGCCTGAAAATCGTCCGGCAACATATCAATTTTTTTATATTTTTATATTTTTCGTAACGTTTCTAATATTTTTTGTATATTTTTCGAAACATCACCGCATACCACTGCAGCAGTATGAGCGTACCACAGTTTGGGAAACGCTGCTGTAAACAACAATGGCGCGATGGGTAGTGAACTCCGCAAGGGTTTCGGGGCAAGTTTGGCTCAAGCACGGCCGGCTCAACCGGAGCCACGGACCAGCCGAAGGGAGACGAGAAGTGTTCTACTGTAATAATGTTCTTTGTTTTACGTCCCTGGTAACTACTGCGGTTTTTAGAGACGCCGGGGTGCCGGAATTTTGCCCCGAAAAGTATCTTTAACATGCCAGTAAATCTATTGCCACGGCTCCCTAGCATTTTCGCACCCTAAAATGCCAGCTGACTGCGACAGGATTCGATCCTGCAACCTTGCGCACAGCAAGCGAGAACGTTACCGCTGGACCACGCAGCCAGCCTCGAAAAATAATACAAGGTGTATAGTTCATGATGCCATGGTGTATGTCAGTTTGGCAATAAAAGGTCCCTGGGGAAAAAGAATTATGAAACTTATTTTCGGAATTTCCCTCTTATTAACGGCGGGAATAGAATAGGTGCCCCTTGACTTGAAATAAGATACTATCTCATCATTCGTTTTGAGGGAAAGTGGAGGGGGGAAAATCACGTGGTTGAGTTCATGTCATTTTAAGTTAGATTCACATTTTTGGCCGTGTTGTAACTCCAGTCGATTTTCGTTACATCTGTGGTATAAACCTTCCTCATGAAATGTAAATGAAGTGTACATCTGAAACATTTCTTCTGGCATAATGAATATTCCACCTTAGTTGAGGAATGTAAATTTATTCAAAAACGTCCGTACAATCCATTAATGATGAATATCTTAATTCATGTGTTGCTACTCTGCTTGCTTCTCATTGCCTAAAAGATCCGCCTCGTTACGTAGTGACTAGCATTCTCGACTGTCACTGGGGAGACCCTGATTCGATTGCCAGCCCTTCTTCTTCTTCTTCTTCTGCTTAAGACGTCGTCTCCGAACGGTGGTTGACGATCCCCATAGCTAGCTGTAATCTTGGCATTACTGCATGAAAAACCTCTTCTGATGTGCAACAATGTCATCTTCGGATATCCTTTAGCCAGAAGTTTCTTCGTCTTCCAATGGACCATTTTTCATAAATTTTCCCTTCAATTCTTAGTTGTAGTATAGTACATTATTAAACGAGCCTATAATGGCAATAATTAAGACACGAGTAGTCTATGTTTATAATTTCCATACTAGTGTCATAATTACCAATATAGGCGAGTGGCATACGACTGTTTATGTTCGACGATAATAACTATATATTTTATGTTCGAATATAAATATTCATGAATATCTGTCGAGATTTCGCCAGTTTTATGTACTGAACAAAGCTCATGGGACGCAGAGAATACCTTGTATTTCATCATGGCCTCCTCAAATATCCCACTATGACACTAGCCACGCAGTGAAATTTAACATAGGAGGCCGTGGAAGTCAGCGCAGATGCGATGCCTTCCTTACCTAATTGGCCACACAACTGTTCCTTGAGCTCTGATTGGTGGGTGAAACAGTTTCATAATGAAAGAAGTGTTACAATGACCCTCATAATTATACAGTTTTCTGGCATATAATATTTACATTTCGACATCGTCGAACATAAACTGGTATTTTTCGCCTCTCATAACATGTCCCAAGTTCGTTGTTTTATTGTAAGCAGTAGTTTTCTTTGCTTTTCTATGCGACGAAGGACCTCGTTATTCGAAACTTCCAGTATCCATGATATACGTAGGATACGCCTGTACAGATACTTTTCAAATGCCTCAATTCGTTTCTCAGAATTTGGGTCACACCCGTAAAAGTGGTCCGACAAAATGTAGCTATGGATCATTCTGATTCTCAATGGTAAGCTGAGGTCTGATTGTATGAAGAATTTTCTCATGTCAATGAATTGTTTCCGGACCTGTTCAATTCTAGATTTTATCTCTCTCTCTCTCTTAACCCTTTATAGGGCAAATCTTTTTTTTTTCTAATTTTTACTTATATGTTTTTAAAATATTTTTCATTTCAGCTTTAATTTGATATTTATTTTAAATATTCAATGTTACTATTTTAAAATACATTTTAAAATTTTTCTATTCATTTATTATTCTTAATTTTATAATTTTAACTTTTTAATTACGGTATATAATCGTAATTTTATTTTATCTTTAGGGCATTTTATTTTTATTTTTAGTGTATTTTATTTTAATTTGTATTCTTCTTCTTCCTTCGTTACGGCCAACTAAGGACCACGTCATGTCAACTGTTTTTTCTGCATTTTAATGTTAGCCCAGTACTCCTTCATTCGCAATCGATGTTGCACCTTTCTCTCTGTCGTCCACGCCTTCCCGGTTTTTAGCTTCGGCTTAAGTTGAAAACTCCGATGTTTCTGAAGTTTCTCCCTAAGTGGGCCACGCTCTTGGATATCTTCACGTGTAATCCCAGTCTCCAACAGATCTTTCTCTACTTCATTGAACCAGGCCCCCTTTGTCTTTTTCTCACGGAGAAAAGCAAAAATTCTGTTGGATAGCCGTGTTGATTTCATTCGGGTTATATGTCCATAAAAAGAAATCCTCCTTTTCCTCATCACGTCCGTTATTTTCTCTACGTGAGTGTACAACTCGTGGTTGTGGCGTCTTCGGAACTCGCCGTGTTCTTTGACTGGACCCAGGATTTTCCTCAATATCTTCCTTTCCTTGGTCTCTAGTTTTTCCATTATGCCTTTTCTATTCATGGAGAGACATTCCGCTGCATACAAAGCTTCTGGCCGGATGACCGTGCAGTAGTGCTTCAGTTTTGCATTCAGGGATATAGATCTTTTGTTGTACACATTCTTAGTTAGATGGTAAGCCATTTCAATTTTATTCAAGCGTGACGCAAAAGCCTCGTTTTCGGACATTTTAGGGTCTATCCATTCCCCAAGATACTTAAATTTCACAACCCGCTTGATTTTCCCATGATTCACTTCAATATGTTTTGGAGCCGTTTTGATGTTAGTAATAAATTCTGTTTTCTCGAAAGAGATCAGGAGGCCCGCCTTTGCAGCTTGTGTTTGAAGCTGGTTGATCTGTTTCCTGCCCGTATCCAACGAATCTGCAAAAACCGCAAGGTCATCTGCAAAGGCTAGACAGTCAATTGATAGGTTCTTATTCTTGTGACCAAGTCTGATTCCATTTTCGACTCCTTCATCACTCATTGTTTTGCGCCACTCACGGATAACTTTCTCAAGAACGCAGTTGAATAGTAGAGGCGAGAGACCATCTCCCTGTCGAACTCCTGTCCTTATCTCGAAGGCATTGGAAATCTCGCCTCTAAACTTAACTTTTGAAGTGGTGTTGGTGAGAGTCTGTTGGATGATCGCTCTGGTTTTGTTGTCTAGGCCGAACTCCTTTAGAATCTTAAGTAGGGTAGTCCGATCAATGGAGTCATAAGCTTTCTTAAAATCAATGAAAGTTACTACAAATTTCTTGCTCCTTAGTTTCAGATATGAAAGGATAGATTTGAGATTCATGATTTGCTCCACACATGACCGTCCCTTCCTAAAACCTCCTTGATAATCACCCAGTTCTGTATCTAGCTGTTCTTCAGCCCTAGTTTGAAGAGCTTTTGAGAGGATTTTGTAAGTTATCAGTAGGAGGGAGATGCCTCGATAGTTGTTAACATCTGCTTTATCGCCTTTCTTATGAAGGGGGTGGATTAAAGCAGAAGTCCAATCACTTGGAAGTCTTTCGGTATCCCAAATTTCATGTATGATGTCCGTTAATTTATCCACCGTATTGTCACTAGCAAACTTCCACAGTTCAGCGATTATAGAGTCTTCACCTGGAGCTTTATGGTTCTTTAGAGATCGGATAATCTGTTTGACTTCCTCTTTCGTGGGTGAAGAGGAATCTGGGTTGACTTGCGCATGGTCATTAAATGTGAATATGGAACTTGGAGTATCACAGTTAAGAAGGGACTCAAAATATTTTGCAAGCACCTGACAATTATCTTTGTCGCTATAAACTAGTTTTCCATTGCAATCCCTGAACTGAAGACATGGAGGGCTATATTTCTTCAAGTTGCTTTTAAATGTTCTATAGAAGTTGCGCATATTATTCTTCTGGAAATCCTGTTCGATTTGATCCATCTGGTTTTTATGAAAGGCACGTTTAGCATTGCGGATGGTTTTTGCTGCACTCGTTCTCTCATTCAAGAAGTCTGTCCAGTTGACTTGATTTTGCTGCGAATTCCATTTCTGCCAGGCATGCTGTCTCTTCCTTATTACTGCGTCACATTCACTGTTCCACCATGCATGCTTCCTAGTTTTAGTTAGTAGGACGGTCTCTTTTGCTGTCTCAACCAGCGCCTCTCGCAGTTGTTCCCAGTTCTCTGCATCCACAGTTTGTAGTTTTCGTGTAAACTCATTACCGGACGCCAGTTTTTCAACATCATATCTTTCAGTCTTTTTGGCTCGGAACCTCCGTGTGTTTCTCGGGAGGAGTTTGATTTTAATTTTAGATAGATAATGATCCGAGTCCAGTTTTGCATTTCGTAGAACTTTCACATTCTGAATTTCTCTTTGAGCTTTCCGTGCAATTGCGACGTGATCAATCTGGAATTCGCCAAGACTGGGATTTGGGGATTTCCAGGTCTTTTGTTTCCTGGGCAGATGTTTGAAAGCAGTGGATTTCATTACCAGGTTGAAGGCCCTACATAGCTCTATTAGCCATTCTCCATTACGGTTCGTTCTGTGATGAGCGGAGTAATTTCCAACAATGTTTCGAAATTTTCTTTCTTTGCCTACCTGGGCATTGAAATCCCCAAGTAAAATGATATTATGTTTGTCTGGAATCTTCGATAAAATGTCTTCAAGTTCTTCCCAGAATCGATCAGTTCCTTCCGGGTCTTTCTTGTTCGCTACGTTGATCGGCGCATGAACGTTCACAATAGTATACATTTTATTTGTACTTCGAAATGAAAGGGTCGAGACTCGACTGCTTACAGAAGTAAAATTTGTGATGGAGTCTAGAATCTTCTTGTTGACTACAAATCCAGTACCGAGATGGGGAACCGTTTCTATAACACGTTTACCTGGCTTACCCTTGAAGATTCTGTAGCCTTCTGATTCAAAGGCATGCTCATCAGTAAATCGTGTTTCCTGAACTGCCGCAATTTGTATATTTATGTTTTATTTAATTGTTTTATTTTAATATTTCTAATTATATATACTAGTTGAAATTTTATCCAGTGCCATAAAACTAGACATATATAATATTTAAATACAGGCCATGGAGGCCCTGGGAGTAGTGGAAGGTAAAGGCTTCCACTTTTTTGTTGTTACATCGGTAGGCCTACTAGATGGGATGGAGTTGTCAGCTCCATGCCCGGCCATCTTTGCTCCCAGTAATTGCCCCGGTACTCATTTCTGGTGTAGGCTGAGTGAACCTCAGGGCTATTTGCGTTTCCGAAAGTGGAAGTTTTGTTTCTAGAATCCACTACCTGGGTGGGGATAGAACCCAATCACTTTCACTTAGAAGCTCAGCGCCTCTGCCGACTTCGCCACGCAGTCCCCAGATATAATATTTGCTTATCATTAATATCTACAAGAAATGTTGATGTAATTAGGCTGAACGTTTCAACTATTAGCATCTTTGATAATAGCCTACAAACTTTTTTTTATAGTGGGTGGTTAATATAATATAAACCACTATCCTATAGGCTAAAGGATTAAGGTACGATTTGGAACCTCGCCGCCAAGGCAGCGCCCTGCTGTTGACTTGGTGACGCGTCACTGGCCGCGCCACACGTGCAGTTGTGGTGTTTTCGTTCCTCGCAGCCCAGGCAGCGCGATCGAGGTCCAGTAGGCTGTTAACATTCAGGTAATTTAAAGACACGACCATTGTTAGGGCCCTAAGGGAACATAGCCCTTAACAGATATATTCACATACGCCAACGAACCTACAATTAAATCTACACTCCAGACATCCATCTATAATTATCCATTACATCTATGCCAATTACACCTATCTGCCCAGCACCCTATACTATTTCACCCTTCAAGATACCCCTAGGCTATAACCAACAACAACAGCAATTCACTTCTTGCTACACCAAGCTAGCAGAGCTGAACCACAGCTCTTGCATAAACGCTTACAACATTCATAAACAGGAATACAGGAACTGGCTACTAAAACAGCAATGTGCAATCTTGCAACAGTCAGCAGTAGGCAATTACATAAATAGACCCTCCAAAACAGGAGAGGGTGTCTGTCGCAGCCCGTCTCCACGCCAGTGCCCACATCGACGCCGACGTACCTCAGGTGAGTGTGTCTCTCAGGGTCCTATACTTAATTATTATCCTCCCCAGTTGTCACACCTATTCACATTATAATTACATTTGTTTGAGCTATTCCTACATTCAAGGGAAGCGCATCTACATCCATACAAAATACACTAGTAAACTAGTACATTTTTATTATCAACGCCCGATTGTTATTATTGTTGCCTTCAACCTGCTATACTGCCTGCTTCCCTGCACACACCTCCTAAGACACCGCCCCACCACAAGATCGCTGTGCCAGCGCCATCAGTTTATTTACACTCAGGCGACCTTGTCCGCTAGTGAGCACGCGCGCCCGCTGCTCGTAATGCCGCACCGTCAGCACTACTAGCTTCGCTCGTTCCCCCTTTAGCTTGCCAGGCATTGTCTTCCGCCCGAGGGTGAATCTCTTAATTGTGATCCCTCGTCCATAGAGCTTCACCCTTCACCCTCAACACTTTCCAGCACCCATCCGACGATTCTGCTCATCCGCTAGACTTCCCCTAGCCGCACACCACCCTCCTCACATACTCACCCCCTAGTTCGACCCCCTCCCTACGAAAAGGGCAGAACACCATCATGTGCTGTACCGCAACCAAAGAAAAAATAAGAAGATTATTGAAGGAAAAAGAAGACGATGACAACTTGATTCTAGCCCTACTGCAACGGCGGCTACAACTTATGTGCTGAAGAGGTGCAGCACATTGTTTCATATGAAACTTAATAGTATTATCGACAATTAAATCCAGCGCATTAAAAGAGATATCAGCCAAAGAATAGGAAAAATATTTCAACTCCCCTCACAACGAGGTAACTAGTCGTGCGTTCTACACCGCTGTGCAGATCACAGCTCAGCGGGAATTTCTACGTTTATTTTCAGCAAACAAGAACTCTGACTATTGCGCAACAACAGCCAAGACCCCAGGCCATTACATCATTTTAATTCTCTTGGTAAGAAAGAGGGGTTCTGTTTTTTCGCGCTCACACCAAATGTGTCTGAGTTCGTGAATATTTTGTCATTGCAGGTGTTAATATGCGTTTAATTCATTTTGTATGAGAAATTTGTATTGGTGTTGAGTTTCTTCTGTATGTAAAACTCAGTGCAGAGCCTCTTGAATGTTTCTAAATATTTTTATTTTTTGGGTTAAAACACACAACTGATTTTCTTGTCCAGCCGCCCCTACCCTACTGGTGTGATAAAGAAAAAGGAATGCCACGAAAGATATCAACAAAAACAGAAGAGCAAAGGGTGATTTTAAATATTCTTCTTTTCTTCAGCGTTTGTCCCGCCTGGTGGCAGGGTCCGCTACTTTGTTTCGATGTTTCCATTTAGTTCCGTCGTGGGCCATGTCAGGGTGGAGATTGACGCTCTTCATATCTTTGTGAAGGGTATCGGCCCTTCGTTGTTTTGATCGTCCTTTTGATCTATTACCGGCGACTTCCAACATGTAACTCGTCTTTGCTATAGCGACAGCTCCTGTCAGCAGCACATGTCCAAACCATCTTAAACGACTCTCGCGCACTTTTTCTCAGGAATGGGTGCAATGCCAAATCTCTCCCTGATGCATTCATTGGGGATGCGATCCAGTTTAGTAACACCAGCTGTCCACCGCAGCATCCTGGTCTCCATGACTCCCAGTCGACGCTCCGTCTCAATCGTAGTAGGCCAACATTCGCAACCATACAGTGCAACAGGTCGGATAACAGAACGATAGATTTTAGATTTGAGGTGATCTCATCCTCCTGTCGCAAGTGCTTTAAAATATTCATTGAAATAAATCTAAAAAGAGACGAAGATCATTTTAGGCAATACTGCAGACTCAACTATGACCAATTTCGGAAGGCTTTGAGGTTGGTTGCCGAGGATTTGATGTTATTTACACCGCGGAAAATGCATCAGCGCCCAGCAGAAACTGTTTCTAACATTGAAATAAGTGATAATGGTTATGTCATTTTGTCGGTTCACATTTCATTGCATTGTTGATTTTTATTGTTGTTTATTTTACGGGCTGCGACAACATGGTAATATGTTGTTGTTGTTGTTTGAGTCTTCAGTCTTTTGACTGGTTTGATGCAGCACTCCTTACCTCCCTGTCCTGAGCTAATCGTTTCATCTCTACATAGTACTACACCCTACGTCCGAGGCAATCTGTTTAACATGTTCTAACCTTGGTCTATCCCTACATTTCTTGCCCTCGACCCTTCCTTCCATAACTAAGCTTGCTCTTCCTGGGTGGCTTAGTATGTGTCCTACCAACCTATCTCTTCTCTTCATTAGCAGTCGCCAGAAACATCTCTCCTCTCCCACTAGTCTTAATACCTCTTCGTTTGTAACCCTATCTACCCATATGATCTTTATCATTCTCCTGTAATACCACATTTCAAACGCTTCACTTCTCCTCTTTTCTGCTGAACCAATAGTCCTAGTTTCACTTCTATAGAGCGCCACGCTCCAGACAAAGGGCTTCAAAAATGACTTCCTAACACCTAAACCTATAATCGATGTCAACAGATTCCTTTTCCATACAACCCCGTGTATATAGGTGGGTATGAAATCGGTTTGATAACCTGTGTTATTGTGTGGCTGTACAGCCACAGTTTGCATTTGTAAATTGGAAATAGGCGGCTGTGGCCTTATGATAGGAACTATCGCAGCATTTTCCTGGAGTATGAGTGGGGAAATCACTTCCAGGATGGCTGAGGTGGAAATCAATCCCTCTCTTCTCAGTTAAGGTGGCGCTCCAGAGTAGGAGAACCTTTGTATAAAAGATTGTAAGTAAGGACATTGGCCAAAATACCTGTAGTAATGGTATCTGGAGATGTTATAGTAATAGATATTTACTCTTCCGCCGCCGTAGACTCACCAACCCTCCCTAATAGGAGCACGACTTATATAGTTGAAATTGCTGCTCTGACAGCCATCTTTGTGAATGTTTGTGAATGAGTCAATAATGCCAACCCCACGCATTCGGTACTATATCGCATCCGGCAGACCATTGATTTTGCCAAGACCAATATTTTCGTCCAGACCAATGGTGGTTTGATAGCGCACCAATACAAATTTCTCATACACCCCTGGTTTTTGTCACGCACAGTGGGTGTAGTCACGTATCAATAATCTTTATCCAGGCCAATGGGTTTGTCTTTTATTTCATTATTCACGTTGGCAACTTATCACGTGGGGTATGACGTAGTGTCCAATGTCAATGTAAAATGGCATCTTGTTCAAATGAACACGACCAATCATCATCATCATCATATATATTATTTCAGTTGTATGCATCCCTCCTGCGGTGCTCACAAGAGACCGATCGTGAAAAATGAGCATTCAAATGAAAGAAAATATACATTACCAGTGATTCATTGCACTCTAATTTCATAAATATCTATAATTTCTTTAAAAATGACTTTTAAAAAACCGTACGAAATGTGCGATTTGCAGTTACTCTTGCTGCAGGAAGATACGCTCCATACTTGGTGTCTACTTCACATTTTGGCCGCAGTGTCGCCTTTTTTATGTCATTTTAACATTCTGAGCTCTTTCCTTTATCATTTTGCATCGATTTCAGAAACAGTAAATGAAAGGAATGTGTTCGTTTTCATAATCAGTAGGCTAAATCATTGGATTGGGTACTCAAATCGTATAACCGGCGAGTGTTACTGCTAAACTTTCAATCAATGGACTCAGCATAAACATGATTTAAGCTCATCCGTCTAAAGAATGGATTTATTATATTCCAGGTTTGTTAAAATATGCCGCGATACAGGATTTTCTTCTGCATTGTAATTCCATAAATATCGATTTTTGTAAGAATTGTGCTTTTTGCAAATACTGTTGCTCTAACATGCTGAAATTCTGAGTTGTCGTCTAAAACCTTAAAACATTGTACGTTAATTCTCTAACAGTTTTTCTTCTATCTGATTTTCAGAATCAGCAAATCAGTGGATTGGGTACCAGTTTTTCTTCTGCATTCTAATTCTATAAATATAGATTTTTGTAAGAAGTGTGCTTTTTGCAAATACTGTTGCTGTATCATTTTAGAGTTGTCGTCTACAGCCATGAAACTATCATCATCATCATCATCATATAGGCCTCAAAAATTAGCAGTGAAGAATTGCATTCTAATTTCATAAATGTAAATTTTTGTAAGAAGTGTGCGATTTGCAAATACTGATGCTCTAACATGCTGAAATTATGAGTTGTCGTCTAAACCCTTAAAACTATTAAACATTAAATTATTTTACAGGTTTTTCTTCTGCATTCTAATTTCATGAATATCGATCATTTCGCATGGTTTTCAGAAACAGTAAATCAATGGATTGAGTACTCTAAATCGTATAACCGGCGTGTGATACGGCATCTAAAACCTTAGAACTATTAAACATTCATTCTTTTACAGGTTTTTCTTCTATCATTTCCCATGGTTTTCAGTATTACTAAATCAATGGATTGGGTACTCAAATCGTATAATTTCATAAATATCGAATAACCGATGAGTGTTATGATGATCCAATTTTCAGTGATTGCCTTCTTAAGTTACGGAACGTACAACTTGCAATTCTGACTGAAATGTATCGAATAACCGGTGAGTGTTACGGCTAAGCTCTCAATCAATGGACTCAGCACAGAAATGGAATCAACAGTGACTAATTGCATTTTAATTTCATAAATATCAAAGAAAGAAACCAGCCACTGCACGCTCTCATGCTGGCGCTCCACTCGGGAAAGCGAAAGCTCCCCTGTAGGTAACGTGCAAAGGAGTTTAGCGTTGAGCGCTACACACAGAACAAGGAAAGCACACCTGTAGGTAACGTGCAAAGGAGTTTAGCGCTGAGCGCCTCACACAGGAACGGGAAAGCTGCTCTGCAGGCAGTGTGTGAAGGTGTTTAACGCTGATCGTTGCACTTAGGAACAATAAAGCCTCACTGTAAGCGGGGCGTGAAGAAGTTTCCCAACGAGGGCTATCCTGATAAGGGAGAAGGACGCTCCTCAGCCAAGAAGTTAAAGCAGGAAATCTTGACTAAGATGCTTTCATAAATATCGAATAACTGGTGTGTGATATGATGATCCAATTTTCAGTGATTGCCTTTAAGTTAGAGAACGTAGAACTTGCAATTCTAACTGAAATGTATACAGTGTTCTATAATCATTTGGATGAAATGAAAACATAACATCCTTTCTCCTTAAGACTCTCATTATAAACATATTGGGAAATGTGTGGTTTATGAACAAGCGAGATTTTCTAATTTCATAAATGTCTATAATTTATACGAAGTATGCGACTTTCAGATACTGTTGCTGTAGGAAAATACGCTCCATAATTGCTGTCCACTTCACATCTTAGCCGATGTGACGCCTGTTTAGTGTCATTTTACTATTTTGAGATCTTTCCTTTATCATCGTGCAAGGATTTCAGAAACAGTAAATCAAAGGAATGTGTACTCAAATCGTATAATTTCATAAATTAGCGGTGACGAATAGCATTCGAATTGCATATATACCAATTTTTGTAAGAAGTGTGCAATTTGCAGATACTGATGCTCTAACATGCTGCAATTATGAGTTGTCGTCTAAACCCTTAAAACTGTTAAACGTTAATTTATTTTACAGGTTTTTCTCCTGCATTCTAATTTCATAAATATCGATCATTTCGCATGGTTTTCAGAAACAGTAAATCAATGGATTGAGTAGTCTAAATCGTACAACCAGCGTCTAAAACCTTAGAACTATTAAACATTAATTATTTTACATGTTTTCTTCTAGCATTTCCCATGATTTTCAGAATTACTGAATCAATGGATTGGGTACTCAAATCGTATAATTTCAATTGCAATTCTGACTGAAATATATCGAATAACCGGTGAGTGTTACGGCTAAGCTCTCAATCAATGGACTCAGCACAGAAATGGAATCAACAGTGACGAATTGCATTTTAATTTCATAAATATCAAGGAAAGAAACCAGCTACAGCACGCTCTCATGCTGACGCTCCACTCGGGAAAGCGAAAGCACCCCTGTAGATAACGTGCAAAGGATTTTAGCATTGAGCGCTACACACAGGACAAGGAAAGTACCTCTGTAGGTAACGTGCAAAGGAGTTTAGCGCTGTTCGTTGCACTAGGAACAAGGAAGCCTCAGTGTAAGCGGGACGAGAAGAAGTATTCCAACGAGGGCTGTCCTCATAAGGGAGAAGGAGGCTTCCCAGCCAACAAGATGAAGCAGGAAATCTTGACCAAGATGCTTTCATATATATCGAATAACTGGTGAGTGTTATGATGATAGAATTTTCAGTAATTGCCTTTTTAAGTTAGAGAACGTACAGCTCGGAATTCTAACTGAAATGCAAATGGTGTTCTATAATAATTTGGTTAAAATAATAACATAACAACCTTTCTCCTTAAGTCACTCATTATTAACCTATTGGGGAAAGTATAACTTATGAACAAGCGAGATTTCTCGCACGGCTCCGCTAGAATATATTATTTCAGTAGTATAGATCCCTTCTGCGGGGCTCACAAGCGACCGATCGTGACAAATGAGCATTCAAATGAAAGAAAATAGACATTGGCAGAGACGAATTGCACTCTAATTTCATAAATATCTATAATTTCTTTAAAAAAATACTTAAAAAATGTACGAAATGTGCGATTTGCAGATACTGTATCTGTAGGACAATACGCTCTATAATTGCTGTCCACTTCACATTTTGGCCGCTGTGACGCCTGTTTCATGTCATTTTAACATTCTGAGGTCTTTCCTTTATCATTTTGCATGGATTTCAGAAACAGTAAATCAAAGTAATGAGTACTCAAATCGTATAATTTCATAAATATCCAATAACCGGTGAGTGTTATGATGATCCAATTTTCAGTGATTGTCTTCTTAAGTTAGGGAACGTAAAACTAGGAATTCTAACTGAAATGTAAATAGTGTTCTATAATAATTTGGTTGAAATAATAACATAAGAACCTTTCTCCTTAAGTCTCTCATTATAAACCTATTGGGAAAAGTGTGGTTTATAAACATGCGAGATTTCTCGCACGGGGCCGTTAGTAATGCTTTATTTACGTTCAAAGTAATTATTTCCGGTGCAGCAGTGGCAATTGAAATTGCGAAACGAATCCCAACAACTCCAAGAAAGGTATGAAAACCATAAATACTATGATTTTCAATAATCTACCCTGTTAAAAGTTAGAAAAAGGGAGGTTCTCCTACTCTGATACTTTAGTGAAATCGATCCCTCCTCAGTTTTGCCTCACGAGGCTGAGTGTACCCCATTCCAGCCCTCACACCAGAATTAAAATTTCTTGGCATCACTGGGAATCGAAAACGGACCTCAGGGGAGAGAGCCAAGAGCGCTAGCCGCTACACTAGAAGGTGAAGTTTATTTATTTATCTCTGTGGCTACATTCCATGATATTACTTAAGTAATAACGAAAAGGACATCAAACAAACATCGAGATTTGTATCAAATAAGTTATTTCAATAATTTAGCAGGACACTGCAACAGAAAACGAAGAGCTAGAAGAGTTTACTGTGTTGGCATATCTGCATGGATTTATTTCTGTGGAAGCACTTCGTGTTGGTGGTTCTTCATTACTCGGACATATTTACATTACATAAAATTGATCTAAAATTCAGTTAAATGTCATTTAAATGTAATTTAGATTCCGTATTATTTAAATAGTTTACTTTTTCGCCCTTATTAAAGGCAATAAGTACAATCATTTTCGAATATTTGGTACGGATAAGTTAGCAACAGGTCGAGACATCTAGCGGACTTTTTATGAAACGCCATTTTGGATAGCAGTTTTATACTCCACTTTCCGGCCATGCATAATTTCATTGCCAACGGTGCGGCGCCGCAGAACCGCCAGACCGCTGCACAGTGGGTCAAAATCCAAATCTAGGGGAACAAAATTATTTTTACGTTTTAATCATGAATTTAGAGTGAAAGCAACGTATATAATTCGTTTACTTCATGATAAACATCAGTTAAGACATTTTTTAAGCTACGTCTATACATGCAAGAAATTGTCTATGACTAGGAGTTCAGTTATCTCTTCAGAACAATTTTCTACCCCTAATTTTCTTTTAACAAAGTCACAAAATTCCACTTTTGACATAATCGTCGAACACAGTGCTTCAAACAGTTGTAAACGTGTGAGAAGTGGTTATTCGGCATCTTCTTAAACGTAAAGTAACTAAGTAAGTTGCAAAAAGATGCAAAACATCTTATAACAGGCGTAAACTACAAGACATGATCTATATTTTAACATTAAGTAGAAAGTGACGCAGAGTGACGCGACATACTAAAACTCTGTGAAAAATCTATATTATTAAAAATATTGATGAAAATTTATCCGAGTCCGTCGGGCCATACTATCCGGCCGATTTTCTTCATCCTTTTTTTAAATGAAAGGTATTCATGCATAGATTTGTCATCGAGTATTACAAATCACTTAAATTACGCCTTTCTCAAATTATTTGATTTTTTCAACTTTTTCCAACTTTTTCCAAATCTGAAGTAATCATATCTTCGGTTCTAATTGGGGTAACGAAGGTCGTTTTAGTCTAAGAACACTCAGTGAATCATGCGCTATCATTTGAGCTCTTAACCATTCAAATCGGCAGACTCTGAGGAAAGTTGTGAGTGGACATACGATATTACATCTCATTTTTTCAACAGTTTTTCTCATTGTGGCAATCATATCTTTGGTTCTAATTGAGTTACACTGTTCGTTTTGGTCTAAGAGCACTCAATGGATCAAGCTCTATCTTTTGAGGTATTAAATATTTACATTGGTTGATTCTGAGGAATGTTATGAGTGCCGAAGCGAATATTAAGAATAATTATGAAAATTTAACCGAGTCCGTCCAGCCATTCTATCCGGTCGATTTCCTTCATACCACTATTTATTGAAAGGTATTCATGCAAAGATTTGTTATCAAGTATTACAAATCACTTCACTTTCGCCTTCCTCAAATTATTTGATTTCTTGCACCTTTCTTACTTTTTTTCACATTGAAGCTATCTACATTACTAAAAATATTGATGAAAACTTATCCGAGTCCGTCCGGCCATACTATCCGGCCGATTTTCTTCATCCTTTTATTAAATGATAGGTATTCATGCACAGATTTGTCATCAAGTATTACAAATCACTTAAATAACGCCTTTCTCAAATTAATTGATTTTTTCTACTTTTTCCAACTTTTTCCAACTTTTTCCAACTTTTAAGTAATCATATCTTCGGTTCTAATTAAGTTACGAATGTCGTCTTAGTGTAAGAACACTCAATGAATCAAGCGCTATCATTTGAGCTCTTAGTAATTCAAATCGGCTGATTCTGAGGAAAGTTATGAGTGGACATACGATATTACATCTCATTTTTCCAACAGTTTTTCTCATTGTAGCAATCATATCCTTGGTTCTAATTGAGTTACACTGTTCGTTTTGGTCTAAGAGCACTCAGTGGATCAAGCTCTATCTTTTGAGGTATTAAATATTTACATTGGTTGTTTCTCAGGAATGTTATGAGTGCCGAAGCGAATAGTAGAAAAAATTATGAAAACTTAACCGAGTCCGTCCGGCCATTCTATCCGGTCGATTTCCTTCATACCACTATTAAATGAAAGTTATTCATGTACGGATTTAATATCAAGTATTAAAAATCACTTCACTTCTGCCTTCCTCAAATTATTTAATTTCTTGCACCTTTTTTACTTTTTTTTTACATTGAATCTATCTATATTTTTAAAAATATATAATATATAATATATAAAAATATATTTTTAAAACTTAACCGAGTCCGTTCGGCCATTCTATCCGGTCGATTTCCTTCATACCACTATTAATTGAAAGGTATTCAAGCAAAGATTTGTTATCAAGTATTACAAATCACTTCACTTTCGCCTTCCTGAAATTATTTGATATTTTCAACGTTTTCCATCTTTTTCCAACTTTGAAGCATTCATATCTTTGGTTCTGATTGAGGTACTCAAGTCGTTTTAGTCAAGAACACTCAGTGACTGAGCTGTTAACTATTCAAATCGGCTTATTCTTCGGAATGTTATGAGTGAACATTCGATATTATATCTCATTTTTTCAATATTTTTTCTCATTGTAGCAATCATATCTTTGGTTCTAATGACGGAAATTTCGTATTACACTAGCGTTTTGTATTACAATCAACAAAGTGCAGGGTCAAACGCTTCATCGGGTTGGAATCTACTTGCCTGATCCTGTTTTAGGCCATGGAATGTTCTATGTTGCCTTATCCCGAGGAAAATCATTTAAAAGTAAGAGTCGACGCACAGCGAACATTGTCTGGAAGGAAGTATTGTAAAATAAAGATTATAAACTATTACTTAATGTCGTAATTTCTTAAATCCAATACTGAAAGAATATACTGCGGAGCAGTACGGGCACCCTAGTATAATTTAAAAAATATTAGTTAAATATTATATAATGCAAATATAGCAAAAATTACGTAACAATTACGCCCATTAATAACTGAAACACGTTACAAAGATCATACCTTCAGCTGCATGTTCCATCTTAAAGCATCAAACTAACCACAAAAGCAACCAAACCACAGCCACTTACATTCACCCTCCAATTCAGACTGCTCGAACAGTGGTGACAGATTTACACTAAGATGCGTTTAAATCCCAGAATAGTGTGCGGCAATTATATGAGAACGCTGTAGAGGTAATAAATTTGGATTTTTAGCCTTTTTTCAATTTTGAAAAAATAGGCTTATGAGATCACCTTTTGTCCGTGTGTGTGTGTGTGCGTGTGTGTGTAGTGTGTGTGTGTGTGTGTCCCTAATAATTTCTAAACGGCTGACGCGATTTCAATGAAACTCGGTAAGTTCATAGCACTATTCCGGGCGACCCCGACCGTGCCCTTCAAATTTTGTTACGTCTCACCAGTCCAATATGGCGGCTATGCGAAATATTTCACCAGCATTCAATATCTCCGAAACCATTCCCGATATCACCCTGAAACTTTTTACGGTTATAAAGGGAACTACTAGAAGTTCACCAATGTGACTTTTGAAAAACAGGTAACTACAAAACCAACATGGCGGCCACGCGAATTTGCGACTTTAAAATAGACGTTTCTCGCGTTTTAACCAACCAAACACAATAAAACTTGGTACAGTATATGTTTATACACATTGTAATGCACCGATATCTAACTTGGTTCAATTGTTTACATATCCACATGATGACGGATGTGCGAAATATTTCACCGTCATTCTGTATCTGTGAAACTATTAGCGGTATCACCCTGAAATTTTGTACGGAGTTAAAGGGCACTACTAGAAGTTTCAAAAACCGGTTAATTACAAAACGAACATGGCGGCCAAGCGAATTTGAAAATTTTAAATAGACCTTTCACGCGATTTAATGTTCCAAACGCAATGAAATCTGGTACAGGAAATGTTTATACACATGGTAATACACTGGTATCTAATTTAGTTCAATTGTTTACATAACCTCAAGATGGCGGCTTTGCAAATTTTAAAATTAAGCTTTTATTTCTCGTGCCGTAATCATGCGATCGATGTGAGAGATCTAATAATGAACCTACGCAATAATTTTCCTTTAATGGTATATAACTCTATGGCCTATACTTTTAACAATCCAACATGGCGACCATCCGAAATATTTAGACGGCCCTGAATATCTACGAGTCTATTATAGCAATCAAACTGAATTTTTTTATGTTCATAGGGGCTATGAACTTAAGTTCACCTATAGGACTTTAAGTAACCTGGTTATCACAAATCCAACATGGCGGCGACGCGAAGTATAAATATTCATTTGGACGTTTCGCAATTTAACCATCCGAGTGCAGTGACACTTGGTACAGTAAATCATTATGTATGTTAATCCACTGGCATCTAATTTATTTCATCTTTTTTCATAACCACAAGATGGCTGCTGTGCGAAATTTTAAAATCTCCTTGTTACTTCTTGTGTCCTAATTATGCGATTGAAGTTTGAATGCTACACGTACACAATAATCTTCATGTAACAGTACATAACTCTAGGACCTACATATATAAAATCCAACATGGCAACCATCCGAAATATTTAGTCGGTTCTCAATATCTACGAATCTATTACAGCAATCAAACTGAAATTTTGTATGTAGATAGAAGCAATTAACATAAGTAGGATATATGAAAATAGGCTGTATAGTTCTTCACGGAACTACTTGTTTTTAACAGTGTGACAGTATCAGGTACATTAATGGAAACAGTGACCAACTGAATGTTTTTGCAATCTGGGATACGCAGTGAGCGGGAAGACAACTGCAGTTCAAACCCGAGATATCAGTACATGTGGAGTGGTAGTGAGTTTCGCCGCCATGGCTGCACGCCGCCTTTTGAGCTGGGTCCGTGGTTCAAATCCCGGTCACTCCATGTGCTGGACAAAACGGAGGCAGACAGGTTTTCCCTGTCAACATTTCATTCCAGCAACACTCTCCACAATCATTTCATTTCATTTCATTTCATCTGTCATTCATTTAATCATTGCCCCAGAGGAGTGTGTCAGGCCTCGGCAGCCGGCACAGTTTTTATCCTCGCCGCTAGATGGGGACTTCATTCATTCCATTCCTGACCCGGTCGGAGACTGGAAGCAGGCTGTGGATTTTCATTTCACCTTTTTTTAGAGTCTCATTGCAAATCCACAGCCTGCTTCCAGTCGACCGACCGGGTCAGAAAATAGAATGAATGAAGCCCCCATCTAGCGGCGAGGATATGGACTGTGCCGGCTGCCGAAGCCTATCGCATTCCCCTGGGGCAATGATTAAATGAATGACGACTTGCTCGTTTTTGAATACTGAATTTTTGTTTTTCCTTAATTTTTGTTTATTTATATAATTATGAGTTTTATTTAATTGTTTTATTAATTTTCGGTCTTTCTTATTTAGGTGTCCACCTTTAAATTTCAAATTCCATTCAAAATTTGTATAGGCCTACTTTAATCTGTGTTGTGTTAAGAGGGGCAGATGACCTCGTAGTTCCGCCCCTTAAAACAACAATTACTACTAACATTACTAAATGAACGACAGATGAAATGAAATGCTAGTGGAGAGTGTTGCTGGGATGAAATTGTGACAGGGAAAACCGGAGTGCCCGGAGAAAAACCTGTTTGCCTCCGCTTTAGTTAGTTAATTATTGTTGTTTTAAGGGGTGGAACTTGCCTCCGCTTTGTCCAGCACAAATCTCACATGGAGTGACCGGGATTTGAAACCATGGGCCCAGCGGTCAGAGGCCGGCGTGCTGCCGCCTAAGCCACGGAGGCTACTTAGAGTCACATTGACTGTCCTGAATAGAGCCTAAGTATTTGAAGGAGGATGCTTGCTCAACTGCTTTTCCTTTTATTGTGAGCTTTATTTGGATGTTCCATTTCGAGAATACCATAATCTTGGTCAAGGAAATATTAATAAATAGGCGGGGTTCCTCGCTACATTGAACTAGTTGGTTTATCGTGCGTTGAAGGACAGGTAGCTCATCTGCTATGACGACAGTATCATCCGGTTCTGCCAAGATATTTAATTCTGGTCTGAGGGCTGGAACGGGTTGCAGGGAAAATGTCTTCCGTGGTTTCGATATTTTACTCCGGGCGAATACCGGGATGGTTCCTAACTTAAGGCCACGGCTGCATCCTTCCCAATCCCCATCTGAACTACAACTCCACACACTAATACACAATTACGTAGGTAATCAGACAAATTCCACACACACCCAAGTACACGGGGCATTATGTCCACGATGTCGCAAAGCCCCTAAATGAATCAACAACAACATTGCGTAAATTATATTATTATTTTGGTGAAGTCCCGGAGGTCAAGTTTCGATTTTTATCTCAGCTATCTTGGAAGTGACTCTCCGTGGTTTCTCACTTCTACTCCAGGTAAATGCTGGGATGGTTCCTAACGTAACGCCACGGCCACCTCCTTCCCAATCCTTACCAATACACACACACACACACACACACAAATGCAGAAACCACAGAAACACAGCTTATCAGACAAATTCTATACACACAACCAAGTACACGGGGCTAAATGACCACGATGTTGCAAAGCCCCACAATGAATTAACAATAACTTTTTCGAGTGTCGTATTATTGTTGTTGTTGTATTTGAGGGGCTTGAACATCTTGGTCCTTGGGTGAGTGTAGAATTTTGTCTAATAACCTGTGTTAGCTCAGGCTAGGAAAGCATTTCTACAGAAAAGGAATCTGTTGACATCGAATATAGATTTAGGTATTAGGAAGTCATTTTTGAAGGCCTTTGTCTGGAGCGTGGCGCCCTATGGAAGTGAAACTTTGACTATTGGTGCAGCAGAAAAGAGGAAAATTGAAGCGTTTGAAATGTGGTGTTACAGGAGAATGATGAAGATCAGATGGGTAGATAGGGTTACAAACGAAGTGGTATTATATTAAGACGGGTGGGAGAGGAGAGATGTTTCTGGCGATTGCTAATGAAGAGAAGAGATAGGTTGATAGGAAACGTAATAAGACACCCAGGAATAGCAAGCTTAGTTATGGAAGGAAGGGTCGAGGACAAGAACTGTAGGGGTAGACCAAGGTTAGAATATGTTAAACAGATTGCCTCGGATGTAGGGTGTAGAGGCGAAACGATTGGCTCAGGACAAAGGGGCGTGGAGGACTGCATCAAATCAGTCAAAAGACTGAATTCTCGAAAAACAACAACATTGTGATGTAAGTGTTTGGTGAAAAATGACGGCAGTACCGGTATATACAGGGTCTTCCACTCAAAGTGAGGCCGGCAGCTTAGGGTCGAGATAGCACCCGAACACAACGCATGTAATCAACAAAATAACACATAATTACTCAAATTGTCACAGAAGATGTTGAAAATGTCCTCCACCTGCATCTACACATTTCCGGCATCGTCTAAGGAAATTTTCATTTACAAGCTTTAGTTCGTCTACCGAGATAGCCTCAATTTCTTTGGTTATATTCTGTTTGAGTTCATCTTGAGTGTGAGGGTTTGTTGCATAAACCTTATTTTTCAGTTTTCCCCCTAAATAACAAGTAGTTCCTTGAAGAATTATGCAGTCTATTTTCATATATCCTACTTATGTTAATTGCCACTATCAACATACAAAATTTCAGTTTGATTGCTGTAATAGATTCGTAGATATTGGGAACCGACTAAATATTTCGGATGGTCGCCATCTTGGATTTTATATATGTAGGTCCTAGAGTTATGTACAGTTACATGAAGATTAGTGTGTACGTGTAGCATTCAATCGCATGATTAAGACACAAGAAGTAACAAGGAGATTTTAAAATTTCCCACAGCGGCCATCTTGTGGTTATGGAAACAATTGAAATAAATTAGATGCCAGTGGATTAACATTCGTATAAGGATTTACTCTACCAAGTTTCACTGCACTCGGATGGTTAAATTGCGAGAAACGTCCATGTGAATATTTATATTTCGCGTCGCCGCCATGTTGGATTTGTGATCACCAGGTTATTTAAAGTCCTATAGGTGAACTTATGTTAATAGCCCCTATGAACACAAAAAAAACAGTTTGATTGCTATAATAGATTCGTAGATATTCAGAGCCGTCTAAATATTTCGGATGGTCGCCATGTTGGATTGTTAAATGTATAGGCCATAGAGTTATGTACCATTAAAGGAAAATTATTGCGTAGGTTCATTATTCAAACTTTCACTTCGATCGCATGACTACGACACTAGAAATAAAAACTTAATTTTAATTCGCACAGCCGCCATCTTGAGGTTATGTAAACAATTGAACTAAATTAGATACCAGTGAATTACAATGTGTATAAACATCCCCTGTACCAGATTTCATTGCGTTTGGAACATTAAATCGCGAGAAAGGTCTATTTAAAATTTTCAAATTCGCTTGGCCGCCATGTTCGTTTTGTAGTTAAACGGTTTTTGAAAGTCTTATAGATAAACTTCCAGTAGTGCCCTTTATCTCCGTACAAAATTTCAGGGTGATACCGCAAACAGTTTCAGAGATATAGAATGCCGGTGAAATATTTCGCACATCCGCCATCTTGTGGTTATGTAAACAATTGAACGAAGTTAGATGTCGGTGCATTACAATGTGTATAAACATATACTGTACCAAGTTTTGTTGCCTTTGGTTGGTTAAATCGCGAGAAACTTCTATTTAAAAGTTGCAAATTCGCGTGGCCGCCATTTTGGTTTTGTAGTTACCAGTTTTTCAAAGGTCACATAGGTGAACTTCTAGTAGTTTCCTTTATCACCGTAAAAAATTCCAGGGTGATATCGGGAATAGTTTCGGAGATATTGAATTCTGGTGACATATTTCGCACAGCCGCCATATTGGATTGGTGAGACGTAACAAAATTTCAAAGGCACGGTCGGGGTCATCCGGAAACGTGCTATAAACTTACCGAGTTTCATTGAAATCGCTCTAGCCGTTTAGAAGTTATTACGGGACACACATACACCTCTCACACACACACACACACACGGACAAAAGGTGATCTCATAAGCCTATTTTTTCAAAATAGAAAATAGGCTAATAAGAATAATGGAAACAAAAGACAGGAGGAAAGGAAATACACTCAACCCTCGAAGAATGAGAATTAAGGGACTTGGAAGGAAGGAGAGCCATGAAAGGCAGATAGGAAAGGTAAAGAGGAGAGGGCCCGCCCCAATGGCAATGGAAGAAGGAGAAAAACCAGACTCAGCTCAGGAATCCCTCAGCGTCGCCAACTCCCGAACTCACCAGACGTGAGCCCTTGAGGGTGTGGCAATATCCAGGGTGCACCAGAACTATTGGGGCTACATACATCCTGCCTCCCTGAGGGCCTTGAGCACAAGGCAGGTGATACAATGAAAAGAAAAGCAAAAAGAGGTGTGACCCCTCGAAGAATGAGGGATCAGGAAAGATGAGACAAGGGCCAATTAGGGCGGGAAAGTGAAAGACTCTCTAGCCCTCGGATACCCTAATATCGTCGCGGTCGGAAAAGGACAAGAGTTGACCAAGGGAGGTCGATGGAAAGATAACAGAGAGGAGCCCGGTACAAGTAAGTGGAAGCAATGCTGGACTCAGCTGGAGTCCCGTGGTCGCCAACCCATGTCCCACGAGTTATGAGCCCCTGGGGGAAAACAGGGAAGAGCCATACTCAATATGGCCATTGTGAGCGCATGGATTCAAATCTCCGAACTTCAATTTCCCCCCCTTTGCAGTCGTGGTGTGCGACTTGAACGAGCAGGGCTACGCTGCTCGATGGTCCAGTATTAATGTTGAACTAATTTTGAATTGATGACATCACAATGGTTTATAGCCCTCTCATATCCTGCAAACTGTGCTACAAACAGAATCAGTAGTAATGCAATTTCCTTGTCCGTATTTGGAACTGTGGGCACAAGCAGAAGTTGTATATGCACTGCAGACCACAAATCACGTCAGATGGATTAACGACATTCCGGCAAGTGCGGTGTAGTTCAAAGAGCAAACAACCACCCAACTTGGACGATATTCCATGAAAATGAGAACATGGTCTGACCTTCCTAGGAACTGTACATTACATGTTCAGTAATTTGAACTCGAAGAGTTGGCTGCAATTGATTTCCTGAACCAGAATGTATTAAGGTACAGTAGGTGTACGATGATCGCAAAATGCAACCATTCATCCTTCTATTGTATCTCGAAAGGTTTTGAAGGTACTCTTTTGAAATTTTCAGGAAACGTTTACTGTAGAAATGCTTTCCTTGCCTGTGCCAACCTACTTTTTATATCCTCTTTGCTTCGTCAATCCCTGGTTATTTTGCTTCCTAAGTAGCATAAGTCCCCTTTAGCTTTTCACCTGCCAATTTGACGTCCATGGGGGTTTATCATTTCTTTTGGCTCCATTCCACATTTTTTTTGTTTCACATTTATTTATTTTCATCATGAATCTTTCCTCAAGACGGAATCCTTACAGTTTAAACAAGTAGTTTCGTGAAGAACTATACAGCCTATTTTCATATATTCTACTCATGTTAATTGCCTCTATCAACATACAAAATTTCAGTTTGATTGTTGTGATAGATTCGTAGATATTGAGAAGCACCTAAATATTGCGGATGCTCGCCATGTTGTATTTTTAAGTAAGTAGGTCTTAAGAGTTATGTACTGTTACATGAAGATTATTGTGTACGTGAAGTATTCAAACTTCAATCGCATGATTAGGACACAAGAAGTAAAAACGAAATTTTAAAATTTCGCACAGCTGCCATCTTGTGGTTATGGAAACAATTGAACTATATTAGATACCAGTGCATTACAATGTGTATAAACATTTCCTGTACGAAGTTTCATTGCGTTTGGATCATTAAATCGCGAGAAAGGTCTATTTAAAATTTTCAACTTTGCTTGGCCACCATATTCGTTTGGTAGTTAACCGGTTTTTGAAAGTCTTATAGATGAACATCCAGTAGTGCCCTTTATCTCCGTACTAAATTTCAGGGTGATACTACTGATAGTTTCAGAGATATAGAATGCCGGTGAAATATTTCACACAGCCGCCATCTTGAGGTTATGTAAACAATTGCACGAAGTTAGATGTTGGTGCATTACAATGTGTGTAAACATATACTGTACCAAGTTTTATTGCGTTTGGTTGGTTAAATCACGAGAAACGTCTATTTAAAAGTGACAACTTCGCTTGATCACCATCTTGGTTTTGTAGTTACTAGGTTTTCAAAAGTCACATAGGTGAACTTCTAGTAGTTCCCTTTATCACCCTAAAATATTCCAGGAAGGTATCGGTAATAGTTTCGGAGATATTGAATGCTGGTGAAATATTACGCGCAGCTGTCATGTTGGATTGGTGAGACGTAACAAAATTAGAAGGGCACGGTCGGGGTCGTCCGGAATAGTGCTATGAACTTACCGAGTTTCATTGAAATCTCTCCAGCCGTTTAGAAGTTATTAGGGAGGACATACACACCATCACACACACACGCACACACAGACAGACAGACAGACACACGGACAAAAGGTGATCTCATAAGCCTATTAATTTCATAAATGAAAATAGGCTAAAAATCATTCAAATCCTCTGGTGTGTCGGCTAAGATGACAATGTCATCAGCAAATCTCAGGGTTTAAGTTATTTCCCCTTGAATCTTTACTCCTTCTTCTTCTTCTTCTTCTTTTCCTTCGTCTTTTCCCACCCAAGTGGGGTTGACGTTCCTGGCGAGTCGTCTCCATTTTCCTCGGTCCCATACGACCTCTTCCCTTATATGTTTTTCCCTCAAGTCATCTCGTATACAGTCCCTCCATCTTCTTCTTGGTCTTCCCCTTCCTCTGTCACCTTCCACTACCATTACTGTCATTCTCTTGCCAACATGTGTGGTCTGCTCTCATGAGATGTCCATACCACTGGAGTCTTCTCTCTTGAACCTTCTTTGATATCTCCGTCACTTTAACACTGCCTCTTAGACTCTCATTTCTAATCCTATCGGCTCTGGTGACGCCATAAATTCTTCTTAACATTTTCATTTCAGCCACATTCATTGCCTTACAATGTATCTTAGTCGGTGCTCATGTCTCTGCTCCATAAATCATTGCAGATCTCACTACTGACTTAAACACTATTCCTCTAGTCCTCAGATGTATCCTTCTATCACACAATTTGTAACCCTATTTAACCATCTGATCTTCATCATTCTCCTGTAACACCACATTTCAAATACTTCTATTCTACAATTTTCTGCTGCACCAACAATCCAATTTTCTTCATTTCTAGATGTTAGGTCCCTTAATTATGCAACGAGCCTAAAATGGATCGTATGGAAATTACTCGTGTCTTAATTACCATTATAGGAGAGTTGCATACGACTGTTTATGTTCGACGATAATTATAACCTTATTATACGTTATAACATAAATATTCATAAATATCTGTGGGATTCAGTTACTTCGGTTAGTGAACAGAGCGCGCTGGGTTTGCTGACTGAACAGAGCGCATGCGTGGGTCAACGAACTTCGAAAGCAGAGACCATTTACTTTGCTTGGCAATGCTATTGCTTACAGCCTGCATGATGACTAGTGCCGTCCAGCTCTAGCATTCACTAATATAGTCACCGAAGTCGTTTGAAAACAATGCGCTGTGTAGAAATTGGAGTTGGGGTACAGTGCTATTTCTTGTCTCATATTCGCCAGTTTATTTACACGAACATATGGACGGTGCACTTTCCATATCGGTAATTTATGTAGAAGGATGTTGTGTTGCTAATTTCTGGACGTAGATTAATAATTTCTTACATATCTCATAGTATTTTCTTGTTACCGTAAAGGTTCGTGCTGATTTTGTCGTTGTGTTTGCAATTGTAACTACAATGGTTGATCCGATATCCCATTTGAGCTTCCAAATCATGTAATTCATGTCCGACATGTTGGAGTTTGAGTGCATGCGCGAAGGTATCTTTACCTAATTGGTCAATGAATGAACTCTGATTGGCTGGAGAAACTGTCTCATAATGAAAAACAGTACTATAATGACTAAGGCTCGGATTCCAGCATATTTGCATATTTTTTTCCTGAATAGTACACATTGAAAGAAGCCTTTCGGTGGTATTTTCACCTCTCTGGGACCAACAGAATTGAAATTTATCGAGCATATAAATCCATAAAACCGCGGTTTTCAGAATAGAAGCATATAAATGCATATTCTTGTGGTTTTCGTCTTAATATTTTGTTTTTCTTCGAATTCTCCCCCGAATACGGGCCCTGACAACCCTAAGGTTCGAAAACAGAAATAATTATTGAAAAGCCTATCCGGTGGAAATAATAGAACCGCAGGCTTTTAACATTTAGTGAGGTCGTTCTCGTCATTGGAACTTTTATTGACTGATTTAAAAAAATCATTCAAAACTGAAAACATAGAAAATTTCTTGTTGTACAGACCAATGCAGATCTACTTCATTGACTCGCCTAATTCTGAACATTTTGTAAATGAACCTTTAAACTGTATCTTTCATAAGAGCACTTCTCTTATATATACTTGTAAAACTTGAATGCGAGTATATTGCAGTGTATCTTACAGGGTGGCCCACGAAATGTCATACACTGGAAATTGTTTATAGAATTTTTCATATACAACATATTTAATAAAAATTGGCATTACAACATTCACTGAAATGTGCATGATTAGTCAGTATGCAGAACATGTTCAATATGCCCACCTTCTCGGCGTACAACAGCTTCGAGACGAACCTGCATGTCTGTGACCACTCTACGACACATGTCCTCACTGAACCCTCGGAAGAAAGTCATAATGGCCGCTTGCAATAACCGTACATGTTCTGGTTTCTGGCGGTAGATTGTCTCCTTCAAATATCCCCACAGGAATAAGTCGCAGGGATTCAGTTCGGGGCTATGTGGTGGCCAGATTGAGCAGCTCCGAAAACGTTCGGGATATCGATGGGACATCACACGGGGCCCGAAATGTTCATGCAGGACGTTCAGAACAACATTTGCTGTGTGCGGACGAGTTCCATCTTGCATGAACCAGTGTCTCTATTGGTAGTCGTGATGCAAAGAGTTGTGAAAGGAAACTGTTTTTCAACATGTCCATGTAACGCGCACTGTTGACTGTGTCATTGAAAAAGATTGGCCCAGTAACTCCATGACTGGAAATTGCAGCCCGCAGACACAATTTCACACCATGACTTTCAACCTCGTGCACAATAGCAGGCCGTTTCTTTCGCCCAAAACTGAACATTCTGTTTGTTCACAACACCGTTGAGTATGCCTCATCACTGAAACATGTGTTGTGCAGTACGGGATCACCTTTTGCAATAGCCCACGCAGCAAACTGTACTCGTCGTTGCTTGTCAAGCGCCGTTAGTTTCTGACCTGTTGTCATTTTGTGTGGGAATTGGTCAAGCTCAGACTGCAGTATTCTCTGAATTGACCGACGATAGATGCCCACCAGAACATAGGCAGTTCTGGTGGATTTGGAGGGGCTCCAAGCCACAGCCACCATCACATCAGCAATATTAAACCGTGAGCGGACTGGCGTGAGATGTGTTCGTTTTCTCTCCCTCTGTTTAAAATAGGCAGGCCAGTCTATACACCATCTGCCGACAGGGAGCCCACCGGGTACGGAAATGAACACCAAACCTTTCCTAAGTCCGAGTTACAGTCTTTGTTTTCGCATAAAACAACACTGCGTTCATCTTCTATTCGCGCGTCAACTTCCCTTCCGCCATGCTGTATAACTGGAAGCCGGTACGCATGCACGACATGTGCTGCTCTCTGTCGAATCACGCATGAAATAAGGTTTCTGTTCACGAAAGTACATGGTTGTGAGCCCAGATTTACACATTTTATAAACCATTTTCGATGTATGACATTTCGTGCGCCACCCTGTACATACAATTAGAAAATAAAGCTGGTATTTAAAGGTATGCTATTGGTCTTTTCGTTTCACTTTCCTTTCTATAGTTTTTAACGGTGTTTATCGAGCATATTCTGCATATTTAACCGCATATAATGGGGGTTTCGAGCATTTCTATCGAGCATATAATGGGTTTATAATGGGTTTTTCGAGCATATCTATCGAGCATAAAACACATAGCCTAGTCTTCAAGCATATCTGGAGATTTTATCGAGCATATCGATCCGAGCCCTAATAATGACCATCATTATGATACAGTTTTCTGACGTATAATATTTACATTTCGACATCGTCGAACATAAAACAACAATCATCATCATCATCATCTCAGAAGTGAGGTGTGGTAATCGTGTACAGATGAACCTGATTAGCACAGCGAGAGTGACGTCATACCAGTCTAAGTACAGAAGACACACACACACACGGGGTAGGTGTAATAAGGCAGTGGAGCTGTGATAATTCCACTGCAGCTGTCACTGCTGGCCCACTAAGCCATTAATCTCCTCCTCGACAATAGCACACAAGGTTCACTCGACAGTGGCGGGTCAAGTTAATGATCCCCGCTCCAAAACCACATCGTCCCTTTCATCAGAGCAGGTCACCTGCATGTTATCTACACACAATTTATATAAATTGTGCCCGTTCACCAACCTGGGACTCACACGGACCGGCTCCAACCTCCCATCGTTCAGTCCCAAGTCCGCGAAATGAACCCAGGAATGATGTATCCTCAGCTCATCCGTCTTCGATGGCTTCGCTGAATGAGTCTTGTACACCCAGTTCCGTCGCCATTTTTGATGTGTAACATCTTTCCGCTCGGTTGCTGGATAGTTTTGTGGGAGTGATTTTGAAAATTGGGGACGGAAGTGGATTGGAACGATCGAGCCGGCAGTGGTGGAAAACGGAAGTATGCACTGCCCGCTCAATCAATCGAACGGAAGTGTACTAGCTGACAGTGGTGGATTAAACGGAAGTATGCACTGCCCGCTCAATCGATCGAACGGAAGTGTACTAGCTGGCAGTGGTGGAAAACGGAAGTATGCACTGCCCGCTCGATCGATCGAACGGAAGTGTACTAGCTGACAGTGGTGGAAAACGGAAGTATGCACTGCCCGCTCGATCGATCGATCGGAATGTATATGACATACTGAACGGAAAACGCTCATGCGAAATCTGGTGTCAAGTGATTGAAACAAATGACATGGTACATGTTCGAAGTCTTCGTATCAGTATTTAAAAAATGGTAAGATGTAAGTAGTCAGCATTGCCGGTATTATGTTTCTGCACAATGGCTATTCAAATATTAACCCACATAACGGTAATTCAGTCATCAATATAATATAATCGTTGTGGTTATACGAGAATTGAGCAAGCCTTCAAGAACTATTACTCAATACATTCTCTTTATTCACAAGAGGGCTTATTCACAAGGCATTATAAACTCAATTTCACGCAGGAACATTATCGAAACAAGCAAAATATACCGGTAAATGAAACTTAATTCCGTATTGCAGTATTATTGGAACGCGGAAATAAGTCACCATCTTGTGCACAAAATTTGCGTAATCGAAATAGTGCTTAGTGCTTAGGGGTTAGTGCTTATGACTGTGACTCTATAGAGATTTTGGGTTCGAATCCCGGACGGTGTAGATATTTTTGTTACCAGATTATCATTTTAAACGATATTTATCATATCAATATGACTCATTTTAACAGATTCCATATGAAATTACGTGTTGGTCTGTGAATCAAGAGGACCTGTTTATAAGGAATTTAAGGTTATGAGCGGTGTCGCGTCTATTAATCTATTAATCTAATTAATCAAGTCTAATTATTTAGGCTAGTGCTGGTGGAAGCTACAAATCATCTAATAAAATGAGTTCCGTATTATAAACTACAATATCTGTAAAACACTCCCTTTTAAAATAGATTAATATTTGTGCCAATAATAGTATAAAATACCGATGTATCAACAATTTCACGTGAGGTTTCTTCTATGTGAGATGTTACACATCATATGCGACTACTGTAAGGCTCGTAATATTTCTTTTATCGTATGCCCTTGAGTGCCGGGTGAAAGCTTTGTTAGTTGACACCCAGTGGGCAACTTGCATGCCGATTTTTTTATCCCTCCTTGGAGCGCTACGAAAGTCAAGGTGGTTAGATATCTAAGCTCCTTGACACTATAGCGCTTTCTAGTAGAGAAATTAGGAACTTTGTGTTGGCGGAAAATCCCGAGAATAATTTTGCCATTATGAACACGGCCTACTGAATTCAAAATGGGTTCTTTAACATGCCAACATCGTATGACATGCGTATCGTGATTTTTGTTGCCTTTCAAAAAGCACTTACCACGGCCAGGAGCGAACCTGCAAGGTTGGAGTTGGTAGCATGCCGAGCTTCTATGCCCAAGATCGTGGGATTTTAAGACCGTTAAAATCCCTCAGTATACCTTCCTTCGAAGGGGAAGTAAAGCCGGTGGGTACAAGTCATAGATTTATGGCATGAAAAAGAACCTTCCACTAACTATACTTGTGGAAGCTAAAATTTGTAGGTTAGTTTGATAACGCTATATTTCTTCCAACGTTCGACGCCACGTGCTGGCTGCGAAGGCATGTAGTAACCCAGTCCACATCTAGGTGTCGTGGACGGTAGCATAAGTAGGACATAGGCTACTTGAAAAATTGATCGTCTGCAGTCCTTCTACCTGAATCACAGATAAGACACACTAATACAGCCATCAAAATTAACACCGGTCATCAGTTCCTACACACACCCAAAGTACACCGGGCTACATGACCGCGTTGTCGCAGCCCCTAAACTGAGGAACCAACCAACCAATTAACTAATCTCCTGGAAGGAAAAATCACAGGGAGGAAAAGCTGAGGACGACCGAGAAAATATTTCCTGCAAGACATCACACTAACTCTTCATTATGGTTCCTACTATGAAATGAAACGAGGTGTTGAAGACAAGGAACATACCTTTTATAATGATTCAAAATTGATCTGGGAATTATGTAATTCACTCCTCCGCTGTCTATAACCCACCAAAATTATATCACGACTTATATAGTAACAAGAAGTTCCGTGACGAACTAAAGAGCCTACTTTTCTTAAAATTTAAGATTGATGCCAATGATTAATTTATATGGATCTATCTAGAATAATGACGAAATTAAGCTGGTAATATCGACATTTCTAATTAGTTCGAAATACTGTATAACTAGCATAATGTAGCCTAATAGATAACTACAGTTGGCAGCCCTGGTGACTGAATATATTCTTAGTTCCATCTCTTATGGTACAGAATACAAAATTTGGTTGAAGTCCAATGGATAGCATGGACGTTACATGAAGTTCAACATTGAATCTAACAGCGCGCGTAGAATCATGTTGGCAATAATGACATACATGTATTGGTCAGAAATAATCTGAAATAATATGATCTATTGTTGTGTCAATTTTGAATGAAATCCATTAGTTAGTATAGAAGTTACATGCATTTTAAAATTGGATCTATCAGCAGGCTTAGAATCATGTTGGCAGCACTGGCGTAGACATATATTAGTTACTCCAAATTAATCTAGAATTCCAGGTACTATACGTGTGCAAAGTTTAGAGCTATTGTCTTGCATACTTTCTGATATATTGATATTAGGGTAACAAATATAGAGACAGCATTTATTAACAGTTGGCAACCCTGGAGGCTCTTAAGATTACGCTCAGTCATATCTGTTTATGTACACATAGCACATACGAAATTTGGTTGAAATCCAATTGATAGTGTAGAAGTTATATGCATTTAAAACTTGGACTTATCAGCAGGCTAATAATCATTTTGGCAACACTACCATGTATGGCCTCCTGGAAATAAAACTGCAATAGTATTATCTATATGTGTGCCAATTTTGAAATAGGTCCCATTCATTCCTTCCAAGATATACAACATGGAGCTCAAATTTCAATTGCAATTTTTCAGCAGATGGTAGCACTTACATCATTTTCAAATATGGCCGTGAGATACACAGGTACAGATCTTTACTCCTACCAAATTTTGTATCGATTGCACCAGCCGTTTAGGAGTGGAGGGGGGGGGGGGGCACACACAGCCAGACAGACAGATACACATTTGCCCGATCTCATAAGTCTTTTTTTTCCCTCATTTTTGCAAAATGTGAACAGTAGGCTAAAAATTCCAGTTGTATCGGCCATTATCGCCGTTAATTATGCACAAGTAAGATATTGTCAACCCCACGCATACGGTACTAATTATTCTAACTTTCGTTTTGTCCAATCCAATGGTTTTTGACAATGGTTACAGCGTAACACGCCCAATCCAATCGTTTTTATTATTATTATTATTATTATTATTATTATTATTATTGTCTTTATTGGTGGCGCAGTTAGGGCTCTTGGCCCTCTCTTACAACTAAACCACATTAATACAATACAATAAACAAATGACATTTATATAGCTGAAAAAATTAAACAATAATAATGGACATAGATAATGACGTTCACACTGTCATTCACTCATCCAGTCACACTTGTTCCCTGACACTGCCTGGAAGGGTATTCCACAGCCTAGACCGCACCACATGAAAAGAGTTGTTGTATATAGAGGAGCGATGAATAGGAATGGAGAGGGAAGAACCAGAGCGTGTATTATTACCTTGGAAAGAAGACAAGTACTTGAATTTATTTGATAAGTATAGTGGTCTATCGTCAGACAATAATCGGAAAATCTGGACAAGAATGTGATATGACCGACGTAGTTCAGTTTTGACAATGGTTACAGCCTAGTACGCCCAATCCGATGGGTTTTGACAATGGTTACAGCATAACACGCCCAATCCAATGGTTTTTGACAATGGTTACAGCATAGCCATATAGACGAATGGATTTTGCCTAGTGGTGGTGCATTTTATATCTTACATGTTGGAGACACTGTCTCGTCATATCCCGTCAATGTCTCGCCCAAATAACAAATGCATTCCGAGTGAGCCTGGAGCGAGCAACATGGCTGCCGTAGTTCAAATTGAACAAGAAAGAAACAAATATATTTACGTAATTGAGCACGTATTTCCAGTACACTAGTCATAATGAACAGCAATTTCAATTGGTTTTGTCCCCTGAAATCCCTGAAAAGGTATGAAAATCATTTACCATCCAAGTGGAAGAGGAATACTCAGGTTCCGGTATCCTCCACTATTAATAAGATAACGTCATAATATTCTCAACCACGAGATACCTTCGTAAATTCTCATCAGGATGCCACATTCAAAATCTTGGGATGTTGGTGACATACCTTCTAAATTGTACTGTCTGTCTGTCAGGTAGTCACCCTAGATGCTGGTTGGATCCTCAAATAGCACCACCATAGGTTTTTTTTTTAATTTTTGATGTGTAACATCTTTCCACTCGGTTGCTGGCTATTTTTGTGGGAGTGATTTTGAAAAATGGGACGGAAGTGTGTAAGATGCACTGCCAGTTGGATCGCATCCCTCATGGCTGTTTTAGCAGCCAGAAGGGATGTGATCCAGTTGGCAGTGGTACTCTGTGGAATGTTTATCACATACGGATTGCTTTGTAACAGTAGAGTATCAAGAAGGCAGTGCGAGAGTAGAAATATCAAGTAGCCAGTGAAGAAAAAAAGTCAGCCTCTGTTAACGTAACTTAGTTACTGGCAGGAGAGTGATGTAACAGCAGAGTATCAAGAAGGCAGTGCGAGAGTAGAAATATCACGTAGGCAGTGAAGAAAATAAAAAGAGTCTTGGAATTGTTATGTATTATGAGAGTGTAAAAAATAAAAATAATGTTTGTGTGTTGATGAATGTCAATGATAATAAAAACGGTAACAACTTCAAGGTAGGATAACATGTCACATGTTACACATCATATGCGACTACTGTAAGGCTCGTATTTTTTTTTAATTTTTATTTTATTTTTAGCGTATGGCTTTTAGTGCCGGGAGTGTCCGAAGACATGTTCGTCTCACCAGAGTAAGTAGTTGCTTCTATGCTGACACCCATGGGGTGAGCTACAAGTAACGTCACGTGGGGAGTGTTGTCTGGGGAGGTAAGTGTGAATGTAAGGACGAGGAATTAGAAGGTAGAAGCTGTGACCTATAGTTAGGGACCAACCCCGGCATTTGCCTGGAAGGAAGGTGGGAAACCACAGAAAACCATCTTCAGGGTTGCCGGCGGGGGGTTTCAAACCTCCTCGCCTCCCGGATGTGAGCGACTGCCTGCAGCCACGCCGTAACAACCACGGCTAACTCACCCACCACCATAGGTTATGTGGTAGAAACCCACAAAACCGAGGCTGCCCTACAATGAGGCGTACTAGGCAAGATGAGAAGTGAGGTAGTTTGCAATTGCTTTCTTCACAGAGACAGTACAGCTGTACTAACTTTATGTGCAGAATCTTTCCACAACACCCACAGACACTAGCTGTGCCCTGAGTCCATTACTCAGCACCACTCATACCTCAGTACAGTAGCTTCCATAAAATCACAGCCATGAATGACACTGAGACATCGGTTAGCCCGTGATTGACATCGTGGAAAAAACTCACACTAATAACCTCGTGTGGTCCTACGGACATTCATATTAATGCAAATAAGACGAGTTATAGACGTAAATATACTATAATCAGACTTCTAGACGCACAAAAATAGAATTATTACCATTATTGTAAGGCTTCAGACTTTGCTTAAGAAAAAATACCAACTTTCAAGTTTGGCAATTAAATGTTATGTCCTTCAACACAGAAATATATAATCTAAATAACAGTAAAATTCAAACTGGTTCCAAACACGAAGAAGATAATCCTGCAAGGGGTTGAGATGCCCTAATTCCCTCATCCGTAACGCAGGTGGGCTGGTAACAGTTCTCTTCTTCGCTGGACACACTTAGCAACATTTTCCTTGTGGCAGTCAAAGTTTTTCCTCCGACTTATTGCTGGGATCTAGATTTTGTTTTAGATTGCGGGCAATCCCAAGCGCCATAGTAGAAGGACTGTCCCCGTGTATTGCGTTTTTTAAGTTGCCGCATCCTCGCCTTCAGCCTTGGTGCCTTCATTTTCTGACGCGCTTACTTCGGGAGCTATGTCCTGATCAATAGGTATAATGTATTCGTCATCATATTGGTCTGAATATTCTTCTTCTGAAGCATGCTGTAGATGGGTAACCATACGCTCTTAGGAGTCTGACACATTTTGTTGTACCTCTACATCCGTTTGCAGCCAATCAGCAACAACATTCTCAAAATTCGTGGATTGCACATTATTCTAACTGGGCCAGGTTTATAATAGTACATTATACCACGTTTCATCAGAATAAAGACAGACTAAAATCTGTCACAATTTAAAAAAAAAGTTCATAGTTGACCTCGTGTGGTCCCACGGACCACGAACAACTAATTACCTACGTACCGAAAGACTGCACGTTCACGTCATTTCACCCCAGCCTGACTGGCGACACTGCAGGAAGGTACTGGGAGTAGGGAGTCAATCGGTGGTAAAGTACTCCACTTACGAAGATATAAAAATCTTATGATGACCCAGGGACCACACAAGGTCAATTGAGGGTTAAAAGCCACATTTTACTCTAGCCTATAAATTGTACTAAGGACTGGAAATATACTTGAATAGTTCGTCACTAACGGCTAATATGTGACATTTCAGTTCAGTCCCCGGTAAGCAAAGAAACGAGATAGAAAAGAGGTTAATCGCAACTTAGATCATAATAATGGATGTATTCTCACAGTACCTTACTCGGAGATAGAAGTGAAGATCCCCTTGTTGGTGCGCCATTTCCTCCTCCAAGGCTTTAAGTTCCAGTGTACCTCTTTCTCCCAGCGTTGGTCACGATCGTTCCTGCAGTCAAAAACATCAGTCGTCAGAATCATTCATTAAATTCAAATGCATAATCGTTAGTGTAGGTCAAGATTAAATGGAAACTTTTGTTTTCGAGGGGGGAGGGAGTTAACCAAAACCTTGGAGAAGAAGTTGGAAGCATTTGAAATGTGGCTGTATCGTCGCATGCTTCGTATATTGTGGACCGACAAGGTGAGAAACACTGAGGTGCTGGATCGGATGGGCAAGGAGATGGACGTGCTGTACAACATCAAGCGACAGAAGCTACAATATTTTGGCCACGTGATTCGAAATAACAAGTACCGACTCTAGCAGCTAATCATTGAAGGCAAGTTTGAAGGACTGCGCAGACCAGGTAGGAGGAGGATTTCCTGGCTAAAGAATTTGCGGGAATGGTTTGAACTTGACTCAGCATCTCTGTTTCGAACGGCAATCTCGAGGCAAGGGATTGCAATGATGATCGCCAATCTTCGACCCGGAGACGGCATATAAAGGAGAAGAAGGAGAAGAAAAAGAAGAAGCAGAAGAAGGGAGTTTTACAGAACCTGGAAGATTACTGGAAATATATCTGTTAGGTAGTCAGTCCGAAGGCTGGTTGGATCCTAAAAAAGCACCGCCATTAGTTTATTTGGGTAGATACTGTGCCCAATTGGACACGGCTGACTGGCATCGAACTGGGGTCTTTATAAAGGAAAGATCAGGTCCATGATTTGTCTAAGAATCGAATCATTGATCTCTGAGGGGGAACAGCCACAGTGAACCCGAGGACCAATGAGATAATGACAGTATATAATAATAATAGCTTAATTCATCGTCCAGAACGGGAATTGTAGGCAATAAAAGATGGAATATTGTGTAAAACGCAAGGCAGCATACGAACATGTTAGCGAGAGCTACAGAAAAAGAGCCAACTTGACATTTTGACAAAGTGAAGTTGAAAGTGGGCGGTGCAGACGTGACGCCAGTGCACTATTTCTTGGCGACACTGGAGTGAGAAGGCCGTGATTAACGACGAAGAAAATCCCCGCTGGACAAGGCAGAACAATAGAGAGGGGAGAGTCATCAAGACAAATTAATTAATTACTGCCAAATGAAGCATTCAAATGGAAGGAGACTTACATCCAGAGACTTCTATTCGAAGAGAGGTAATTTAGGAGTATTTGCACACCTACATTGAAGCCTGTATGTGTTTATGAGCATATTCACACACGTACTGCGGAGGGGCACTGGTAAGTCTCGTAGCAAGAGGGGATTCCCTCGAGGTAGCGCCACCAAGCCATGGATGAAAGCAATTAATTTTAATTAATTGAACGAAGGAATTGCCAGCACGCAAGTGAATCTGGAACCTCCATGAATAGATGAGCAAGAATCACGCTTTACCTTGTCAGAATACGCGTTATTTAAGAAGAGAGCCGCTCCTGAAATTCAAGAGGACTACTTTTCGTCAGAAACCTTTATATGGGAGATGAAGGAGAAGAGAGTCAGTTCTTCTTGACTCAACTTGTGGGACGACATGCTGCCCAACCACGCGGGAAAAGTGCGCGCAATATATAAGTAGTTACGTTCAGTATCATTGTGATGAACAATGAAAGGCGCATTATGCAGCATAATACAAGTAATTCTGCATTAATATTATAACCAGTCTACAGCAGACGTATAAGCAGGCAGTATACGCGACTAATAATCAGTGCAGCGTAGAGATATTGCAGTATGATTTTTATAGACAATGAACTTATCCACAGGAAGGATTACGATATTTAAAGTATCACATATAATTGTAACAAATACTACAGATTACGGGAACCTGGAAGGCATCACAAGTATTTGTGATTTATAATTGAGCAACATTGCAAGATAGAAAATAGAAGTTGTAAGAGACGGGAGATGAGCACACATACGCGATGTAGACTTTCGGAGGAGACAGGCGGTTGTCAGAATTTGGCTGCGTCGCATCTCTGAAGTCTGGCAATTGTGGAAAGCCAAGCAAGGCTCCGTGTGTAAATTATTTGTGAAGTTATTTTAAAAGTGATCATTAAAAGTGTTTATATTTGTGTGTCAAAATAATGTATGGTGTTTCAAAGTGTAAAATGCCGGTATTGCATGATATAATTACCATGTGCAAACCATATTCAATGTTTCGTATGAAAAGTGTCATGATGGCTTAGAAGTAAGCAGAATGGTGGGCGAGTTGCTGTCATGTTGGACAAACCCAGCAAAACGGAAAGTGAGTACCATCCTAATACGTTAATATGATTTAATAGCTCACCATACAACATGTCATTTCCTCAAATATTAAGAATTAGCAGTCATTTGTATACGAGCTCACATCCCTCGTATTTTTATAAATATATGGCTTTGAGGATGATAAACTTCGACCATTTAGGCGTAAGACGTTGATGAAAGTAAATAATAATAATAATAATAATAATAATAATAATCTGACGTCGGTGTCAATGATAAATATATACATCGGCTTATTGATGCCTATAGAACGTGCAAATGTGTCATATCCATTGAAATAGTAGCGTACTGTGTTATTGTGAAACGTGAGAAAGAGAGATAAAATAGCGAGACAAAGAGAGTTTTCAGTGTAATTGAAATGTTAGATAAATGTTAAATAATATTAAATGCTACATGGTTGTATTTGAGAGCCATTAAGGTAGTTAATGTAAGTGCCAGTAAATTAATACATGTTTTGGAGCTACGTAAAACCTTGGTTTATAAGTAAATGTATGGAGGACAGGAGTGCTTTATGAATTGAGTCATCTGAAAGAAATGTTGTTTTAGCCGCTACAAGCGAGCATGTAACGTAAAATCAAGAGATTTGCGTCAATAATTGCAGGGACCATCCAAGAATAGTTCGCGCGTTGATGAATCTAGTAGGCCAATCTTCGAATCTACGATGTGGTATCGCCTCAGAGCATACATGAGTATTCGCAACAGAGTTGGGGCAGAGGTTGTCTGTATCCCACTGTTAGCAGAGTCTTCGCTGCCAGGGAAAAACTTAGACACCCTAGGTAAGCCAGTATAGTAATTGATCTACCCATAGAGGTAAGATAAAATTCTTCGAGTAGGAAACAGTTGATTTCCTCTATATATATTCGTGCCCGTACATTGAGATAACAGTTTGAAACTCGGCTGGTACGCGTACAGAGCCACTGATTACGTCCATAGAACGGCGAAACTATTTGTGATCCATCCCTCGCTATGAATACTAATTAGGAGCCGAAATGAGCCCTTTAAATACCCTAAGTGTAGGAGTTAAATACTTAGATCGAATGAATTCGTAATGACACAATCCAATCAGGTACCTCTGGGAGAGCTGCAACACCTGGTGAGCAAATGGCCAAGTTTATTTACTTGCAGAAAGTCGGTCAGGAAGGCATATGGAGGCCACAGACCCGGTAGCCATCTTGAGGAGGGCGGTCCGTGACGAATCTTTTGTTCACACCGAGGAGAGTCAATTAACCGGATCCCTTTTTCTTTTTCTTTTAAGGTTGTACTGGTACACTGAAGAATCTCGTTATCTATAAAAGTAATTGATATATGCTCGATATTATTGTATCAAATAGATTATATGCACTGTATCCATGTGTATAGAATGTTGGATCGAAGTAATCGGATAAGATTTGGCCAAGTTATTGTCGGAGGACAACTTAACTGCACCAAATAAATAGATGCAGTTTTGTAAAGAGTAATTACACAGTTTATGCTAATTTATTCAAATGGGTAGCATAATTTAACGATATGACACGTTTGTAATGATATTAATGACATGACCAGACCCAGAAGGTTGTTGTATGGTGAAGCTAAAAATTCAATAACTATGTGTATTTTGGAGGGAAAGGTATATCACTTCCGCGTTTGAAATTTATGGGAAAGGAAAACGATGTGCGCGGAAAAGCAACACATGTTAAGCAAGGCATAAGCTAATGAAATCAATGTTATTCAAGGTAAATGTTCCGTTTCAAAACGGATAAATATTTAATAATTCCACATAATGTTTATTTAATTGTAATTTATGTTTGTTGTGTTGTGGTATGCAAATGTTAATATGAATCGTGCCACGTGAAAGACACTATGAACACTCGTCAATGTCGAAGAATACCAACGTTAGGATATGTAGGATAGATATGGGTGCAGTGGAGTACCAAACTTTATGAGAAAAGACTCACATATAATTTTGACTTTTGTTTTGTTTTGGGAAGTAATTGTAATATTTTTGTGTTTTGTGTTGTGTTTTGCCATGAGTTAATACCATTAAATGATATAGTTAGGAATTTGGTGTTTCTTTCAAGTAGAGTTGTTACCTGACAGACTCAAATCCTGAACATGTGATCGTATAGTGGGAGGAACGCCCCATGCCTCGAAAGACCGTGGACTAGCTGGGATACGAACACATGTTCCATATGATGACGCAAGGGTATAATACCCACAAAAACCCAAGGCAGCGCTATATTGAGGCGTACTAGGCAAGAAGAGGAGTGAGGTAGTTTGCCATTGCTTTCCTCACTGAGTCAATACAGCAGTACTAATCCTATGAGTAGAACCTTTCACAGCTTCCACAAGCACTGACTGTGCCCTGAATGTCATTACTAAGCACGACCCATACCTCGGTAGCTTCCATATAATCACAGCCATTAGTGAGATTGAGACATCGGTGAAAATCCACATTTTACTCTAGCCTGTGCCAACAGACAAATGCAAATGTACTGCATGTACTGTAATGTATTTGTAATATTACGTAAATAAAGGTTTTTATCTGTTGCTTTTACCACGACGGTAGCCATGTTTGAGGCGCACACATTAACGTCATATCACATCCCCTCACTGTTGCCAGCATGTCCGATAGAAATTACACCAGAACTAAAATGGGTGTCTGGACTAAACAATTGGTCTGGATGAAATTATTAGTCGCTACTTGGTTCGCCGACTGTCTGGACGAAAATTACTGATTGCACTACAAGCAAGGGGTTATGAGGCGTAAGCTCCAGTTAGGGTTGTTTTGTATGTAGAACAGTATTCGCCATTGCAATGAAACTTGGTGCACTTTCAAATTAACTTGACCGCGCTCATTAGTTTTACTACACCGGATGCGAAATAATACTGAATGCGTGGGGTAGCCTACATGTTGCTGAAATGACAGTCAGCTGGAATTTGATGTATATAAGTCGTGATCATATTTGGGATGGCTGGGTGGGTTATATGCAGCTTAGGAGTAAATATCTATTACTACATCATCTCCAGATACCATTACTACAGGAAGTTTGGCTAATTTCAGTAGTTTAAGCATTTTTTACTTTGATTCTGGTCAAGGGAAGTTGGTTGGTTAGTTCCTCAGGTTAGGGGCTGCGACAACGTGGTCACGTAGCCCCGTGGACTTTGGGTGTGTGTAGAATCTGTCTGATAACCGGTGTTAGTTGTGATGACTGTATTAGTGTGTGTTATATATTTCTTAAATCAAGTTAAGGGACACTAGGGCTGAGTTTTAGGCAAAAATGACAAAATGACTATTTTTTGTTTTTTCCATATATATATCTAGATGTTCGAAGCCGTATCACGAAGGCAAATGGTGCCTTTGTCCAGCTCTACTCCATATGGAGAAATAGAAACATTTCCAGGAAGACCAAGCTCCACCTTTTCAATAGCAACGTAAAGTCGATTCTTCTCTACGGCTGTGAAACATGGAAAGTCACAAAACCGATCAACAACCAGCTACAGGTGTTCATTAACAGATGTCTGCGTCGCATCATGCATGTGAGGTGGCCGGACATAATCTCAAATGAAGATCTTTGGACCATCACCAATCAACAACCGATTAGCATCCAGATAAAGGAGAGGAAATGGCGCTGGATTGGTCATACACTAAAGAAGCCGGACGGAGCTATTGAGAGGGCGGCGCTAGACTGGAATCCTCAAGGCGCCAGGATGCGAGGTCGACCTAAGACGACCTGGAAGAGGACGATCGAAAATGAAATTGCAGAGGTGGACAAGAACTGGAGTCAAGTGAAGAGAATGGCCAGGAACCGTACTGCGTGGAGAAATTTCGCTCCGGAAGGAGCGGCAGGAATTAAGTAAGTAAGTATATATATAACTTATGGACCCCTGTGGATCATTTCAGTAAAACAGTTTTCATGCACCGCCTTTTTTAAAGGCTCAGTGACATTTTTGAATCTCCTCTGCGTAAAAAGAAGATGGAAGGCAAATCTAAGAAAGTAGGCTATACTTTTAAAACTAGAAATCCTAGAAAGTCTTAGGTTAACTCAAACGAAAGGTCTCCACGCTCTTTATCTCTACAACACAACATTGCATTTTTCACATTTTTTCCACAAAAGTTTCATTGGGTGAGCCAAACTGGTTAATATAGCATGCGATTTTATAAAAATGCTTTTATCTCGAAACAACGTTTTTAGGTAATCAAAATGCTCCATGTGCATGAGATATTCACCAAATTTTACTAAAAAAATCACTGCATATTCAGACACACATGTGTTGCAAGATAACATTGCAATATATCCAGCCACTTTGTAAATTACAGACCAAAAATTAAAAAAACTATGAAAAATTATCAAAATTCATAAAACATGATGGCACATAAAGAAAACAAGATGTTCAGTAAAGAACATATAGCCTACTTTCTCCTAAATGTATGAGTATAGTTATAACTCGTTGTTATTATCAAAGAGTATAATAGAACTATTCTTTGTTGAAGACCTTAGAAACGATTTACCTCTACCAAACGCCACGACCTAGATAAAAACTGCTACCATCATTGAAGAAAGAAAGAAAGATAAGAAGTATATCAAGAATGTTATGGATCTGGAGACATAATCGACCGGACTGGCGGCGTGGCTCAGCGGTAACGTTCTCGCTTGCTGGGCCCTAGGTTGCAGGTTCGTATCCTGGCGCAGTCAGCTGGCATTTGAGGGTGCACAAATGCGAGGGAGCCGTGTCAGTACATTTACTGGCACGTTAAAGATCCCCTTCGGGCCAAAATTCCGGCACCCCGGTGTCTCTAAAAGCAGCAGTAGTTAAAAGGGATGTAAAACCAATAACATTATTATTATTATTATTACGACCTGCCGTGGGCAACATCCAACTTTGAGTTGAGGCATGTCTTTACACGTCTGGTTGTGCATGGCTTTCACAACCCTAATTGAATTAACAAATCTTTCCATGACCCTACAGAGACGTGTGTATACAAACTATGTGGATATTTTCGATAATATAATCCTAACAGAGCGAGTGCATTCTAGCGGCCAGAATAAGAAACTTTTCAATAAAATCTGGAAGTTACCTTTTTGGCAGCTAGATGTCTCGAGTAAATCTGCTGGCGAATTATGTTTTAATTAAATATATATTTTACACCATAATGTGGACAATATAACGCTTAATAACATTTTCAAGTAACGCAAAATAGGCTGTTACAAACCCTTTAAAATAAAAAGTTAAAATGTATCGTAGTATCAACTTGTCATTCTTCAAATTCGATGCGCATAGAATGATAATGGTATAGTAATCAATGGATCCCCACGTAGACTAGTCGGGACATCTAGTGGTGAAATATCGAACAATATAATCCTAACAGAGCGAGTGCATTCTAGCGGCCAGAAGAAGAAACTTTTCAATAAAATCTGGAAGTTACCTTTTTGGCAGCTAGATGTCTCGAGTAAATCTGCTGGCGAATTATGTTTTAATTAAATATATATTTTACACCATAATTTGCACAATATAACGCTTAATTTTAAAACATCTGAGTCATTACAAAACAATAAACATATAACATTTCAAGCAAAAAAACTAGCTCTGATCGGGTTTGAACCATAGGAATCTGAGCGACAGGCTATCGCTCTACCACTGAGCTAATTGTGCCAACGAATATCGTTCTATTTAAAATGACTTACATAGAACTTGTTAGCAAATAATGATTTATACTAACCGATTTCATCACTGGAGTATATTATTTATATATAAAGCATTTCATACAAAGTTTATTTATTTTTTATCAGTACGCTATATTGCATTCAATACTCAAATTAGTGAAATATAAGTCAGGCACAAGATATCCGCTGCCATCTTGTCTTATTAATGAATCAGCTGAGCTTTTTAAAATCACGTCTGCACTATAGTATTACAAAATAAACTTTTAATTGTGTACGTGCCTCTTCCTTTAGAACAGTTAAAACGATTCTCGGCTCGATAATCGGAACTGGTGGGTCCCATGATATGGATTATAAAGTTTGCATAATTCGCACGGCCGCCATCCTGAAATGGTATGGCGGACGACCTTGTAGTTTGGTCACAAGACGCATCCTGTACGAAGGTATGTTGTTACCAAATTTGGTAGAGATTGGATGATTTGGTTAGTCTTTATTTGATTTTACGTTTTGAACGTTTGAGTGGCCGCCATTCAGTTTTAGTAAAGATGGCGGCGATATAAAACATGACACTGAGGTGTCCTTTGCTAGTGCTACCTTTGTACCAAATTTCGTTCAATTCGCATTCACCGTGTTCGAATTGATAGGGGGGGACAGACATTCAGAGTACACACACTCACACACACACACACAGACTCACACACACACATACACACACACAGACTCACACACACACATACACACACACAGACAGACACACTTTTTTTCGCCCTGTGTTGATCTCATAAGTCTACTTTCATTTTTTGCAAAAATCGAAAGTAGGCTAAAAATAATCTGACAGCATACATGTATCACTTTCCTGAAATATCTCAATGTTATAATATTTAGAATAGTTTATGAACATATCAAGCGTTTTACACAATTGCTAATGCGCATGGAGCATTTTGATCACACGGTATATTTTGATAATATAATTAGTAAAAATTCAAATACATTTCATCCAATTGTTTTCAAATTTGGTATGTGACTTAGTGTTACTAGTCTAAGTATGCGGTTTAAATTTCAACTCATTCTGATAAAAAAATGTGGAAGTTGAAAAACTCAGCCCTAGTGTCCCTTAAGACTGCAGACTTTGAATTTTTAAGTAGTTCCTACTTTTTCCACCAGACGCCACCGTCAACGACTACTAGTTCAGAAATTGGCTACTAGACGCCACCGCAGTCGGCTCCTGGCGACGAGCGTTGTTTACATTTTAACCTAATTTTGTTTCACACAGGTGTAATTAGTGGAAGGTTCTTTAACATGCCATAAATCTATGACATGGGACCGGCGGCTTTACTTCCCCTCCGAAGGAAGGCATACTGAGGGATTTTTAACGCTCTTAAAAATCCGACGACTTCGGCCGGATTTAAACCCGCGATCTTGGACATAGAAGCTATAAATGGTTTTAGAAGAAATGTTTAATTTATAAAACGTTTTAATCGTCGTGTAATCGGGACATCGCAAAAACGTTTCTGATCGTGAGCCCTAGCTGAAACCCTCAGTGCATTTCTACAGAATCGTTATAATACACGCGCGCACGTAACCGGCAATCGTGGTGATACGCACATGCTTGTGGAACTCGTAAAATTTTCTATCACCGAATAGATACTTTCAGCTTGACGCGGCTGACACAGACTGATAGAAACTTACCGCATTTTCCGAGTCCTCCGGAGTAAAGACAGTCGCTTGCGCTCGTAACAATTTCACTCGTAGGTAATATGGTTCAATTTCTCGCTAAACGTTTTCACATAATAACTTCATAGGCACGTGCCTGAACCTGGCGTAACAGCACAGGGAGGTCAGCAGCAACAACTGACTTGTCTAGGCTCAACGTGGCCTTTATATACTGTCAAGCGGTCTTTTCTGGAACGATATTCTACAGGCCCACTGTTGTTCGCTGACTTCTTGCGACCTACAGTAAGATGTACTAATATATCGAGCAGAATTTTATGTCAAGACAGGAGAATGCCCTATGATTATGCAATTATCTCTGTAAGTCGTGTAATGTCACGAAGCGGCAAGGGTAGAAGAAATTCGGCTAGAAATGGTAATATGCAGAGGGAAAGCAGGACTGAAAAGATTGCATTGGATAATCGAATTGGCATGGGTTTTAGGAAATACTGTACATCCTCTTACTGGACAAAAGCAGTAATCGTCCCAATTTATAAGCAAGATAACAGAAAAGATACCTAAAATTTACCCTGGAAGCAAATAATGTACTTTTTAAACTCAAGACAATCTGATATATTGGCTTTCACGGCCTGTGGGGGTCCGGGCATGGACACCAAGAGCCCGCTGATGAGCCAGCTCGGTATTACTAGGCGAAAACCCACACAAGACACGGCATAAACCTAGAAAAATTGGTGAGTTTTAATTCACTGGCCTTGAAAGCCAATATACCATCTTTAGGAAGCCTTCATAGGGAGGTTAAGGCTCTTGAGGCTTTAGCTCTCGTAGTAAAGAGCCGCAGGTGCGCTTCTAAAAAGGGAGGTAGTGCGCAGTTCGCTACTCATGCGGGGGTCCGGGCACGTACACCAAGAGCCCGCTGATGAGACAGCTTGGTGTTCCTAGGCAATACTTCACACAAGACACGGCATAAACCTAGAAAAATTCATGAGTTTCAAGAAAATCTAGTTCATTTTATTCCGAAAAAGAAAAATATTTTGATTTTTCATCACATTCTCAAAACTAGGTAACCTTGTATATTTGATGTTGACAAAGAAGAGTGCATGAGGCTCAATGATTATACACATAAGGGTTATAGCTACCCTCTATCGCCACCCCTGGTGAGCATACAGTTTTAATGAAGAGAACTGTTTAACTGCGACAAGCTTCATTTGACTAACAGCTGTTTGCCGCCATCCTCAAACATTTGCTCTAATGGGCCATGTACTGTTCTTACTTGTTGACATTCACCCACCACTTCTACTCGTGGACAAGGTAACCGAGCTATCATTACACAGTAAATGAAGGCAGTTTACGACAATTTCTACAGTCATGGAAATATTTGTTGATTCCACGTTCCATTTATAGTCTATTTTTATATATGAAACAAGTAGTTCCGTGAAGAACTATACAGCCTATTTTCATATATCCTACTTATGTTAATTGCCTCTATTTACATACAAAATTTCAGTTTGATTGCTGTAATAGATTCGTAGATATTGAGAACCGACTAAATATTTCGGATGGTCGCCATGTTGGATTTTATATATGTAGGTCCTAGAGTTATGTGCTGTTACATGAATAATATTGTGTACGTGTAGCATTCAAACTTCAATCGCATGATTAGGACACAAGAAGTAACAAGAAGATTTTAAAATTTCGCACAGCTGCCATCTTGTGGTTATGGAAAGAATTGAAATAAATTAGATGCCAGTGGATTAACATTCGTATAAGGATTTACTGTACCAAGTTTCACTGCACTCGGATGGTTAAATTGCGAGAAACGTCCATGTGAATACTTATACTTCGCGTCGCCGCCATGTTGGATTTGTGATCACCAGGTTATTTAAAGTCCTATAGGTGAACTTAAGTTCATAGCCCCTATGAACATAACAAAATTCAGTTTGATTGCTATAATAGATTCGTAGATATTCAGAGCGGTCTAAATACTTCAGATGGTCTCCATGTTGGATTGTTAAATGTATAGGCCATAGGGTTATATACCATTAAAGGAAAATTATTGCGTGGGTTCATAATTCAAACTTTCACATCGATCGCATGATTACGACACAAGAAATAAAAAGTTAATTTTAAAATTCGCAAAGCCGCCATCTTGAGGTTATGTAAACAATTGAACTAAATTAGATGCCAGTGTATTACAATGTGTATAAACATTTCCTGTACCAGATTTCATTGCGGTTGGAACAATAATCGCGAGAAAGGTCTATTTAAAATTTTCAAATTCGCTTGGCCGCCATGTTCGTTTTGTAGTTAACCGTTTCTTGAAAGTCTTATAGATGAACTTCCAGTAATGCCCTTTATCTCCGTACAAAATGTCAGGGTGATAACGCTAATAGTTTCAGAGATATAGAATGCCGGTGAAATATTTCGCACATCCGCCATCTTGTGGTTGTGTAAACAAGTGAACCAAGTTAGATGTCAGTGCATTACAATGTGCTCTTCGTTTGACGCCTCCATGTCACTGTTTGCAATGCGACTGGCAGCGTTGGACGATTGATGCATGCTGCTGCTCGCTTTGTATCGTCACTTGACGTGCACGTGTGCCCTCTAGCGACGGGCTGTGACCTTACACGCTCTGGCCGGAACCACACCTCGTTACACACGCCACGATTAGCCGATGTCGTCACAGGTTTGCGGATTCCAGCCTCCGGCTCGTTACTTTTTGAACGCAACTTATAGTACGCCCCTCTTACAATGCTGAGTCACAAATAATTATCTGCGCCAGATCCAGTATTTCCCGTTGGTCCTATTTCCTTAACTTCATTTTCCACACGTACTCACATGTATATCTGACTCTGCATCGACCATGAGACTGAAGTGCTCGAGGGCTTGGGAAGCGAGGTAGTGCTATAGATTATTATCGGGCGTACGGCTGCACGTACTGTAAAATAAACCCCACGGCAACCAAGTTAGCGAGGTCATGGGTAAGATAGTTAGATATTGTTGTTTTAAGGGGCGGAACTACGAGATCATCTGTCCCTATGGGTAAGATAGACGTAGCGCATTTTGTGTGTTTGAGTCTTCAGTCTTTTGGCTGGTTTCATGCGGCTCTCCATCTTCCCTGTCAGGAGCTAATCGTTTCATCACCACATTGCTACCACACCCTTCATCCGAGGCAGTTTGTTGGTTGGTTGGTTCTTAAGGTTAGGGGCTGCGACAACGCGGTCATGTAGCCCCGTGTACTTTGGGTGTGTGTAGAATCTGTATGATAACCGGTGTTAATTGTGATGACTGTATTAGTGTGTGTATCTGTTTTAATTAAAGTAAGGCCTGCAGACGATCAATTTTCAAGTAGTTCCTTCTTTTGCCGCCAAACGCCACCGTCAACGACTACTAGATCAGAACTTGGCTACCAGACGTCACCGCAGTCTGCTCTTGGCAACGAACGTAGGAACCTAAGAGCGTTGTTTACATTCTTAACCTATACAATTTAGCTTCACACAGGTGTAATTAGTGGAAGGTTCTTTAACATGCCATAAATCTATGACATGGGACCGCCGGCTTTACTTCCCCTCCGAAGAAAGGCATACTGAGGGATTTTAACGCTCTTAAAATCAATCTGTTTAACATATTCTAACCTTGGTCTTCCTCTTCAGTTCATATCCTCAATCCTTCCTTCATAACTAAATTAGCTATACCTGGGTGTCTTAGTATGTGTCCTACCAACCTATCTCTTCTCTTCATTAGCGTCTGCCTCGTTGCGCAGTGGCTAGCATTCTTGGCTGATACTGCGGAGGCCCGGGTTCGATTCTCGGGTCTGCCACAAATAAACTGGTCCGTGGGCTGGAACGGAGTACACTCAGCCACGTGAGGTGGTTTTCCGTGGTTTCCCACTTCTACTCCAGGCGAATGCCGGGATGGCTCCTAAATTATGGCCACGGCCACCTCCTTCCAAATCCTCATCCTGAATTACAAATACACACATTGATATAGCCATCACAATAACACAGGATCAATGTCTACCCCTTATTAATCCAATTTCCAACGGGATCGGGGATGAGATGCGATGAAATTCCAAGTGGATGATGTTTTTTTTACGGCCAGACGCCCTTCCTGACGCCAACCTCACGAGAGGAGTTAATGAGAGATGAATTGAATGAAGAGGAATGAAAGTTCAATTTCATGTAGTTTCAACACTGTCACTGTCAACCAGCGGCGAAAGTTGGAACTTTATAGAGCGTCTCTCACCAAATATAGCTACACACTAACAATTGTAGTGGTAGGTTCATTTACATGCCATAAATCTATGACATAGGCCCGCCGGCTTTACTTCCCCTGAAGTACTGAAGGATTTTAACGCTCGATAAAATCCCACGTCTTCGGCCGGGTTTGAACTCCACGATCTTGGGCATAGCAGTTTAACATGCTAACGACTGCGCCACCGAAGCCGCTATCACAATAACACAGGATATTAGACTAATTTCACACCCACACCCAAGTACATGGGGCTACAGGTCTGACGTTTGTTTTTGGCCGGTGTGTTTGCTTGTTGCGTAGAGGTCTCTGGCCAGCCAGGAGGAAGGAGGTTGAACGGTTAGCAGAGTGGATGCGTGGATTTTACGGCCACCGGCCAAAAACAAACGTCAGACCTATACATGACCACGATGTCGCAAAGCCCATAAATGTATATACAACAACAACAACAACAACTAGTTGAGAGCCCCCTGTCTATTAGGTAGTCAGCCCGAAGGGTTGGATCCTCAAAAAGTACCGCCGTCAGGTCATGTGGGTGATGATGATGATCAGGTGCCAACAAGTCGGCGTCGACTCCTAGTGACTGCATGGATGGACTGTCTCCATATGATTCGGTCTTCAGCCATACACTTCAGATCCTTCACTGACATATTCATGTTGGATTTGATGGAGTCGATCCATCTCAATGCTGGTCGCCCTCGTTCCGAGACCCTTCCAACTTTCCAAGCACGATTGTCTTTTCCAACGAATCAGAACGCCTCATAATGTGTCCAAAATATGACAGCTGGTTATGTGGGTAGATACCCACAAAAACCCAAGGCAGACCTATATTGAGACGTACTAGGCAACATGAGGAGTGAGGTAGTTTGTTATTGCTTTCCTCACTGAGTCAGAACAGCAGTACTAACCCTATGAGTAGAACCTTTCACAACATCCACAGGCACTGACTGTGCCCTGGATGTCATTACTAAGCACACCCATACCTCAGTAGCTTCCATATAATCACAGCCATGAGTGAGGCTGAGACTTCAATGAAAAGCCACATTTTTCTCTAGCCTGTGCCTAATGGGGGATAACACAAATAGAAGAAGCACACGCCTGATTTGTTACTTGCGATTATGTTCAAATCTTTTTATATTATACCCCCAGTGTTTCACATCTAGTGGAGCGTGGGTTGGCGACCACGGGACCCCAGCTGAGACCGGCAATGCCTTCACTTACTTGTACCGGGCTCCTCTCCGTCTTCTTTCCAGTCGACCTCTCTTAATCAACTCTTGTTCTCTTCCGACCCCGACGGGATTTGTGTATCCGAGGCCTATGGAGTCTCTTCTTTTCCCGCCTTAATTGGCCCTTGTCTCATCTTTCCTGATACCCTCCTTTGCGAGGGGTCAGCCTTCTTTTTCTTTTCATGTTATCTCCTGCCTTCTGCTCAAGGCCCTCAAGGAGGCAGGGTGTATTGTGCCCAACTGAGTTTGGCCCAAGGTATCGAACGCGAGGCCTGGGAGATGGAAGTATTGCCCAAGTTCCAACCGAGGAAGAAGTATTGCGAAAGATTACGTCAGCCATGTAGGAATCATACCACATAGCTGCCTTATTAAAACAATATAGGAAGTCATAAAGACACCTATCAGCAAGAGAACATAAACAGATAAGCGAAGTTCTGCACCCTCATGGGTTGGTATTGCATCAGGCAGAATTCATTAAAAACCTTCAAGCAAACACATTTTTATCAGATTTACGATGACAGAACTTCAGAATTAATGGTACTAAGTCCACTGAGTAATGGTTATTGCGATGATTCAGACTGGATCCAAAGGGAGCCCACACAGCAGTAATTTTGATACAGAAGTTTAGGATGCACCAAACAAGAGCTAATCAATGTTAGGGGGCAACATAACCAAGAGAAAACACCGTTCAGAGATACCGAGCGTTAAGACTCATGTAGGGAGTATATCTGATTGTAGATTGGCAGCCCTAGGTGCTGACACGGATAAAAGTTGCAGCGTCAACAGTTATGTCATTGGTAATCAAAACGCAAGGATATGGAAGTACAGTAGACTAATCCACCGGCCCCATAAGAGGGATAATAATCATTTTTAGCCTATTTTCAATTTTGAAAAAAATAGGCTTATGAGATCACCTTTTGTCCGTGTGTGTGTGCGTGCGTGTGTGTGTGTGAGGTGTGTGTGTGTCCCCCCTAATAACTTTTGAACGGCTGGAGCGATTTCAATGAAACTCAGTTAGCTCATAGCACTATCGCGGGCGACTTCGACCATGCCCTTCAAATTTTGTTACATCACACCAATCCAACATGGCGGCTGTACGAAATATTTCACCAGCATTCAATATCTCGGAAACTATTCCCGATATCACCCTGGAATTTTGTACAGTGATAAAGGGAACTACTAGAAGTTCACCTATGTGACTTTTGAAAAACCAGTAACTATAAAACCAACATGGCGGCCAAGCGAATTTGAAAATTTTAAATAGACCTTTCTCGCGATTTAATGTTCCAATCGAAATGAAATCTGGTACAGAAAATGTTTATACACCTTTTAATGCACTGGTATCTAATTTATTTCAATTGTTTACATAACCTCAAAATGGCGGCTGTGCGAATTTTAACATTAAGTTTTTATTTCTTGTGCCGTAATCATGCGATCGTAGTGAAAGTTTGAATAATGAACCCACGCAATAATGTTCCTTTAATGGTACATGACTCTATGGCCTATACATTTAACAATCCAACATGGCGACTATCCGAAATATTTAGACGGCTCTGATTATCTACGAATCTATTATAGCAATCAAAATGATTTTTTTTATGTTCATAGGGGCTATAAACTTAAGTACACCTATAGGACTTTAAATAACCTGGTGATAACAAATCCAACATGGCGGCGACGCGAAGTATAAATATTCACATGGACGTTTCTCGCAATTTAGCCATCCGAGTGCAGTGAAACTTGGTACAGTAAATCCTTATTTGAATGTTAATCCACTGGCATCTAATTTATTTCAATTGTTTCCATAACCACAGGATGGCAGCTGTGCGAAATTTTAAAATCTCCTTGTTACTTCTTGTGTCCTAATCATGCGATTGAAGTTTGAATGCTACACGTACACAATAATCTTCATGTAACAATACATAACTCTAGGACCTACATATATAAAATCCAACATGGCGACCATCCGCAATATTTAGTCGGTTCTCAATATCTACGAATCTATTACAGCAATCAAACTGAAATGTTGTATTTTTTACAGAGGCAATTAACATAAGTAGGATATATGAAAATAGGCTGTATAGTTCTTCACGGAACTACTTGTTATTAATTAAAAGTAAACGTGCGATGAAAATAAATTCCGCATAGAAATGTTAGAATTAGCTCATTCCACATTTGCATAAAAAGTATCAAGCAAATAATGGTTCGAATATAGAAGATAGGCTCCGCCAGTGAGTGAAGGGACTACGTTTTGACGAATCAGAATAAAAAGGGGGTCGAATGAGGCCCACACACAGTCAGTCTTAAGCAGGCGTGGAGGCGCTGCGTTGAATCGCAGCCACAGTCATACAGTCAACCATAAGCAGGCACACGAAGGTGCTGCGCTGAATCGCGGCCAGACAATCAGTTCAGTATACAGTATCCGCAGTGACGGAACATCGTGATCATTAGAAACTTTCAGCATAAGCAGTTTCGCGGAAGTACTGCGCTGTTTCATCGAAGTATTATCCAGTTACTATTGAGTGCTGAGACGCGTTACGCTAGATCGCAAAGTATAATTCAGCTTACCAAGAGTGCCCGGAAGGCATGGTGCCGTCTTCAGTAAATAAACAGTATAACTAAATATACAGCGGACTCTGGGAAGTCGTGCCAAATCACGTCAAGGCCATTAGTTAAAGGCACGGTATTATTCAGAGCCAGAGAGGCGCTGCGCGGTGTTAGCCGACAAAGTAAAGACAGTCGCGAGTTCGAGACTCCAGGGAGTCAGTACGGTAAAAGGGGTTGAAAGTAAAGTTACCGAGATAAAAGAACAATATTCAAATACCACAGAGACGTTACCGAACTCCAAGTTCAGAGAAAGGCGAGTTCGAATAGGATAACAGAGCTAGGAAATGCACTTGAAGTCAAGTTGCAATCCGTCTAGCAGAAGGGGTCATCAAAGACATTTATCGTCAACCAGAACGAACAGTGTGGTCGAAAGATTAGACTTAGGAAAAGCAGTGTCCGAGAGACTTATAGGAGAAAGGAACTAGTACGAGCCCTTACAAGTTCAATGCTGTTTCTTGGAACTAGCAGCGAAGGGTCAGCTATAAGTAGGAATCACTGAGATATGGTGGTCTGAAGAAATAGTGAAGTGAAGTGTAGTGAAGTGCTGTAATTTTTAAAGAAAGGATATTATTATATTTGTAGGTTAAGTAATTTTTTTTGGAAGGTGAAAATGTGTTCTTTTATAAATCAGTGTATAATGTGTGATTATTGTAGGGAGTGTATAGAAATAAGTGCCATGGAAGAGCATTGGGATGTATAAAGATGGGTGAACCTATTCAAATGATATAATCATCAGCTGCACACGGGTGAGTAATGGAAATTTCATTATGAGTGTCGTAGCACTATGTACTGTAATAGCGTAATCAAGTGTTGACTGGGGAGTTTGACCTTGGTTCCGCTATATAAGATTGAAATGCACTAAAGAATTCATAAAATGTTAGGGATAAAAGTAAAGTTTAAACGCGAGGACAATCTCGTTGGAAATGCAGATAAAATGGCAGTAATTGAATATAAATTGATTAAAACCCGCAAATATAATAGGATTAAATAATAAAGTAAATGAAAAGTAAGAATCGAGACTTGAGATACAAATGGCTTGAATTTTCGCCATATAAATTGCAAAATAAATGAGCACCATAAAAGGTTATTAAAATCGGAAATAATATTATAAATGGCTTGAATTTTCGCAATGTAAATAACCGTAAAGTAACTAAGCGCAGTAATAAAATAATTACAAGTTAATGAATAATGTTAATAAATGGATTAAAGGATTTCACCAGATAACGAAATTATACAATAAATAAGCGCCAGAATAAATAATTGAAAAGTTGAATAATATATATTAGGAACTCGGGCTAAGGATATTAAATAATTGAAGGAACAATAATGTTCATAGTTATGGTCATAGTAATGAATTTATAAGAGGGTAATAAATTAATTAAATACTGTAATATCGTTTTGAAATAATAAAGATTTTGAGAGCCATTAAAATGTGGTGAAACGAAACACCAATGAATGTTATGTTAAATTGTAGGCCGTCATGTCGAAGTTATGAAGTAAAATAATAGGAGGACCCGGGAGACTTACCGTGACAAATGAATTGTGGATACCCAAGATAAAATAAAATTGCCGAAAGGGCCAAATAGTGAAATAAGTTAGCTTCAAGCTGTTACGGGATATGAGATCCAGAATAAGCCTTGTGTCGGGAGATGAAAATATGTGAAAATAAGTTGAAGTTGTGCTTAAATAGAAATGAATAAGTTGGACGCCGTCGTCGTAAATGAAAGTAAGTATGCAGATATGAGTCCCGCTGAACGGATTTTGGGTCCCCAGCATGGCATTGTTGTAATAAATTGTTGAAATCGTGGATGCGTAAATTCCCAATGAAGTATAGTTGTTATGGTATGTTGTGAAAGCGTCGTAAGCAATGTGAGGTCGTCGTAATGGAGCGTCGTAAATAAGTCGTCGGAATAGAGCACCGTATGTAAGGTTGCTATAATAATGCATCGTACATTTCTCCGAACAAGGGCAAATTTATCCTGGAATCACGGAATATGAATAATTAAATGCGAGTAAGAATGCCAATTGTGATGGTAGTGAAAGCTTGGGTTCCATATATATGAAACAGAAAAACCTTATAGGCAAGAAGGACGGGCCGCAGGGCATAATAAATCAAGTGAAGTGTCAAGAGGGAAGGGGACAGCCAGCCAGACCTGATCTACCCTAGCGAGTGAATGAAAGAGGCCATTTAGTAAGTTCCGCTGCCGAGTTCGTTTAAAAGGGGATACTAGCATTAAGCGAATACTACATGAAAATTTTAATCGAAAGGTGCTAGAATAAAATAATTTAGATAATTGGATTGGTGAGATCGATACGAATCTCCCAAGACTAAGCTGAAGAAGTAGGATAATATTCGACAGACTTGATCAAATATTATTCTTAGTAAAACAATCGATTCTTTCTTTGTGTATAACAATGCTAACGGGTTATGGAATAATAAGTTTTATATGATTTGCAATCCCATAAATGATAACTAAAACAGTGCATAGTGTCAACATTAAAACACCCTCTATGATGCATGAGTAGACGGAAATGGGAAGAGGTTCGATCCATGATGTGATATGCTTTGTAAATAAATGTACTATGTTCTTGAATGACCTAATACTTTGTGGAAGACAATGGCTAAGAATTAAGAGAATAAATAAATAATAAACAAATGATTATATGAATAAAAATGACCCTGAAGGGTAGTCAAGTAATTTAAATACCCACAAACTTTAGAAGCAAGACTTTAACAAAAATGATAGGAAGGATCTACGCCAAAGTGAATAAATTTATAATTATGAATACTAATGAGTATACAAGCTAAGCAAGATAATTTCGATTGATTTGTCAGTGAATATTAAGTGATGTAAGTGATTTTTTGATTTTTACTCGAGGAGGACAATTCCGAGTATTGTTTATTTTTGGTGAATTTGATCTTGATTACTTATTGATTATTGCATTTTTCTTTAGAAAAATAAATAGTGTGTAACTGTAATGTTGAGCTTTTCCTTGATCTTGGTAACCTTATTGTGTTTTCATATCGAATGTGAGGTCAGTTGTGGGAGTAACGTAACGCACCCCGACGCCGAGAGCGTAGCCTGGGTACTGACTAAACATTTTCCTCCAGAGCGGGTACAGTATGTAGCCCCAACATTTCTGGGGCACCCTGGATATTGCTACACCCTCAGGGGCTCACGGCTGGTGAGTTCGGGAGTTGGTGATCCCGAGGGATTCCTGAGCTGGGACCGTTTTTTCCCCTTTTTCCTCTGACCTTGGGGCGAGCCCTCTCCTCTTTCCGCTTTCCTATCTGCCTTTCATGGCTCTCCTTCCTTCCAAGTCCCTGAATCCTCATTCTTCGAGGGTTGAGGGCATTTCTTTTCTTCCTGTCCTTTATTTGCCTTATCCTTTATTTGTTTTCCATTTCTTCTTCTAGTATGTAAGTCTGTAGTTATAGTTTTAATTCTCATCTCATCTGTCACTATCACCCAAACCATTAGGGGCCGATAACCTAGATGTTAGGCCCCTTAAAGTAACGACTATCATCATTATCATTTTTATGTTACAGTATACAGTAATTTACGCAGGAAGCAGCAACAACGGTAGAAAACATGGCTCTCTGAAAGCGAGAATTTGCGCGTTAATTTAGATCTGACGGTGATGTGTCACACTGCAAAGAACGTTCTCTGTACCACCATTTATCAACCTCCTACTGTTTTTTCTCTCTGCCCAGTCCGCTTCTCACTTTCTTTTTTAACGTCAGAGAGGAGAATACAACAAGGCCTTGCTATAAATTAAACAGATAAAGCCCCCCTTTTTTTTAGAGGCAACCAAAATCCCTGCCAAGTTAAAATGTTATCTTGAAAAGCCTCAGTGGTCAAATTACAAACCAACTTATGTAGCTTGAGTCCAGTTAGCACACATATTCCGCAAGTTTAATTTCAAATGTGTTTTTGTGACTGTCTCGTTAATTTTAAAAGTTCTAGGCAGTGCTACTTTGTGGCCATCATTTTCAGACTGTTGAAAAATAATTCATTATTATTGTTATTATTAGCTTGCCACTGTGGGTGAGTTGTTAACATGTTGGTCTACTAACCCCAAGCCTGCAGGTTCGCTCCTGGCCGTGGTAAATTAAGTGATTTTTGAAAGGCGGCGAAAATTACGACACGGATGTCATACGATGTTGGCATGTCAAATAACCCATTTGAATTCAGTAGGCCGTGTTCATAATGGCAAAATTAATCTCGGGAGTTTCCGCCAACACTAAGTTCCTCATTACTCTACTAGAAAGCGCTATAGTGTTCAAGGAGCTTAGATATCTAACCTCCTTGACTTTCATAGTGCTTCAAGGAACAACGAAATTCGACATGCAAGCTACCCTCTGGGTGTCAAATAACAAAGCTTGCACCCGGCATCCGAGGCCATTCGATATTATTATTATTATTTAATATTTCACACGTTACAAGGCTATTAGACCACGCGAAGCAATCATGACTTTTTGTTCTTCCTGTCTTTCCAGTACTCTTTCATTCGTGCACTAGAGGTCCCCTTCCTTCCTTCGGTCCACTTTGGTCTTTGGGCTGTAGGACGTGTAGGTGCTGCTCTCTCTGACATCATTTCCCACTTGTATACTTTGTGTCGAAATACGCTTTTGTCTATGACGTCTTCTGGGTCGACCTGTGCTTTTACTAGATCAATTTTGACTTGCATCATCCAGGGTGTAGTAATCTTGAGCCGCTGTATGTATCTAAGAATTTTGTTGGTGAGTCTGGTTTGTGGGAGTCTGCTGATGTGGCCGTAAAATTTTAGGCGCCTCTTTCTGATGCCTGCTGCGAGGTTGGACAATTTATCAGTGGTGTCTCTGGAGTGAAGCCTGTATCCTTCATCTGTGTGCTTTGGTCCAATTATTTTTCTTATTATTTTTCTTTCCTCTGTGAGGATGTTTTCCAAGTCGCCCTTAGTGTGTAACGTCAATGTCTCGCTAGCATAAAGCACCCCAGGTTTAATAACCGTGTTGTAATGACGAAGTTTAGTGAATGTGGACAGACATTTTTTGTTGTAGACAACCTGTGTCTTGTATAAGGCTCTCTTCATTTTCATCAACGTAGAGTTCTGCGCGATTTTCTCTTATCCCGTCTGTTCAAGCACTTCACCTAGGTATTTAATGTGGGCGACCCTATTGATCTTGCCATATTTCGTGTGTAAATACTGTATGTCGAATTTCGTACAGAAAAGCTCTGTCTGAACGAAATCTGTAGTCCTACTTTTTCGGCGCACTCTTGGAGTATTTCTATCTGTCTGATTGATGTGGTTTCGTTATCTGAGAGTAGTGACAGAACATCCGCGAAGGCTAGAGAGCCAACCTCCAGTTCGTCCTTTGGTCGTCCTAGTCACACTGGACCACAGTAACCTTGAAATCTCAACTCTTTCTCTTTCTATTATTATTATTATTATTATTATTATTATTATTGTTATTATTAGTAGTATTATTTTTATTCGTCGTGCCCAACTAAGGAGCGTGTTTGAACTTATTAGCACTTTTTCTTCTCCCCTTCCTAATATCTCTTCATCCTCTCACTGTTTTCCCTTTTACACTGTTCTGTCCATCCTGTATTTTGTCGGGTGGGCTTCTCAGAAAATTAGTGTTTGTGAATTAAACTTCTGAATTTTGTTCGGTCTCGAATGGTTTCTTCATGACAGCCAATTTCATTTACGTCTTCACTGATTTCTTTTAGCCAGTGGCTTTGATTTTTTATTGATAAACCGCCGTTTCCTTATGTTATCTGTGATTTTTTCTGTATCTTGGTAAATTTCATGTGATTTCTTTTTCATCCAAATTCCATTTTCACACTTTGGTCCTAAGTTTTTTCGGAGGATATTCCACTCTTGTTTTTCGATCATTGTTGTTCGAGATTTGCCACCAATTATAAGGAGCGTTCAAAAAGTAACGAGCTGGAGGCTGGAATGCGCAAACCGGTGACGACATCGGCTAATCGTGGCGTGTGTAACGAGGTGTGGTTCCGACCAAAGCGTGGAAGGTCACAGCCCGTCGCTAGAGGGCACGCTTGCACGTCCGTGGCTTAGGTGGGGGCACACCGGCCTCTCACCGCTGGGTCCGTGGTTTAAATCCCGGTTACTTCATGTGAGATTTGTGATGGACAAACCAGAGGCAGACAGGTTTTCTCCGGGTACTCCGGTGTTCCCTGTCAGAAATTCATTCCAGCAACACTCTCCACTATCATTTCATGTCATACTGAACCCTTTATCCAAAGGCTGTATAAAGGATTCTAATAAATTATTCATCATCTTTTGATACATTTCTATAGACAGCAGATATGAGAGCCAGACGGAGTTGGGAAATATTGAGAAATCAGTGGCAGAGAAAACACAATGGGTTAAGCTCCTGTGGTATTTCTGAAAGTAGCATAAAATTCATGACACATAGGACAGGTGCAACTTTTAGCCCGAAGATGGCTTGGGTACGCACAATATGGCTTGTTACTATAAGAGTTGGCGCCAAGAAGAAGATTGAATGCTACGATGTAATTAGTCAATCTTCATGTTAACCACTCCCTGTGGCAGAAATACAAGTAAGAGCGCGCGAAGATGTACAAGAGTCTGAACCAATAATATCAAGACGCCCTGTTTAAGCGGCAACTCGGCGTGGTAACGCACCCTGGTAAATTAACGCGGGAGTTATCTACGGATTAATTCCACGATCGATTCGAGCTAGCTACAGCATAATCGTAACCTCCACATTGCTACGAACTCAATGATACCGATCGCATGCTAGTCTGATAATTATTATGGAATATTTTTCCATAAACCCCCTTCCATACCTACTCTAGCCAGTTTCATTTATATATGGTCCAGGAAGCTTTGAGAGATGACTTTTATTTGAGCTTTTGAGGGAGTAAGGCCGTTATTCAGGTGTCCGAGGACACGAGGCACAACTTCATATATTTTTCATATATTTCAACATGGAACATTTTTCGTCAAGTTATAAGTGTAACTTCAGTGATTTATTTGTAGTCCCAGTACTACCAGATAGGACCAGTTCATCGAAATAATTCACCAATAGACTGTCAAAGAATTTAGTACTTGATCGGTGAATTTAATGGGAAATATATCGTGTGCGTATCTGACAAACATTATTTTAATTAATTTATTAATTCAGCACGAGATGACGTCTAGGAACGAGGGCGGATCTTGGAACCAGCAGGACATTTGCCAGAAGATGTCGATGATGAGCTACGCATTTTAAAGGAGTGATGGCTGTGGATGTTTCCCTGACGCTGTTCTATAGGAATGAGTACAAATGAATTTATTTATTTATTAAATCAGCTATGGTTTTATGGGACGTATTTTTTGTAAATATTTGTTTGCTTGTTTGGTAATGTAGATTCTTAGTTCTTGTTTACTGACACATTAAGTATGGGACAAGCTGAGCGCTTTATAATTTGTAAATATTGTGATTTTGTATGGTTCAACTATACAGGGCTATGCGCAGCTCGTGCTCGCATTCGCTTGCGTAAACCGCGGTCAAGCATTATAATTCGGAAGTATGCCATATAACAAAAATGGAACTGAATTAATTGGAGACTAAAAATAGAATTTGGAGGGTAAAGATTATTTGTGAGCAGAATTTTATGACGGATCAGGATTATTTTGATAGTTGCTTTTCTAGCAGATCTGTACGGGATGGCACTTTGCACCCGAGTTTTTGTTGTTTATTTTGTTTAATGTGTCCATGGACACAATGTAGGTTGATCTGTTTTGAGCCGACCCAGTTGGTATGTTTATGAGTGAGTCAGTGTTCGCGGGGATATATCATTGAGATTATCCCGGCTTGCTGCATATCGGCCCAGTTCATAACCTCGCGAGGCTGAACTCATGGTATATAATTGTGTTTTCTTGCCATCCAAGTGAATGAGTGAGATATGTCTGCGTTTCCAGGTGGATTAAGGGATCAGTGTGGTCTCATATAATTAGCACAAAGCTTGAAGGACTGAGAATGAGTCAAGGCAGCGATGACTCATACAGGAGGGGTGCGCTCAAATCAGATAACAACTGTTTGTCATTAGTAGCAGGCCAGGGTCCTGTATTTCAATTTAAGACGTTGTTTAAAATTCACAAAACCTGGTCGGTTATAAAGAGTATTTGATTGATTAAATGGGTGTTGTTCATAGTTGTAAGGTAGCTCCCGAAACATCTGTTTGTCTGGCGTTTTATAAAAATGTAAATATAGTTTTTCAGCCATTAGGCTTGTATTTTGTTGTTGTTGCTTGACTTCTTGTGTGTTTATTTTACGCGTTCAATGACCCCGTGTGGCATTAGTATGTGCGAGGATCTGTTCCCAATTTGTGATGCGAGCGTTTTGGCCTATTTTCGGCATGCTCTTTATATTGTGTGTGCTTTAGCACCGGCTAGAATCTCATGGAGGTTCTTCATGTTTTTGTATTATAAGATCTTACATGTGTCAGTAGTAATTATAGTGTGTTAATTAATGGTGGGTCCCATAGCCGTAGTGTGATTTAAAAGATGCAACTCCGTGAGCAAGATGACTGTTTCAGTTGTAAACGGACTCGCATCAGTACTCATTTTCTTATTAAGAAGCAGTACACCACGCATTATATAACTTCTTGACCAGGAATAATGGACTTGCATCCATATGTTGTGAGGAGCGAGTTCTTACCGCTCAATTTTTATGTTATGATTAATCATTTTTGTGTGAATCTGTATTCACATTGTTTTGATGTGTGGAGCGAGTGCTTACCGCTCAGTAATATATTTATTTCTTATGGGAGTGAAAGTCAGGGGGGACTTCTGTTTATTATTATTATTTTTATTATGCACATATTTTTCAGTCATTAAATATCTTTTATTCTACTTGATATTCATTTTATTTCTAGTATAGCCTCTGTTATGGACTTTTCTATTCATTAGAGCATGTTGTTTCTTTGCGAACTTTGCTTTGAAAAGCATTCAGGACTGAGCACGACCCCGTAGATGAATCTTGAGAAAACGATGCTTTATTGAAGGGTGCAATATGTCATTCATATAATCATTTCCCCAGGGGAGTGCGACAGTCTTCGGCAGCTGGCACGGTTCATATCCTCGCCGCTAGATGGGGGCTTCATTCATTCTATTCTCTGATCTGGTCGGTCGACTGAAAGTAGGCTGTGGATTTTCATTGTATCTGTTCTAAGTAATGTGGGTGCTCTTTGTATTTTTGTAGTTCTTTCTCTATTAATTTGCTGATTTAACACTGCTGGTTCAATAATGTTATCGAAATAATTACATGTGTCTTACGGGATAACGCTAAGAAGAAGAAGAAGAAGAAGAAGAAGAAGAAGAAGAAGAAGATTTACATTTGTCTACTTGAGCGATATTCCCATCGTTGGTGATAAATGGTTGATTGTTGAAACCTGATATAGTGCCTTCCATAAACTTTGTCGTCTAAGACTATGTATCAGTCCTACTATCTATATATTTAAATCGCTTAGCTGATTTTTGTTACCGCGAGATTGACAGAACGGTTGAACCAGTTGTCTTCGTAATGCACTCTGACGAAAGCCCTTGGTATCTATATTTGCAGAGTGTCTTTAAAATTAACAAGTATGTTATCATATATTTTTAAAATTTATAAACAAAAATGCCAAATTGTTGGGCCTAGTGCATGCGCAGAATCAGCTTGGTCATGACAGAAATGTCGTATGTCCACACCGCATTTTAATGTGAGAGTTATTTTTATAAGAATTATAAAGGAGGGGAAGATTCATTAATTGTTGGAAGTAGGTACTCCTACCTCTCACTAACTTTCACACGGCAGATTATTATTTAAGATTCACATACCTTTCTGGGAGTCATTAGAAGTTGGTTTCAATTTGAATTGTCACTGCTGCACCGGAAATATTTCTTCTTTTACGACAATATATAATTTTCATACCTTATTTTATCTCTTGGCAAAGCTTCCGTGGGTTAGGCGGCAGCACGCCTCTTTCTCACCGCTGGGTCCGTGGTTGATATCCCGGTCACTCGATATGAGATTTGTGCCAGCAGTATGTTGCAATGTCGAGAGTGTAAACTTTTGACGCCCTTAAAGTTGCAATAGTGCCAAAAAGTAATCTTACAAAGAATGTAACTTATATAGGCAAATACAGTATGTTGTTCATTGTCCGTCATGTTTTGACGGGTTTCAACTAGTTATTACTATTTCTCACTTTATTCCCAGAACATTAGGGCCTTGGGACAATATAGTCACTAGATCTGTACACATTAGTGTGTGTGTGTGTGTGTGTGTGTGTGTGTGTGTGTGTGTGTGTGGAATATGTATTGAACCCGCTGAGCTATGGTTCATGTGATATTTTTTATGACAGAGCATTTATGATGGGATGTTGTACTTTTGAACACACCCAGGAAGCCACGTGAAGCTGAGAGATCACGCGATACTTTGAAGTAGCGGTGAATCGCACTTTTGACTTTGGTGTAAACTGCTAATTATTATCTGAGGTCTTATTAATTATTTTTATCTTTCCTACGAGACTCAGAATATTCCATTTCGTCATGCTGCATTATTAAAACATTTTGGAAAATGTTTATTTTTACTTTAGGTAAGGTAATACCCTTGCAGATACGCAAAAAGGAACGTAAATAGTCGCTCAACGTTTTCGTTTTGACGACCTACTTTCTAGAGACACCCAGTACCGGAGCACTGCGTCTTGAGAATCCGCCTTGTGTAGGCGTGGAATTACATTTGTCCTACGAGACGTAGAAGAATATCCGCTGTTTAGCGTTAAAAGTGATTATAAGGTGCCATCGAGCAAGCAAATACTAATATCCACTGTCGATGAAGTCCAGTGAATTAAATAAGAAGCTTGGGAAATAATTATTGGCAAGTATAGTGTATTGCACAACATTGCTGTGACATCACATATTACCCACGCGTATGTGGAGGGCAGATGCCTAGTGGAAATATACAGGTAATAGTGTTACAATTATCCTGAATAAGTGTGATTATAATTGTATGAGATATTTAAATTGCCAAAGTGGAAATTTCATCTTTGAAACGTCGTATAATTCACGGATGCTGCGTGATACAAAAGTAGCGTCACTAGCACGTGCAGCATTATAAAATAGTATTAGCTCACATGCTAATCCACATCTGCAAGATTAAGGCTGTGTCGTATTTTATAATTGAAGCCTAGAATAGTCACGACGGACATTATAATTTTGGAAGTGAGAGGATGAATAATCACGCAACTTATTTCGTTACCCACGTGATTGGACTTTTATTCACCATGGTTGAAGCAGTCACCATGGGCTAATACCATCCCAGTATGGGGGGGGGTGACGTTTCTACAGGGACCCGCATGATGGTGGAACTTCCAGAACGATGAACGAGAGGGAAGGAGCCAAAATGCCATTTCCAGGCATATCCACGAAGATGTCGACAGGGACAAATCGAACCCTGGTCTGTGGGGGAGTCCAGATGGGAATCCTGATGAGGAGGATACCGATCCAGAGAGCCAGAGAGGTTTTTGTACAACCCTTGTTGTGGATTAGAGAGCTGAGTGAGAGCTCCTCCATTTCGTGAGTTTTTGACACACCCCTTCTTTTTTCTAGTTTCTGGTGGTATAGTAGTTTTAATGTAGTTTGTGAATCAACCACACTCAGTGTCAGCCATTTTTCTAGGTAGGGATGTAACTAGATTAGTTAGATGTCATTTATTTCAGTTTAGAGTGAGACACCCTTGGGGTCAGACATTTTGGTCAGCCCTGGTGCAGCTTGGTGAACGTCGTGGAACGTCAATGCCTACCTTTTTGCTGAACCTGATCGTAGTCATTTTGAGGCTATTTTGTTCAACCCTACTTGGGGTAATTTTCAAGTCTTTGCTGACTGTAGTTATGGCAATCAGATGCCTTGGTTATTAATTGACTGCATTCTTCGCAGCCATCCTTTGTTACACCCCTGACTGTCGTTAGAACGGTCGTATCATTTAGGTAGTCGACAGTAACTACCAGTTTGTAAATGCATTATATTTCATTTTGAATAAGCTCAGAAGCTATTCTTGGTCATGTTTGAACCTAACAACTAGAAGGAATGTTTCGTTGCCTAGCATCGAACGCGGTTCCCAACGTATCATTAAGCAGATCTAGTGTGTGAATCTGTGCCACATTTATCATATTTTTCTTGTGTCGTGTGTGACACGTTTTTATTTGATGTTCTAGCAACTACTGAGTTGCATTTTTAAAGCAAAGAGCTTCAGTTATTGTAAGTTTACTTTCATTTAGACGTCTTTGGTAGAAAGACGGAAGTGTATTACTATATTCAGATTTATAGCGTGCATTTGATACACGGACTCTGTAGAGATCCGTAACCTATGGTAAAGTTTTTTATGAACCGGCCAAGTGCAGGTTTTGTATTGATTAAATCGCCGGCCTTGAATAAACTGGTTATGTAACCCAGTGACCTAGAGCACGCCTGCTTCATTGTGAGACAAAACTACTATAGACGAGGACAGAGTACAATTTGTATTCGCTTTTCCTTTCATTGCTATTTTGCTTATGGAAATCAGTTTCCACTCTTGTATTTGATCACTTGTTTTATGGATCGGTTTTTGTTAGTTTAACGCTCTGTTGCGTGTATTGTCGTATGACAGGAACAGTTATGTAAGGTTTTCTATAGGATGGTGAAGTCTACCCTGTTATAGCAGGATGTTATTGTATGCTTTGTCCGGGGATGATCCCGTTGACCAGATGTTATAGGAAGGTAACTGTTGTACAGGCCTATCCCAGAGTTATTGAACGCGAGCTTAGCGCCGCTGGTAACCCGTGTTATTGTGTGTCCGAGTTGTTATACTCGTTGATTATATTCCGACTGTTGAGTCGAGGCTTTTTGGTGGAGAATGATCTCAGTTGGAGACACTCCGTGCCCAGGCTATTGTCAATGTTATTCGCCATAAACCTACGATAAACCTATAAACCGACATTCTAATAATAAAACGCATAATTGTTGTAAAACAAGCCTAACTAACGATTCTTTCTATCTATCTAACTTTGTTCTTTGCATTCTGGAACTGTTGACATAGCCGTGCAGTTGAAGATAATTTCCTTGTGAGGAAATGACTAGGACAGTTGACATTTTTGTAGCGACCTGAAGCATGTGCGAACCTAGAGTTCGTAGCTTGTGGAGCTCAGGCCATGCGATGTCAGACGTGGTCTCAACTGCGCATTCGTCACCGTAACCATACACATTAGATGACTATGGTTTACAAAGAGTAAACCAAGGTGTAGGCAGGAATTTTTAATAAAAACTACTGTGTCTATTTCGTTATTAATTTATGATGTCAAGTGTATTAAACCCTACATGTTACTTTATTGTGTGCTGTTAGCACATAGTTATTAAGCATAATTAAAGTGTTTGTTTTTCATGGCTGTACACTTAGCTTTTGGATGTAATTGTTTTCTTTTACGGACGTCATCGCCGTAAATTTTGTTAATTGATAGGACTTAGCTAGTTGAATTAATGTTAAATTTAAATGTCGAAATGGTACCATCCTAACCTAGATTTGTTTTGCTACCCTGTTAAATGTAAATTCAGATATTAGCTTGATCTTGTAACTTGAACTTGCGTCGTACCATATTCCTAGCGTTGCTGTTGTTGCTTTATCATTGTGAGTTAGATCTTTCGCGAGGGTTTCCAGTAACTTCTCAGGTAGGGGGACCTGTTCTTTATCTTTGTTTATTTATTAATTTGCGGACTAGCCGATTATAACCCTCCGAACTAGGTTAGGGGCTTGTGAATTTTAATAAATTTTCACGGTGTTTTACATGAGTCTGGATGTTTATTTTCTCAGTCTAGTTTTAAGGTGAACCTTTCCTTAGGCGGTCTATGACCATCGTCACCATGTACCACGATCCCTGTGGACTACGGACTCTCGTGCCGCTTTAGCCTTTATGGAAGGTCGCCTGATCCTCACGGTATTTTTTATTTGATTTATGTGTCGTTAGTTGAGTCATCGTGGTTGTTGACATCAACTAAACGGTCTCATAAAATGGCGCACAACGTTGTGGGCTCGACTTGGACGTCATAAAATGGCGCCCAACTCATGTGCCGACGTTAACGTGGTGACCCTCAGTACCATGTTATTTTTTTGAGGATCCTAATGATGATTAATGGTAAATTGACAGGACTGGGACGAACTTAGAAAGTCGTACTGCAGATCAATTGACCGCATGGCATTCATGTTTGATAGAAGTCCATGGGGTGAGGCTTTAGTGTTGGATAAATGAAGGATAGGATTTTCTTTGATGATGCCTCATCCTAAGTAAATGTAATACTTTGCTTTGCTCACCGTTGTCTTTGTAAATGTAGAAGCACTTAGTTTGCATACTCCAGCTGTACTCGTGATATTTATATAAATGAAGCAAGCTTTATACCACCAAGTAACTAATCATAGCTGTAAGTTCCAGTAGAAATTGATCCCTCACTTTCTCATATATTTCTTATCTATGGATGAGGAAACTATTCGTCGTGTGTTTGGAGAGATGATGGCAGGTGTGAATGCCAATCTTCAACAGATTTCTGCTGACTTAGGTCAGAATACTCAGGCTGTAAATACTGTAAGTGGTCATGTGGACCAGGTTAGACAGGAAGTCAACAATGTCAGTGGTCATGTGGACCAGGTTAGACAGGAAGTCAACAATGTCAGTGGTCATGTGGACCAGGTTAGACAGGACTTAGAGATTAACACTCAGTCTATAAACAATGTAAGACAGGACTTAGAAATTAACACCCACTCTGTAAATAATGTTAGGGCTGATTTAACTCAAGTCAGGGCAGACATGGACACATATAGGATCGAAGCGAGAAATGATCTGACGACAGGTTTAGCAGCTGTTAGGGTTGATGTCATACGACACCATCAGGAGGCTAACCAGCGCGTAGATTGCTTAACCGACCAGATGAATAGAGCTAGGGAGGAGGTGCAAAACCGATTGGAGGAGCACACAGCTCAAATTCAGACAACCTTGAATAAAGTCCAGATAGACATGAGAGCAGATCTGGAACATACCAGGGAAGAATTCGGGACTCGACTAGATCACGTCGAGGGATTTATCGGAAATGTGAAGAAGGACATGGCAACCATGAACGTTGGTTTAATCTTGATGAGAGGAGCTGCCAATGCCGTTAATAACAACGTGAAGACTATCGTTGATGGCATGATGGAGATTAAAGAGGAACTTAACACCAACAGGAGAAACATTTCTGAATTGACGGAAACCGTAGCTAGTCTACGTGAGACAGTTGATGTTCATCATGAGGAACACAAAATTGACCTCATGTTATTGAGAGGTGACCTCAACGAACACGAAGCTACCGTCAAGGCTAAGGTAGCCGAGGTTAGAGACGATGTGGGTAAAATCCAAGAAAATATGTCCAGAGTTGAAGGAGATATCGATTCCTTACAAAAGAGATTTGAGGAAGTCGCGGTGACCGAGAGGTTAGACCTCAGTTATAACCTTAGGACGGCCATACGCGAGGTAGACACAAACCTCAAGGGAAAGGTTGACAGGATCGAGCTGCAATTGAACGACTTAGGCAACAAAGTCGCAGCCAGAACCATCCCAGGTCTTGAAGTAATAGAAAGACGCCTGGACAGACTCGAGACGACTCCAAGAGAGAGACACGTACACCCACAGATGGGAGAATCTCAGGAAACGCCTATATCTCAATCAGGAGGAATGATGCCTACCCATTTCCAACCCAGCGCGCCTATGGAATCGCAACCGTCACAATTCACTAATTTAGCGCAAGGTCAGACCTTGAACTTTGACGCTCACCCGTTTCAACCAGCATCTAATCGAATTAGTCATGAGACTAACACTCCTACGCAGAGTTACATGCAAAATACTTTCAGACCCGCGAATACGCAGGGAAATGTCACCATAATTCGTTCAAGAGAGGAGCAACCAGCTCGCTTCTCGGGAACTGGGAGCGGTGTTACTCCAGTGGAATTCCTAGCAAATGTCGAAAGCTACTTACGTGATACTATGGTAACTCCAGAGAGGGAACTAAGAGTTATAGAGCGACTGCTTGAGGGACAAGCCGGTACCTGGTTCAGAGCATTCCGATACTCATTTACAGGCTACCAAGACTTTAAGGAAGCGTTATTAAGAACATATTGGTCGAGCGACATCCAGCAGAGTATCCGAGCTGAGATGTACACTCGAAGGTACAGTTCCAATACACCTACTCGTTATGCGAATTACTTCGCAATACAGCTCGCGAAGCTCCGTTGTCTTCAGCCTCCGTTGTCCGAACAAGATTTGGTGAACACAATTGTTTGGCAGTACCCTGCGGATGTACAACGTGTGTTAATCGCTGCAGGGGCATCCACTTTCCAGCAGTGTGACCAGATACTGCGAAGGTTGGACGCTAACACAGAACAGTTTCCTACACACCGTCAGCAGAAGGCTGATAGGCGCGAGGATAGACATATGAATCTGACGACTGTTGATAAAGTGAGCCAGACGCCACAACAAACACAAACCACAGAGGATTCTGGGCGACGTGATAACAATTACAGTTATAACAGGAGAGAATGGAACAACACTCCGTATACTCGAAATCAACATGATGACCGGCGAAGTCATTGGGACCGGCGATTCGACCGAAGGACGGACAACAACCGACGTCATGAAAACAACCGCCGAGGGAATGAAGGAAGAAATCAGCAACACGGACGTATCCGTAGAGACTATCGATATAGTGGGGGTTACGACAGAAATCGAGACCCTAGATACCAGCCAGACAGGGATTGGAAAGGAAGAGCGCGGGAGAGCCGTGAGTACCTCCAACAATTGAGAGAATTGCAGATCCAAGAAGAGGGAGAACGGAACCCTACTTCGAGGGAAAATAGACATTCGGCGCAGGAGACGGAGCAGAACCAGCCCAGTCCTTCTCGCCATGACAGAAAAAAAACTCCGAAAAATCAATAGATTCTTGTTTGGTTGAGCACCGAGTAACTGCCTCTATATTACTCTGGGAGCCAATCCAAGAAGACTTGTTGGACGAACGACGAACGACGAACCACAATTATGAATTAACACGTCTACCCAAGATTGTAGCCACCTTGAATGAAGTCAGTGTAGTCATACTCATCGATACTGGAGCGATGATTAGTGTAATTTCCGCCGATTGCCATGCCAGACTTAGAGCAAACTCTGAGGTGACGGAGTTGCCCATTTCAGCTATAAGAGTCAGAGGTGTCATACCTGACCGCGTTGTAACGTGCAAAATCCAGATTTTGTGTACTGTGAAGATTTCGAGCCACGTGTACTTGCACGAATTTCTCGTAATGAAGGGCCTGCATCATGATGCCATTTTAGGCGCAGACTTCATTAGAAAATATGATGGAATCATTGACATGGGACGGAATACGGTAGAGTTCAAGCCGAACGAACCCATTCAGATGAGCCTAATTGAAGAAGAACCGGAATTCCTATCCGAAGTAGACGTAGTCGAAGCATTAAAGGGCAAGGAAATTGAGGCGACACTAGATGCAGACGAAGAGGCAGAATCGTTATCAGCACCCACACATGAGGATCTTGACGCAATACTGAACGAATACACGGATATATTCGACACCACACCTGGTGAGATATTAGACTACGAGTATGATCTTGTATTACTGGACGATTCCCCATTCCAGAAAAGGATCTATCCGATTGCCGAGAAACATCTCGAAGAAGCTGCTAAGAAGATCCATGAGATGGAAGCAGCAGGTACAATCAAGAAATCACCGACTCCTTTCTTGAATCCCATAATACCTGTGGTTAAGGTAAATGGAAGCTTGAGACTTTGTCTTGATGCCAGAGCCTTGAATGAACGCCTAGCTCCTGAGCACGACAGACCGCCCAAGATTAGGGACATTCTCAGGAAGTTCAAAGAAAAAAGGATATTTTCATCATTAGACTTGGTTCAGTCTTATTACCATATCAGATTATCTGAGCATACTCAGAAATATACTGGATTCTTGTTTGATCAGACTACTTATGTATTCCAAAAACTACCATTTGGATTGAAAAATGCCGGAGCCGCATTAATCAGAGCACTTGATGCCAAGCTGACTCATGAAGTGAAGCAGAAAGTAATATGTTATGTGGATGACATAATCATAGCTTCGGGAACAGAAGAAGAGCATTTAAAGACTTTGCGCCTTGTTTTTGAGAATCTCCGACAGGCAAATTTTAAGGTCAAGTTTGACAAGTGTCGATTTTTTCAGGAAGAAGTGAAATTCGTAGGACACATAATCAATGGAGAAGGATATAGACCGAATCCAGCAAAGATTAGAACTGTTGCTGCATTTCCAACACCAACCCGTGTGAAACACGTGAGACAATTCTTAGGAATTCTCCAATTCTTTGCTGCTCATTGTAAGAAGTATTCCGAAACTGTTGCACCACTGCAAGGATTATTGAAAAAGAACTGCAGGTGGAACTGGAATGATGAATGCGAGATAGCTTTCAGGAGAGCTAAACAGATGCTTGTGGACTCAATTCAGTTAGAATATCCAGATTACTCTAGGAACTTTATTCTAGAAACTGATGCATCTGCCATTGGTATAGGAGCCCTTTTACTGCAGGAAGATGATGAGAAGAAACGTCATTACATTGCTTTCTTAAGCCGACGTTTAAGAGCACATGAATCTCACTACTTCACGACCGAGATAGAAGCACTTGCAATTGTTTACGCACTTGAATACTGGCAGAAACTTCTGTTAGGTCAGAGGATTATTGTGAGAACCGATCATCATGCGTTGACCTTCATCTTGAGAACAAGACTGGCAAGCGACAGGATCACACGTTGGACGCTGTTTCTCCAACAGTTCGATTTGGAAATAGTTTATCGACCAGGCAGAAAGAATGTGTTGGCCGACATCCTCAGCCGGAATCCTGAAGCTACTGTTAATGCCATAGACATCGAGGGAGAATGCGAGGAACACCTTCGCCGACTTCGTCATTTACCTGAAGGACAGCGACGTGAGGAGGAACTCAGACATATTATCCGTTTCCTAGAACGAAGAATGGATCCACAGGATGATCATTATGCAAGGATTGCTGCTGTTGCAGATGATTATTTGATTTATCATCGTGCCTTATACATGTTTGTAGACGAGGACCACACTCAACTGCGTGCAGTTATTCCTAGGAGATACCAAGAATCTGTTATTCTTATGGTACATTTATCCATTGGACATGGTGGAACAGACAAAACCATTGCAACTATCAAGGAGTCTTTCACATGGAAAGGGTTAGGAGCCACCGTTAGACAGTGTTTACGTGCTTGCGACGCATGCCAGCGGAACAAGTACACGTCACACTTGCTGAAGGAACAACCTAGACCAATACTACCAACTCAACCTAGAGAGTTGTATGCACAGGACCTGTATGGCCCAATACCTAAGGCTCGTCGTGGGAATCGATACATCGTTGTAACGGTGGATGTGTTCACGAAATATACGATGCTTCATCCAATTCAAAAAGCTACTGCACATCAGATTATTCAGAGGATTAGACGTCAAGTGATACCGGAGGCAGGAAAGCCACAATTCTTGTTGACTGATCACGGATCACAGTACACCTCAGCAGAATTTGCCAATGCCATGAATGAGCTTGAAATAGGTCATGTTTTATCATCTATTCGACATCCAGAGAGCAACCCAGCAGAATGCGTGATGTCTATTATCGCAAAATTCTGTCGATTATATTGTCAAGATGAACACTGGCGATGGACTGAAGTCCTTGTTATTATGGCAAAATGTATTAATTCAACAGTACATGAAAGCACTGGTCAAATACCTATGGTCTTGCATTTGAACCAGATGCCGCTGAGAATATGGGATCGTGTGATTGTAAATCCACCTTGTTTACAACCATCACATGCCAGCAGACTTTTAGCTGCGAGAGAGACTATGGACAGACAAGCTGCCAAGCGCTTGAGAAGAACTAGACGCCAGAGGTTTAGAGAACCACTAGTAGAAGGAGACCTTATCCTTATAAGGAGACCCGGAATTTCTAGTCCTATAGACCGCATATGTGGGAAATTTCTATCCTTGTATTATGGCCCTAGTCGTATCCGACAGCCTTTAAACAATGGAAGTTATGTGATAGAAGACATTAGGACAGGAGAGCGCATTGGAACATTTAATGCAGCCAATCTAAAAAAATATCACTCTTGAATGAATTTCAAAGCAAATAAAAATGTTATCCCAACATTTTATTTGAAACGACAGAGAGGCAGATGAACCCGCTGAGCTATGGTTCATGTGATATTTTTTTTATGACAGAGCATTTATGATGGGATGTTGTACTTTTGAACACACCCAGGAAGCCACGTGAAGCTGAGATATCACGCGATACTTTGAAGTAGCGGTGAATCGCACTTTTGACTTTGGTGTAAACTGCTAATTATTATCTGAGGTCTTATTAATTATTTTTATCTTTCCTACGAGACTCAGAATATTCCATTTCGTCATGCTGCATTATTAAAACATTTTGGAGAATGTTTATTTTTACTTTAGGTAAGGTAATACCCTTGCAGATACGCAAAAAGGAACGTAAGTAGTCGCTCAACGTTTTCGTTTTGACGACCTACTTTCTAGAGACACCCAGTACCGGAGCACTGCGTCTTGAGAATCCGCCTTGTGTAGGCGTGGAATTACATTTGTCCTACGAGACGTAGAAGAATATCCGCTGTTTAGCGTTAAAAGTGATTATAAGGTGCCATCGAGCAAGCAAATACTAATATCCACTGTCGATGAAGTCCAGTGAATTAAATAAGAAGCTTGGGAAATAATTATTGGCAAGTATAGTGTATTGCACAACATTGCTGTGACATCACATATTACCCACGCGTATGTGGAGGGCAGATGCCTAGTGGAAATATACAGGTAATAGTGTTACAATTATCCTGAATAAGTGTGATTATAATTGTATGAGATATTTAAATTGCCAAAGTGGAAATTTCATCTTTGAAACGTCGTATAATTCACGGATGCTGCGTGATACAAAAGTAGCGTCACTAGCACGTGCAGCATTATAAAATAGTATTAGCTCACATGCTAATCCACATCTGCAAGATTAAGGCTGTGTCGTATTTTATAATTGAAGCCTAGAATAGTCACGACGGACATTATAATTTTGGAAGTGAGAGGATGAATAATCACGCAACTTATTTCGTTACCCACGTGATTGGACTTTTATTCACCATGGTTGAAGCAGTCACCATGGGCTAATACCATCCCAGTATGGGGGGGGGGGTGACGTTTCTACAGGGACCCGCATGATGGTGGAACTTCCAGAACGATGAACGAGAGGGAAGGAGCCAAAATGCCATTTCCAGGCATATCCACGAAGATGTCGACAGGGACAAATCGAACCCTGGTCTTTGGGGGAGTCCAGATGGGAATCCTGATGAGGAGGATACCGATCCAGAGAGCCAGAGAGGTTTTTGTACAACCCTTGTTGTGGATTAGAGAGCTGAGTGAGAGCTCCTCCATTTCGTGAGTTTTTGACACACCCCTTCTTTGTTCTAGTTTCTGGTGGTATAGTAGTTTCAATGTAGTTTGTGAATCAACCACACTCAGTGTCAGCCATTTTTCTAGGTAGGGATGTAACTAGATTAGTTAGATGTCATTTATTTCAGTTTAGAGTGAGACACCCTTGGGGTCAGACATTTTGGTCAGCCCTGGTGCAGCTTGGTGAACGTCGTGGAACGTCAATGCCTACCTTTTTGCTGAACCTGATCGTAGTCATTTTGAGGCTATTTTGTTCAACCCTACTTGGGGTAATTTTCAAGTCTTTGCTGACTGTAGTTATGGCAATCAGATGCCTTGGTTATTAATTGACTGCATTCTTCGCAGCCATCCTTTGTTACACCCCTGACTGTCGTTAGAACGGTCGTATCATTTAGGTAGTCGACAGTAACTACCAGTTTGTAAATGCATTATATTTCATTTTGAATAAGCTCAGAAGCTATTCTTGGTCATGTTTGAACCTAACAACTAGAAGGAATGTTTCGTTGCCTAGTATCGAACGCGGTTCCCAACGTATCATTAAGCAGATCTAGTGTGTGAATCTGTGCCACATTTATCATATTTTTTCTTGTGTCGTGTGAGACACGTTTTTATTTGATGTTCTAACAACTACTGAGTTGCATTTTTAAAGCAAAGAGCTTCAGTTATTGTAAGTTTACTTTCATTTAGACGTCTTTGGTAGAAAGACGGAAGTGTATTACTATATTCAGATTTATAGCGTGCATTTGATACACGGACTCTGTAGAGATCCGTAACCTATGGTAAAGTTTTTTATGAACCGGCCAAGTGCAGGTTTTGTATTGATTAAATCGCCGGCCTTGAATAAACTGGTTATGTAACCCAGTGACCTAGAGCACGCCTGCTTCATTGTGAGACAAAACTACTATAGACGAGGACAGAGTACAATTTGTATTCGCTTTTCCTTTCATTGCTATTTTGCTTATGGAAATCAGTTTCCACTCTTGTATTTGATCACTTGTTTTATGGATCGGTTTTTGTTAGTTTAACGCTCTGTTGCGTGTATTGTCATAAGACAGGAACAGTTATGTAAGGTTTTCTATAGGATGGTGAAGTCTACCCTGTTATAGCAGGATGTTATTGTATGCTTTGTCCGGGGATGATCCCGTTGACCAGATGGTATAGGAAGGTAACTGTTGTACAGGCCAATCCCAGGGTTATTGAACGCGAGCTTAGCGCCGCTGGTAACCCGTGTTATTGTGTGTCCGAGTTGTTATACTCGTTGATTATATTCCGACGGTTGAGTCGAGGCGTTTTGGTGGAGAATGATCTCAGTTGGAGACACTCCGTGCCCAGGCTATTGTCAATGTTATTCGCCATAAACCTACGATAAACCTATAAACCGACATTCTAATAATAAAACGCATAATTGTTGTAAAACAAGCCTAACTAACGATTCTTTCTATCTAACTTTGTTCTTTGCATTCTGGAACTGTTGACATAGCCGTGCAGTTGAAGATAATTTCCTTGTAAGGAAATGACTAGGACAGTTGACATTTTTGTAGCGACCTGAAGCATGTGCGAACCTAGAGTTCGTAGCTTGTGGAGCTCAGGCCATGCGATGTCAGACGTGGTCTCAACTGCGCATTCGTCACCGTAACCATACACATTAGATGACTATGGTTTACAAAGAGTAAACCAAGGTGTAGGCAGGAATTTTTAATAAAAACTACTGTGTCTATTTCGTTATTAATTTATGATGTCAAGTGTATTAAACCCTACATGTTACTTTATTGTGTGCTGTTAGCACATAGTTATTAAGCATAATTAAAGTGTTTGTTTTTCATGGCTGTACACTTAGCTTTTGGATGTAATTGTTTTCTCTTACGGACGTCATCGCCGTAAATTTTGTTAATTGATAGGACTTAGCTAGTTGAATTAATGTTAAATTTAAATGTCGAAATGGTACTGCACCATTATTCATAAAAGGGCTTAAGTACAGACATGGTTACAGTATTTTGGGAACACCCTGTAACTTCCTAACTTGCCTCTGAAGTCGATCATAACAGCTGGTCTGCAGCGAGAAAAAGCCATGCTATCATGAAAGAGATCGGCAGAGCTCGTGTTTCCGACGAGAAATCCGAAGCTCATCGATAATAACCATGTTGACTGTGTCTAACACCATATCGATCGATTCACCTGAGAGTGATTAATACAAATTAATGCATATTTAGCGCTTTTTGTAAGCAGATACATGTGTCTATATGTATATTTCCATGGCAAAAAGCCATTATTAAGAAAGTCATTATTAAGAAAGTATGAAGAACAGAAGATGCTATGTTAACTCACTGCTGATCACGTTTCGACTGCGATATATTTCGTATCGAGTCATGACGTGTGAAGGAGTGGGGGGGAGCAGATGTGAGACTCAGGCGACCTCGTGCAGAGCTCAATGTGTATAGAACTTGACAGCGTAGAGGGTTGAGCTGGAAATCAGTGAAAGCAAAATCGCCAGCTAACGGGAGTTGTAAAACGTGTGACCGTGCTGAAGTGTATTCTAGTTCGTGAAGCATTCTACGTGAAGTAGAAACGTGTTTAATAGGGCTCAGACATGATCTTAAACATGTAATAATTTACCTCTGTGACTGTGTGTCTACAGCAATTAACGGGCCATGCGGATGGATACTTTTATAACCACGACCGCGAGCTCAGCCGTGATGTGTCACGAAACTCTGCATATAAACCGTCGTGGAAATGCAGCCTAGATTTGATTCACTCTTCACTGTGATTATTCTTTTTGAAAAGAGTACATTCTCAAGCAAGGTGTCAAGGGGAAGGGACAATATGAAGCTTATATCCACTACGATGGTAGGCTAAATTGATTTAAGAATACTGCATTAGCAGGGTGCAGCGGGGACTTGTCGAAGGCAACTTTCATTTGGCATGAAGTGTGCACGCGACTCTCGTGTCAAGAGGGGCCGCGTCGACCCTCGTGAACTTGTTCATACGCGCGTTCTCACATTGGAACTTGTTAGTGACGGTTCGAGTTCACTTTCGCGTCGTGACGAGTTGATAAACTGTGTGCGGTCCTTCCGTTGGTGTTCGAATATGTATGGGAAGATATCGCCAGGATATGTTGGAACTATTTCGACCGACCGGGTGTTGCTCGAGCCTGGGAGGACTTTGGTTCGTTCTATGGAAACCCAGTTGAAGTCCAGCATATTTTCTGTTGGTTTGGAGCTGATTATGGCCAACGATATCCTTTTTTCCTCATCTAGATTCGCCAAAGGTACTGATCACTTCAACTTGTTACAGTAGTGTAGCGTGGACATTTATAAATACCACTTTGCCATATTTGATTTTGTAGTTTAAATGGTTCAGTAGAAAGTGCAGGTTCGATGTTCATTTCGAAACTGACCTTCTATGATGCCAGGATTTTGACTCATAAAAATGAGTGCATCCTTTGTGTAATTTTGATGAATAAATTAATAATTTCAGTAGTATTTTACAGTATTTAAACTGACATGCTCATTCTTATTTGTCGAGAAGCAAATGTAGGAAGAAGATTTACAGTTTTTCTTGTGTAAGAACATTTTTAGTAACGCAACTTTCTTTTGAGAACGTTGGTTGAGTTTTCATATTCTAGTGCATTGTTCTTTAAGCACTTTCGCTTGGATTATCGTATTCTTTAGAGGGGAATTTTCCTTTTCGTATTTTGATTAAGATACTAGGAAGTTTTCGGACCCAGTTATTCTAAATGTGACTTCGAGTCCTTGGACTATATTTTCTTCAGTTTTTTCTTATTATAGCAGATTTAACTTGTGTTTTCTGAGCGTGATTTTCGAAATGGATTGCCTAATGGGTCATTAGTCGCTTAGCCTTTGTTGCTAACCTAGATCCATGCTGTAGGTCTAATCCATCGACATTTTCGCGTTCGGGAAATTCAGGGAGGATCTTATTTTGAGATTGAATTTATCTTTATAGACCTCTTTACAACCTCAGTTTGTGTGGTTGGGCAGCGTTATATACAGTTTATATTTTTTTTTTGATGTTAACACTGGATTAAATTGATATCATTGCCTTTAGTGCAATAGTTTTTTCTATTAAGAGGGTATTTGAACGACATCCAAATTTGCGAGGATAATCCCAGGGACAACTTACTATAAGTCATACGTTTAAGAACTATGGATTTTGTAATGAGTCAATGTAAGGCAAGTTTTTAAAGTTAGGTGGAATATTTCTGAAATCCACTGGGCTTTGTTGGTAATCTGTTACGGGATCATATTTTTCGAGTTCAGGATTTTTACCATAAACAGCTGATTTGCATAATTGTGGATTTATAACAGTAAGGCTCCTATTATAGGTGCATATTGGTCTTTAGAGAGGCATATTCTATGAGTAATGTCTTTGTGTTTAAGTATATTGATGCAATGCTTTGTAGAGCATATTTTTCTTGTTGAGGATTGAGCTAGGTGTGCCAATCAGGATTAGATTGATTGGGGTTTTAACCCAGAGAGGTGTTGTTTTAACCTAGTATGGTTAATAATTGGTCATTGTGAACTTTATCGCTGTTATCGTGAAAATGCCTGTGTGAAGATTAATATTTTTCCGAGCAGTATTGTTGGGGAATCTTGAGTGGATATTCGGTTAAATATTTCCAGTAAAACTAATATAACAATTTTGTCATAAGATGTATGTTTAAAAAGGAAACCGATAACTATTTAAGACTGACTTTACAATTAATTTTTGCTTAGCTTAACTGTTCGGCAGAATTTCCCTAAAACAAGAATTGAAATAATATTAAACAGAAAGGAATGTCGTGACTTCAAGTCAGTAGGAAGAGAATAATTGAAATTATTCTGGAATTTTGTGTAAATTATATTCTGTAAATAGGCCATATGAATTTCTTCATTCAATAACAAGAACATATAAAGTTACTGAAGATGTCGTGTAGGATTAGTAATTATAACCAGGATATTTGTGTATAAGATGTTATTTTCGTTAAGGAACCGAAATTAATTTAATGTATTCAAGTCTTATAATATTTCTCTTTTTGTGAATGCTTACCCTATGGGATTGATCATCATTGTTATTATTAATATGCCTTATATTTTAATCAGCTAAAAGTTAGTTGTGACAATGGGTAATATTTTTTTTCTGGAAGATAATCCAATATTATCAATGAGATTTTTTTTGATTGGTCGTGGTATCGACGAAATTGATATTCTTCTGTCTTGTTTATTCTTACAATAAATCACTTTACTACTTGGTTTTAATTATTGCGTGATGCTTTAGAGAGGTGATGGAAGGGTGTATTAAGGGGGCCATCGCTAGGTATTTTAGTGTTTACCACACCTTTGAGATTCTTTCTTCCTTTTGAAGAATTCTCGTGTTTTGAGCTAGTCTTTTCTTTTTCTGAGCCTTGGTCAGTCTTAATACATCCTGTTAGGTATTCGAGTGGCCCTATTATCCCTGTGTCTGTTGGTAGAACTTGGGGGGTCTTTAGAGCCGGGGCATTTTCAGGTTCTACGATCCAGCTGCTATCCAGGGATTCAACAGGTATTGGTAGGTAAAAGGGTACATTAGGTGGCGCCCAGCTCAGGGGCTTCGAAAAACTGGAATACCAGAGCGAATACCAGGGAGTTGAATGCCATAATTCTGCCAAAATTGAAACTGAAAGTACAAAGTGGAAATTAGTTTTATGATCATGTAACACAGATCGCGAATTGGAACACCGTGTTTCTTGTGTGACTATGAATCAAGGCGATAAAATAATGGTGAACCAATATTTTGGCACGAACTATTGGAATTCCTATGGAACAAAGCAATTACGAGGATACTCGAGCTACTTGACCCACAAGTGGTATTGCAACCATTATTAATTTTTATTTTATTTTATGTATTGGAGTGGTGCCACACGCTTTGTTAATAATTTGTTCTACTTGTTTCCGGCTGATGATCATTGCTGACATCATTAAAAATAGAAGTATTTGTAGTAAATTTAAAATTTAAGTAATGGTAGAATCATAGACCTTCACCGATATAAACCAACACGCACTTGTATATGGTCGATCCCAAATGAAATGGGGCACTTTGTGTTTAGACATAAGTTTATTTTAAGGTAACGCCAGACAATAAGAATGAGCATATATGGTAAATGGTGGTTGTTTGTAGATGTTCTCGCTGTGCTTTGTTGGTGTGGTATTCTTATTTCTTGTGAAGTGTAGTGAAGCATGTCTGAAGGTAATATGGTGACTGTTGGTGACGTTAAGAAGATGTTTGAAATTATTCAACATAAAATGGACAATTTGAATCAGGACATAGAAAATATTAAGGTCCAAACTAAATCTGCGTTAGACCATATGTCTGAAACTGTTATTCAAAGTCAGGTAGTGATAAAAGATGCAGTTGCTGAAGGTATCAGGGGGGAAATTGATACTATGCAATCCTCCTTGAAGGCTATCAATGACAGTTCTAAAAGGGTAGAAAAGAAGGTTACCAGTGTAGAATCTAATATCGAAGATATCCAGGATGATAATAGAAAAACTCAACTAGATATCAGTACATTACGGGCTAATGTTGGCCTGGTACAGGTTGCCCAAGAAAGAATCCAGAATAGTCAAACTTCAATGCAAACTAGTCAAACATCAATCCAAACAGATCTTAACAATATGCAAACTAGTCAAACATCAATCCAAACAGATCTTAACAATATTCAGACTAGTCAAAGGGGAATCGAGGAAACTGTAAAGGATGTAAACTCTAATGTAAGGATTATGCAATCCCAAATCAATGATTTAAGAACAGATGTGGGATTAATAGAATCCAGTCAAAATAAAATGGAGCTAGAGGTCCGAAAAATCGAATCTAGTCAAAATCAGACGGAGGTTAAGTTAATGGAGCTAGAAAAAACTAATAGAGAATTTCAAGTTGAGATTAGACTAGACTTTGAAAAGAGTGTGAAGCTCAGTAAAAAAAATTTAGAAACACTTCAGCTGCAGTTTTCCCATGACACTAATCAGACCCAGAACAGCCTGGAACAGTTGAAATGTGAAATGGGGACACTCCGAGCTCAAGTCACTGATCATACGAAACTTCTCAGGGATGATTTTGACATCGATTTGAAAGGGATCATAAGTGATAATATTGTAACATTTCGTCAAGATATTATGAAAATTAATGAGGAATGTTTTAAAGTTGAGAAATCTAAGTTAGAATCTAAACTTGCCACTGGTCTTGCAACTAATAGCAAAGACATAATAAATGTTAGGGAAGATCTAAGCAAAAGAATGGATGGAATTCAAAATACTCAGGTTAATAACATATCCGATTTAGAGAAGCGTATTAACAGTGTTGAAACTAAAGTCGACCAAAGTAAGATAGAGTTAAATGAGGTCAGGGAGAAGAAAACTTCCGAGATTAATGAAATTAGAAAGGGTCTCGAGCAAATTAATCTAGAGGGGCATATCAATTTAGATACTCTAAAAGATCAATTGCGATCACTTTTACAGTCCGATTTTCGAGTTCTAGTTGAACAACCTGAAGTGATAGTACCTGATGGTAGGGAAAGGATGATACAGGAATCTTCCAACAACGAACCCAACGTTCGGCTCAGTCAAATGGAACATTCGAGTCCCATTCGAACAAGCAGGGAAACTTTTAGTTCTCCGAACCCCAACGTAGGCGTGGGTGATTATACTTCGAAATCATCGGAAAGGACACCGAATGTAACCATAATACGAAATTTTGATGACAAACCTAGGAAGTTTAGCAATTTGGATGGAATGACACCAATCGAATTTGTCAGGACATTAAGAGATTACTTTTTGGAGTCACATGTGCCACGTGAGCGTGAGCTACGTATGGTGGAAAGGTTTCTCACCGATGCTCCGTTACAATGGTTCAGGGCTTTTCGTTACACATTTGACAACTTTGAGCAGTTTTCGGAAGCCTTCATACAAAGATTTTGGTCGATCGAGGTCCAACAGAATGTGAGATCAGAAGTCTATTCACGCAAGTACTCCAGTACAGGACCAACCAGTTACGCTGAATACTTTGCGTGTCAGTTAGCAAAACTCCGTTTTCTTCAGCCGCCGTTAACACAGGAAGAACTCCTTGAAGCTATCTCACGTCAATTGCCTGCGGAAGTAAGGAAATCAATTATTTCTTCCGGAGTATCGTCTTTAACGTCGTTAGATGACCTGTTACGTCGATTAGATCACATGAGTATGATGACGCAACCTACTATAGTCAAAAATGCCAGGCAGGAATCGAAAGTTGTAAACGCGGTAATGATGAACCGTACACAGCAGACGGATCGTTTCGAACAAAGAAGAGATGATAGAATAGGTCCTATTAGAAATACCCATCAGGAAGAGAGGAGATGGGAAAACCAACGTAGGGACGCCCAGGAGAGGCCTTGGCAACGTCGCTACGAGGAGAGAAATTTTTATCGAAGAGATAATGATCGAGACCGGAATGATCATCGAGAAACGCCTTATGATAGGAATTACAGATATGATCAAAATAATCGAGATAACAGATATAATAGGAATGATAGAGATACCCGAGACAATAGAGATAACAGATACAATAGGAATGATAGAGATACCCGAGACAATAGAGATAACAGATATAATAGGAATGATAGAGATACCCGAGACAACGGAGATAATAGACAAAATCAAGGGTACTCAAGATACAACAATTATCGAACGGAGGCGTCCGATAAAAAAGTGCAACAGGAGAGGCTCAAGAGAGGGCGAGATAAGTCCACGGAGGTTGGACGAAGAAAATCGAAGGAAAGAAAGGATGAAAATCTAGATAAGTCACAACCCAGTACTAGCAGAGAAGGTCGGAGTTCAGAAAGAGCTCCGGATCGAGGAAAAAAAACGCCAATTTCCGGGCGAAATTAATAACTGACGTTGCCACGCATTCCTCTGATATCACGATTTTTGAAATATTTGAAGCTACTGACGAAGACCTTCTATTTGAACCAGAAACGAAACCGAGAGGAAGGATAGTTGAACTTCCCGTTATTGATATACTAATTGGTCTACAACATTGTAAAGCCTTGATGGACACAGGTGCTATGATCTCTATAGTTGACGAGGACTGTTTTGAAAGATTGAAACCAGAAAATCAATTTACCATTCTTCCAGCATCTCCAACAAAAATTCGTGGGATATTTAAGGATAAAACTATGAAATGCAAAGTGCAGATTCTAATGAAATTCTGGATCAATGAGAGAAGTTATGAACATATTTTCATAGTCGTTAAGAATATTAATTTTGACGTCATACTAGGCATCGATTTTATTACTCAAGCTAGAGCAATCATCGACATGGACAAAGGAATAATAAGATTCAAGGAAGAAAGTATAGAGGATGTAGTGATGGAGGAAATGGATGGAAACGAAATTAATAGAGATATCCCTAGAATGGAAATCCTAGATAACGTGTTATGGCAGAAATTAGCAAGTTCGCGAGAATTTACTGTCCTGAGGATCATGCGAGCTGGGTGAAGTTCATCCCACTCATGGAAAGATGCATGAATTCCACATTCCATGAGAGCTTATCAGATATACCTATGGTTGTTCACCATAATAAGAGGCCAGAAAGAGCCTGGACAGAGATCGTGAGATTTCTACCTAAGGACAGGGAGCCTACAGTCCAAGAAAGAATTAATTCAGCTAGAGAAAGCTTGATGGATGCAGCCGAGAAGCGGCATAAACGAATCAGAAATAAAAGATATCGGCCACCGATGAGAGTAGGCGAGATGATTCTCGTCAAGAAACCGTCGAAAGCAGATGTGGCTAAGAAGCAATTCACCAAGTTTTCCTATGTCTTCCACGGACCTTATAAGATTGCTAGGTCGTTCGGAAATAATTGTTATGAAGTAGTAAGCCTAAATGAAAGAGAAATGATAGGTCGTTTCAATGCAAAGAACCTGAAAAGATATGTGAAGAAGATAGACTGAGTGTTGACTGAATAATGCTACATATGCTGAGATTACCTGGAATGGTGTAAATAAAAGTTGAGGAGACTTTTATTTAAGGTATCAAAGGGAAAATGCACCATTATTCATAAAAGGGCTTAAGTACAGACATGGTTACAGTATTTTGGGAACACCCTGTAACTTCCTAACTTGCCTCTGAAGTCGATCATAACAGCTGGTCTGCAGCGAGAAAAAGCCATGCTATCATGAAAGAGATCGGCAGAGCTCGTGTTTCCGACGAGAAATCCGAAGCTCATCGATAATAACCATGTTGACTGTGTCTAACACCATATCGATCGATTCACCTGAGAGTGATTAATACAAATTAATGCATATTTAGCGCTTTTTGTAAGCAGATACATGTGTCTATATGTATATTTCCATGGCAAAAAGCCATTATTAAGAAAGTCATTATTAAGAAAGTATGAAGAACAGAAGATGCTATGTTAACTCACTGCTGATCACGTTTCGACTGCGATATATTTCGTATCGAGTCATGACGTGTGAAGGAGTGGGGGGGAGCAGATGTGAGACTCAGGCGACCTCGTGCAGAGCTCAATGTGTATAGAACTTGACAGCGTAGAGGGTTGAGCTGGAAATCAGTGAAAGCAAAATCGCCAGCTAACGGGAGTTGTAAAACGTGTGACCGTGCTGAAGTGTATTCTAGTTCGTGAAGCATTCTACGTGAAGTAGAAACGTGTTTAATAGGGCTCAGACATGATCTTAAACATGTAATAATTTACCTCTGTGACTGTGTGTCTACAGCAATTAACGGGCCATGCGGATGGATACTTTTATAACCACGACCGCGAGCTCAGCCGTGATGTGTCACGAAACTCTGCATATAAACCGTCGTGGAAATGCAGCCTAGATTTGATTCACTCTTCACTGTGATTATTCTTTTTGAAAAGAGTACATTCTCAAGCAAGGTGTCAAGGGGAAGGGACAATATGAAGCTTATATCCACTACGATGGTAGGCTAAATTGATTTAAGAATACTGCATTAGCAGGGTGCAGCGGGGACTTGTCGAAGGCAACTTTCATTTGGCATGAAGTGTGCACGCGACTCTCGTGTCAAGAGGGGCCGCGTCGACCCTCGTGAACTTGTTCATACGCGCGTTCTCACATTGGAACTTGTTAGTGACGGTTCGAGTTCACTTTCGCGTCGTGACGAGTTGATAAACTGTGTGCGGTCCTTCCGTTGGTGTTCGAATATGTATGGGAAGATATCGCCAGGATATGTTGGAACTATTTCGACCGACCGGGTGTTGCTCGAGCCTGGGAGGACTTTGGTTCGTTCTATGGAAACCCAGTTGAAGTCCAGCATATTTTCTGTTGGTTTGGAGCTGATTATGGCCAACGATATCCTTTTTTCCTCATCTAGATTCGCCAAAGGTACTGATCACTTCAACTTGTTACAGTAGTGTAGCGTGGACATTTATAAATACCACTTTGCCATATTTGATTTTGTAGTTTAAATGGTTCAGTAGAAAGTGCAGGTTCGATGTTCATTTCGAAACTGACCTTCTATGATGCCAGGATTTTGACTCATAAAAATGAGTGCATCCTTTGTGTAATTTTGATGAATAAATTAATAATTTCAGTAGTATTTTACAGTATTTAAACTGACATGCTCATTCTTATTTGTCGAGAAGCAAATGTAGGAAGAAGATTTACAGTTTTTCTTGTGTAAGAACATTTTTAGTAACGCAACTTTCTTTTGAGAACGTTGGTTGAGTTTTCATATTCTAGTGCATTGTTCTTTAAGCACTTTCGCTTGGATTATCGTATTCTTTAGAGGGGAATTTTCCTTTTCGTATTTTGATTAAGATACTAGGAAGTTTTCGGACCCAGTTATTCTAAATGTGACTTCGAGTCCTTGGACTATATTTTCTTCAGTTTTTTCTTATTATAGCAGATTTAACTTGTGTTTTCTGAGCGTGATTTTCGAAATGGATTGCCTAATGGGTCATTAGTCGCTTAGCCTTTGTTGCTAACCTAGATCCATGCTGTAGGTCTAATCCATCGACATTTTCGCGTTCGGGAAATTCAGGGAGGATCTTATTTTGAGATTGAATTTATCTTTATAGACCTCTTTACAACCTCAGTTTGTGTGGTTGGGCAGCGTTATATACAGTTTATATTTTTTTTTTGATGTTAACACTGGATTAAATTGATATCATTGCCTTTAGTGCAATAGTTTTTTCTATTAAGAGGGTATTTGAACGACATCCAAATTTGCGAGGATAATCCCAGGGACAACTTACTATAAGTCATACGTTTAAGAACTATGGATTTTGTAATGAGTCAATGTAAGGCAAGTTTTTAAAGTTAGGTGGAATATTTCTGAAATCCACTGGGCTTTGTTGGTAATCTGTTACGGGATCATATTTTTCGAGTTCAGGATTTTTACCATAAACAGCTGATTTGCATAATTGTGGATTTATAACAGTAAGGCTCCTATTATAGGTGCATATTGGTCTTTAGAGAGGCATATTCTATGAGTAATGTCTTTGTGTTTAAGTATATTGATGCAATGCTTTGTAGAGCATATTTTTCTTGTTGAGGATTGAGCTAGGTGTGCCAATCAGGATTAGATTGATTGGGGTTTTAACCCAGAGAGGTGTTGTTTTAACCTAGTATGGTTAATAATTGGTCATTGTGAACTTTATCGCTGTTATCGTGAAAATGCCTGTGTGAAGATTAATATTTTTCCGAGCAGTATTGTTGGGGAATCTTGAGTGGATATTCGGTTAAATATTTCCAGTAAAACTAATATAACAATTTTGTCATAAGATGTATGTTTAAAAAGGAAACCGATAACTATTTAAGACTGACTTTACAATTAATTTTTGCTTAGCTTAACTGTTCGGCAGAATTTCCCTAAAACAAGAATTGAAATAATATTAAACAGAAAGGAATGTCGTGACTTCAAGTCAGTAGGAAGAGAATAATTGAAATTATTCTGGAATTTTGTGTAAATTATATTCTGTAAATAGGCCATATGAATTTCTTCATTCAATAACAAGAACATATAAAGTTACTGAAGATGTCGTGTAGGATTAGTAATTATAACCAGGATATTTGTGTATAAGATGTTATTTTCGTTAAGGAACCGAAATTAATTTAATGTATTCAAGTCTTATAATATTTCTCTTTTTGTGAATGCTTACCCTATGGGATTGATCATCATTGTTATTATTAATATGCCTTATATTTTAATCAGCTAAAAGTTAGTTGTGACAATGGGTAATATTTTTTTTCTGGAAGATAATCCAATATTATCAATGAGATTTTTTTTGATTGGTCGTGGTATCGACGAAATTGATATTCTTCTGTCTTGTTTATTCTTACAATAAATCACTTTACTACTTGGTTTTAATTATTGCGTGATGCTTTAGAGAGGTGATGGAAGGGTGTATTAAGGGGGCCATCGCTAGGTATTTTAGTGTTTACCACACCTTTGAGATTCTTTCTTCCTTTTGAAGAATTCTCGTGTTTTGAGCTAGTCTTTTCTTTTTCTGAGCCTTGGTCAGTCTTAATACATCCTGTTAGGTATTCGAGTGGCCCTATTATCCCTGTGTCTGTTGGTAGAACTTGGGGGGTCTTTAGAGCCGGGGCATTTTCAGGTTCTACGATCCAGCTGCTATCCAGGGATTCAACAGGTATTGGTAGGTAAAAGGGTACAGTACCATCCTAACCTAGATTTGTTTTGCTACCCTGTTAAATGTAAATTCAGATATTAGCTTGATCTTGTAACTTGAACTAGGGACTTGCGTCGTACCATATTCCTAGCGTTGCTGTTGTTGCTTTATCATTGTGAGTTAGATCTTTCGCGAGGGTTTTCAGTAACTTCTCAGGAAGGGGGACCTGTTCTTTATCTTTGTTTATTTATTAATTTGCGGACTAGCCGATTATAACCCTCCGAACTAGGCTAGGGGCTTGTGAATTTTAATAAATTTTCACGGTGTTTTACATGAGTCTGGATGTTTATTTTCTCAGTCTAGTTTTAAGGTGAACCTTTCCTTAGGCGGTCTATGACCATCGTCACCATGTACCACGATCCCTGTGGACTACGGACTCTCGTGCCGCTTTAGCCTTTATGGAAGGTCACCTGATCCTCACGGTATTTTTATTTGATTTATGTGTCGTTAGTTGAGTCGTCGTGGTTGTTGACATCAACTAAACGGTCTCAGTATACTGATCTGGGTTATTGGGTATGATTAGGAAGGAGTAGTGGCGTAGTCGGTAGCATGCTGAACTGCTATGCCCATGATCGCGGGTTCAAACCCGGCCGAAGTCGTCGGATATTTAAGAGAGTTAAAATCCTTGAGTATGACTTCCTCCGGAGGGGAAGTAAAGCCGGCGGGCACAATACATAGATTTATGGCATTACAGTAACTGCCGTATCATTAGGGGGATGAGCGGAGTCAAATCTCAGCTAATTGCGTTTTTGGTTTTGTGTTTGTTGTTTTCTAATTTTGTTTTGCTTTGTTTGTCTTTTGTTTGAGTTTTTTGTTTTGTGTTTGTTTTCCGCTTATGCTTTTGTATTTGAATTTTGCTTTGTGTTTTTGTTTTTGTTTTCTGCTTTTGATTTTGTTTTTGAATTTAGGTTTCTGATTTGTGTTTTTTGTGTTTTATGTTTTTCAGCTTTTGTTCTTGAATTTTGATGTTTCATTTGTGTTTCTTGTTCTGCGTTTTTCTGCTTTTTCTATAGTTTTTGAAGTTTGCTTTTGATTTGTTTTGTTTTGTTTTAGGTTATGTTCTTTGTTTTTGAATTTTGATTTTGACTTTGTGTTTTTTTTTGTATGTTTGGATTTTGAGTTAGTTTTCTGCTTTCTTATGGCTTTGAACTTTGCTTTTTGTTTAGCTTTTGTGTTTTTGGTTTTGTGTTTGTTTTCCGCTTTTGCTTTTCTTTTTGAATTTTGTTCTTTGCTTCGAGTTTTTAAAATTTCTGCTTTTACTTCTGTTTTTTAATTTTGCTTTTTGATTTGTGTTTTTTGTTTCGTGAATTTCTGCTTTTGCGTTTGAATTTTGCTTTTCGCCTCGTGTTTTTGGATTCGTTTTCCGCTTTTTATTTTTTATTTTTCGTTTGTGTTTCTTGTTTTAAGTTTTTCTGCTTTTGCTTTGAATTTTGCTTTTGTTTTGTGTTGGTAGTAGGGAGGCTATTTGGTTTGAAACGCTCTATCTAGTTCCAACATTTGCCACTAGATGTCAGTGACAGTGGCGTCTGGTAGCCAATGTTGGTACTACTTCAATTTGAACTTGCCCAGTTTCATTCATCTTCATTCATTTCATCTCTCATTAACTCCTCTCATGAGGGCTTCCGGCCGTTAAAACCATCCACCACATAGAATTTCAGAACATTAGTTCTCAGCACAAAAGAGTGAACTGGTCATCACAACGAGGAGGAAGAACAGACTGGAAATGGGCATAACACTTGGAGGACAGCAGTTGCAGAAAGTAGAATGCTTCAAGTACTTGGGAAGCATAATTGAAGATAAGGGAGGCAATAGGACGGAAATAAATGAAAGGGGAAGGTGCGGAGATAGATTTTTCAAAAGTGTTAGGGGGATGATATGGAATAAAGATGTACCACAAAAATGTGAAGGAAACATCTACAAGACCTACTTTGTGCCAATTTTGACGTATGGTTCAGAAACATGGGTGATGAAGGAAAGGGACAAGAGTAAAATACGAGCAGTGGCGATGAAGTTCCAGAGGAGTAGGGTAGGAGTAACAACAAGTAGTTCCGTGAAGAACTATACAGCCTATTTTCATATATCCTACTTATGTTAATTGCCTCTATCAACATACAAAATTTCAGTTTGATTGTTGTGATACATTCGTAGATATTGAGAACCGTCTAAATATTTCAGATGGTCGCCAGTTTGGATTTTTATTTATGTACTATTACATGAAGATTATTGTGTACGTGTGGTATTCAAACTTCAATCGCATGATTAGGACACAAGAAGTAAAAACGAGATTTTAAAATTTCGCAAAGCTACCATCTTGTGGTTATGAAAACAATTGAAATAAATTAGATACCAGTGGATTAACATTTGTATAAGCATTTAACGTGCAAAGTTTCACTGCACTCGGATAGTGAAATTGCGAGAAACATCCATTTAAATATTTATAATTCGCGTCGCCGCCATGTTGGATTTGTGTTCACCAGGTTACAGAAAGTCCTATAGGTGAACTTACGTTCATAGCCTCTATGAACATAACAAAAATCAGTTTGATTGCTGTAAAAGATTCGTAGATATTGAGATCCATCAAAATATTTCGGATGCTCGCCATTTCGGATTGTTACATCTATAGGCCATAGAGTTATGTACCATTAAAGGAAAATTATTGCGTAGCTTCAATATTCAAGCTTTCACTTCGATCGCATGATTACGACACAAGAAATAAAAACTTAATTTTAAAATTTCGCACAGCCGCCATCTTGAGGTTATGTAAAAAATTGAACTAAATTAGATGCCAGTGCATTACAATATGTATAATCAATTATTGTACCACATTCCACTGCACTCAGATGGTTAAATCACGAGAAAAGTCTTTTAAAATGTTTCAACTTCGCATGGCCGCCATGTTCGTCTTGTACTTTACAGATTTTTGAAAGTTAATAGATAAACGTTTAGCAGTGCTCTTTATCACCGTACAAAATTTCAGGGTGATATCGGTAATAGTTTCGTAATTATAGAGTGCCAGTGAAATATTTCGCACAGCCGCCATTTTAAGGTTATGTAAACTATTGAACTAAATAGGACGCCAGTGCATTACAATGTGTATTAACATTTGCTGCACCAAGTTTCATTACGTTAGGATGGTTAAATCGCAAGAAAATTCTATTCAAAAGTCTCAACTTCGCTTGGCCGCCATGTTGGTTTTGTAGTCACCAGGGTTTTGAAATCCCCATAGGTGAACTTCTAGTAGTTCTCTTTATCACCGTACAGAATTTCAGGGTGATATCTGTAATAGTTTAGGAGATACTGAATGCTGGTGAAATATTTCGCACAGCCGCCATATTGGATTGGTGAGACACAATAAAGTTTGAAGGGCACGGTCAGGGTCGGCCAGAATAGTGCTATGATCTTATCGAGTTTCATTGAAATCCCTCCAGCCGTTTAGATGTTATTAGGAGGGACACACTCACACACGAATCACACACACACGGACAAAAGGTGATCTCATAAGCCTTTTTTTTTTCATAAAATGAAAATAGGCTAAAAATGGACAGAGTAAGGAATGAGAGTCAGAGAGATGGCAAGAGAGGAACCATTGCAAAATAGAATAGAGCGATCTTGGCTACAATGGTATGGACATGTGAGGAGGATGCGAGAGGAGAGGATACCGAAGATGATGTTTGGAATGGAAATGATGGGAAGGAGGCCAAGGGGAAAACCAAGGGACAGATGGGCAAAGGGAGTTATGAAGAGTGTGGAGGAAAGAGGCGTGTGCTGGGACACAGTGAAAGACGAGAGAAGGTGGATGGACAGGAAACGATGGAGAGGCTTATGTTCCAAGCAGACCCGACCAGCGATCGGAAACTGCTCAAGATGATGAAGAAGAAGAAGTCAAAATAGCCTACAGTATATGGCAACTACTGTATACAGATTATAAAAAATCGGAGTATAATCACCACCTTAAAAAAACTAAATTCACTAGTCCATAAATTTTCCAACGAATCTAGTGCTGTCACAATGACGACTGCTTTTTGCATTGTTGTTTGTGTCTTCAGTCTTTTGACTAGTTGATGCAGCCCTCCATGGCTTCCTTTCTTGATCTAATCGTTTCATCTCTACATAGCAGTTTAACATATTTGAACCTTGCTTTACCCGTACAGTTCTTATCCTCAACCCTTCCTTCCATAACTAACTTTGCTATTCATGGGTCTCTTAGTATGTGTCCTACCAACCTATGTCTTCTCTTCATTAGCAGTCGCCACAAACATCTCACCTCCCCCAATCGTCTTAATTCCTCTTCATTTGTAGCTCTATCCACCCATCTGATCTTCATCATTCTCCTGTAACACCACATTTCAACCGCTTCTCTTCTCCTCTTTTCTGCTGCACTAACAGTCCAAGTTTCACTTCCATAGAGAGCCACGCACCAGACAAAGGCTTTCAAAAATGACTTCCTAATACCTAAATCTATATTCGAAGTCAACAGTGCTTCCATTTCTGTAGAAATGCTTTCCTTGCCTGAGCCAACCTACTTTTCATATCCTCTTTGCTTCGTACATCACTGGTTATTTTGCTTCCTAAGTAGCAGAAGTCTCTTAATTCCTTTATGTTCGACCCTGACTATTATATGTCTGAAAACTCTATCATAATGATGGCCATTATAACACTATTTTTCATCATGAAACAGTTTCTCCCACCAATCACAGCTCAAGAAACAGTTGTTGGACCAATTAGATAAGGATACCTTCGCGCATGAGCTCAAAATCCAACATGTCTATATAAATTCCCGAAAGTGCACCGTCCATATGTTCGCTTAAATAAACTGGTGAATATGAGACAAGAAATAGCACTGTACCTTAATATCCCCAAATCCAATTTCTACACAACGCATTGTTTTCAAACGACTTCGGTGACAGTTTTACTGAATACTGGTGCACAATCTGCACATATGGCATTGAAGCACACAGAGCGCATGCGTCGGTTGTCCAGAGAGCTTGGAGAAGAGAGATATCCTACCCAGCGCAGCACCCGATCACACAATTCTAGTGAATGAACAGATATTTATGAAAATTTATGTTAAAACATATAATAAAGTTATAATTATCGTCGAACATAAACAGTCGTATGCAACTCGCCTATAACGGTAATTAAGACACTCGTATGGAAATAGCACTGTACCTTAATATCCCAACATCCAATTTCTACACAGCGCGTTGTTTTCAAACGACACTTACGCTCGTTTTATAAACATACTCGTGTCTGAATTATAGCCATTATAGGCTCGTTGCATAATGTACTATTAACTTTTCACCTTGCCAATTTTACGTCCATAGGGGTTTCTTTCGGCTGAATTCCAATATGTTTGTTTTACATTCAACATGAATTCTTTCCTCAATACAGAATCCATACGATTAAAAACTCATTCAAATCCTCTGGTGAGTCGGCTGAGAAGACGATGCCATCAGAAAATCTCCGAGTTGAAATTATTTCTCCTTGAATCTTTACTCGTACTTTGAACTTTTCGTATTTCCTTCATTGCTTGCTCAATGTAAAGATTGAAAAGTATGGGCGATAAGCTTCTCTCTCATGTCCTTCAGCTCGAATGACTGCTGTCTGGTTTCTGTATAAATTGTAGATCACCCTCCTACCCTTGTACTACAGAGAGTTTATTTTGTATCTGATGGAGACCCTCGCTTGCCCACTCGCCCGCGCCGCGCCGCGAGCCTGTCCCCCACCACGCACTTTGCCGTTATGCGGCGCCCGCGCTGCACTGAGTCATTGAGTATAGAGCTTCCTCGAGTTAAGATGGCACCGGAGCTTAAGCATAGCGAACTTCCGGTGCGTGAATCTCCATTTGATTTTCATTGCCAATGAATTGTCCGTGATTATTTTCATTATTATTTCGAATTGCGGTTTTGTTTTAGGCGTTCAACTTATGAAATAAACACTAGAGGGTTGGCCTTTCTTGAATATTCCAAAGACAAGTGTCTCCTAAAAGAGTATTTAGTAAAAATTCGCAACAGAAACGACCATAACAAACAGCTTGGTTAAAAGTGTGCGATCTGCACATATCAAACGGCAGTGGTGTATCATATCTTAGACTACAATTGTATTAAATTGGTGCCAATTAAATATGTTATATGGAAGAATATTATAACCATTTGCTAACCGGTTGCTATATTGGTATATTATGCATTAACTTGACCCGTTTAAATGTTAAAACGTGACGAAACGAGTTATAGGCTATTCGCCATACCGGTAGGCCTAATATTTACTAACAACTCGTTGTTTCTTATTTAACCTTTAATTAATCATTATAATTATAATAGCCTAGATATCTATTAACACGTATTTAACCAATAATCATCTTATAATTACATACCGGTACATATTCTACGTAGGTTACATAGGCCTATTGCAAGAAAGCGATATTTGATAGCACATTCAGTTTCACCTTAAAATCCAACCATGCCTAGTTTTCAGTATGGAAAATATTACCGTAAGTTAATAGATCAAACAACAAGCGACAAACTTTTTAAAGAAATGTCTACGTAAAGTAGGCTACGGTACGCTACCATACGGTAATCATTGAAAAGGTAAATTTCAAAAACGAACGAACTTCATTTTGCATGGATTATTGAACCCGAAACCTTCTAATGGAGGCATGGATTGTCTGTCTTTACAAATGTTTTAGTCAATAATTTAAAACATGTTGCCTGAACACTAAATACAAAGAGCTGCGTGCCTACTACGGTGTAAAGTTGCTCTGTGAGAAAAACAACCTTGCCAAGAGTATACGAAGTGCATACAGTTAAATACAATCATTCAATTGGAGAAACACTTTCTTCGTCACGATCTTTTTAAAAATTTCATACATAATCTGTTGTAAATTGACGGGGAAATGTGCAACATTTAGAGACTGCGAGTGTCGTAAGCGGCACAATGTTAGCTGATATCGCATCATTAATACATAAGAAATAAACACATGCAGAGCTTTCTCATTGCACACAGCGGAAGATCATATCGCTCTTGGTGCATTTTACAACTTTTAATTCTCCTAACAACAATAATTTGCTTAGTTACTTGCAAGGAAAATTGTAGTACACAGTTCCCATCGCTTCCATTACCTGACTACCAAACCGGAAGCTGGTAATGCTTAACCATACGCCAGTGACGCGTCCTATGGCAAGTAAAAGAACGAAAGAAAGTGTAAGCTCTATACGAATTTTTACTTACCTAGTTCACAGCTGGTGCTGAAAATGTTCGCCATTCACTGCTACATATCGCTGGCACCTTTTTATGAAACTGGCATTTACTTTCTGAAGTTCCTCAGCACCGATTGACTGTATTTCAGCTGTAATATAATCTTTAAGCTGTCTGTTTGAACTTTTTTTTTTGCTATATCTCTTATTGTATTGACGCTAGGCAGGGGTCTGTTTGGAAATTTCGGACGGAATTTCCGTCGTGTTTTCGCACAAGATTTCCTGTACTTTATAAAGGTATTATAGCCTACATATACACACGTTCACGTAATGAAAATTGCATTGGAACAGCACACTGAGCACGAAACACGTGAACAATTGACTAATCTGAACCTCACACTGTTAAAGCTCTCAGCAGACTGCAAAGGAGGGAAACTTGAGGCGCCAAGAAGCGGATTACGGCCAAGTGCTCGGCGGGAGACCGGCTCGCGCCGCGGGCGAGCGGGCAAGAGAGGGTCTCCGTCAGATACAAAATAAACTCTCTGTACAACTTCTTCCTTTGCTTTATGAACTAAATTTGCGTGGTGGCGCAGTGATGAAGCTGCTATCCTCGCTCCAAGGCAAACCGGGTTTGATTCCTGGTCAATGCATGTTAGATTTTCCAAGTGAAATGTCACGTCCTGTGGTTCGGATTCCAGGTAGAATTGGAGGTCCCGCAGGTCAATATGGCAAGATAAACAGTCAAGTAAAAGTACTTCCTCCCTTCCTTCCCCTTCTTTCCTTCTCATTCTTTTCTTCTTTCCCCTTCTTTCCTTCCTCCTCTTTTCATCCTTCCCCTTACCACCTTCTTTCCCCTTCTTTCCTTCCTCCTCTTTTCTTCCTTCCCCTTACCACCTTCTTTTCCCTTCTTTTCTTCCTCCTCTTTTCTTCCTTCCCCTTACCACCTTCTTTCCCCTTCTTTCCTTCCTCCTCTTTTCTTCCTTCCCCTTACCACCTTTTTTCCCCTTCTTTCCGTCCTCCTCTTTTCTTCCTTCCCCTTACCACCTGCTTTCCCCTTCTCTCCTTCATCCTCTTTTCTTCCTTCCCTTTACCACCTTATTTCCCCTTCTTTCCTTTCTCCTATTTTCTTCCTTCCCCTTACCACATTCTTTCCCCTTTTTTCCTTCCTCCTCTTTTCTTCTTTCCCCTTCTTTCCTTCCTCCTCTTTTCTTCCTTCCCCTTACCACCTTCTTTCCCCTTCTTTCCATCCTCCTCTTTTCTTCCTTCCCTTACCACCTTCTTTCTCATTCTTTCCTTCCTCCTCTTTTCTTCTTTCCCCTTCTTTCCTTCCTCCTCTTTTCTTCCTTCTCCTTACCACCTTCTTTCCCCTTCTTTCCTTCCTCCTCTTTTCTTATTTCCCCTTCTTTCCTTCCTTCTCTTTTCTTCTTTCCCCTTTTTTCCTTCCTCCTATTTTCTTCCTTCCCCTTACCACCTTCTTTCCCCTTCTTTCCTTCCTCCGCTTTTCTTCCTTCCCCTTACCACCTTCTTTCCTTCCTCCTCTTTTCTTCCTTCCCCTTACCACCTTCTTTCCCCTTCTTTCCTTCCTCCTCATTTTTCCCTTCCCCTTACCACCTTCTTTCCCCTTCCTGTCTTCCTTCCTCCTTCCTCCTTTCTTCCTTCCTCTTCTTTCCTTCCTTCCCCATCCTTCCTTCCTACCTTTTCGCCTTCCTTTCTCTCTTCCCTCCCTCCTTTCTTCCTTCCCCCTATTCTTTCCTTCCTCTTCTTTTCTTCCTTCCCATTCTCTCCTTCCTTCCCCATCTTTCCTTCCCCTTCTTTTATTCCTCTCCATCCTTCCACCTCCTTCATCACTTCCTTCCCCTTCCCTCCTTTCTCTTCTTTTCTTCCTTCCACTTTCTTCCTTCCTTCCCTTTCCTGCCTCCCTCCCTTCCTTCCTTCGCCTTCCCTCCTTCCTTCCTTCCCCTTTCATTCTTCCTTTCCCTTTGTTCATTCCTTCCACCCTCTCTTCTCTCCTTCCGAACTTTCCCCAAGAAACCGGTCGACTACGGAGAATCGTACGTACCAAGTACAGTTGGCAGTAGGATGGGACGAGCACGAGCTAGGCTATATAGCGGAGCAGGAGATTGAGTCCTGTGTGTCACTGTGCCCCCACCACATTAGCCCTACGGACACACACTACACTATACTGACAATGCTAGGGATATAGCTACTTACTATTAACCCGGGAGAGGTGGCGCTTACTTGGGCAACGTTAGAGGCGGCGCGCGGTCATTTTGACCCCTCAAAAATATTTCTCAGTAATAACAACAATTATTTCGTTTATGTTCGACGATGTCGAAATGTTAACATTATATGTCAGTAAACTGTATCATAATGAGGCTCATTTTAACACTATTTTTCATTATGAAACAGTTTCTCCCACCAATCAGAGCTCAAGAAACAGTTGTGTGACCAATTAGGTAAGGATACCTTCGCGCATGCGCTCAAAATCCAACATGTCTACATAACTTACCGAAAGTGCACCGTCCATATGTTCGCGTAAATAAACTAGCGAATATGAGACAAGAAATAGCACTGTACCTTAATATCGCCAACTCCAATTTCTACACAGAGCATTGCTTTCAAACGACTTCGGTGACAGTTTGACTGAATGCTGGCGCACATATGGCATGTCAAGCACACAGACCGTATGCGTCGGTCGGTCAGAGAGCTTGGAATACAGAGATATCCTACCCAGCAGCCCTTGCACTCTGAATCTCATCAGATATTTATGAATATTTATATTAAAACATATAATAAAGTTATAATTATTGTCGAACATAAACAGTCGTATGCAACTGGCCTATAATGGTAATTAAGACACTCTTATGGAAATTATAATACTCGTGTCTTAATTATTGCCATTATAGCCTCGTTGCATAATGTACTATTGTGCTATTGATATGGCATGGAAACATTCACTGAACAAATGAGCAAGTATATTTATCTAAAATGAAAGTCATGCACAAATTATAAACGGCTATTTACACTATAATAGAAATGGTGCGGATCTGACATGTAATCGTCTATGTTTATGAAATATCTTATAATTCTTACTTCAGTTTGCCTATTAGCAATATCGAAATAAATGATTAGACAAGTTTTAGATAATGTAGGATCCTAGTTTTTAACCAATGTCACATTTTAGAGAAGTCTCTTGTTGTATTGTGCTCCATTTTGTAACTGTCTTTGCCAGTAAGTGTACACGTCCGCTAAGAAAGAGGCATAGCATCGTCACTTTCTTAATTTTCTTCTTCGTCTGCACTCTGCTCAGTATCACTTCAAGATTCTGCTATTTTTACTTCGTCCTCACTATCACACTTTTCACCTCCTAATATGTCTTCCTCTTCGACGTCTTGCAGAAGAGATAACACCATGGATTCTTGCTCTTCGTAGCTCGGTCGATTCATAGTAATTTATTTTAACACTTAACTACAATCAATTCTATTTCGCGATCAGACAGCGACATTCTCATGGAGTACACGTAAGACTGAAACAGCTGTTCACTCTGCCAGCGGGACTGGTAGCGCGGGATCTTTCAAAACACATTGCAACATGGCTCTAGAAATATACATTTGTCTCGGCCCTCATCCCTTCCACTAATAGGCTACTGCCCTCAGACAATAGATAAGGCATGTGGGGAGAGGTATGTGGCAGGTTTGGTCTGTGTGTAGTAAAATGTAGAAACCCCAGCGTAAAGAAACTGCGTGGGGTCACAAAGTCCCCTGCGCCACCTTTCCCGGGTTCGTGTCCTCCCATGAGTTCCGATTCCCACCAGTTACAAATTCTTTAGCGGATTAGCTATCTGCCAATTACACTACCTGAGCGAGTCCCATCAATTCCGAACACTACCTGAGCGAGTTGCAGCTTAGTTTTCTACAGCAAAATTGCATGAATTTGTTTATTACTGGAACAAATAAGGTCCAATGTTAGCTCCAGCCGGGAGTTCATGCCCTCTTTAATGAATTGGCTCCTCTAACAGAGGGGGCGGACGCCATGGACCGGTAGCTCCCATAAGCAGCTTTCGCCTTGTCAGTATCTGTATCAGCATGTGCCTTCGTCAAAATAATCAGTTTTGAGTTATATTTACAAAGTTCTTAAAATAGTATCAGCATGTCGCTTCGTCTTTGAACCTTTTTTTAAATCTTATTTACAAGTCACTTAGTAATCAGCACGTAGCTTCGTCAAATTGATCTTTCAACTGAATTATTCTTCTCTTTATACCCTAATCAATATGTACAGCAAAAGAAACATTTCTTAAAAGTACTGTTAAATCACCAGTCTCTTCAAACTCTTGAGTTGCTCTTTGGATTCTGTCATCCATTGCAAAATATTTTCTTTTCGTTTTCGTGGCATGCAAATTCAACTCTGCTCGCATAATTTTTTCGTCTGAATTTTGAGACTCTTTCTTCAAACACAACATCAAGTCTCTTACACGGGGATGTGGTTTTCCGCATTTCAAATTCAGCTTATGGTTCCAACCTTCTACAGAGTTATTTGTTCTATGCAATTCCACATTTCAATCGGAGTATGCACGTTTTTTGCAAGCCATTGCTCGACAAAGTATTCAAAAAACTCGATTAACTTTTCATTATCCGGGGCCGTGCTATGAAAATGTAGCCAACCGTCTTCTACTTTTTCTGGTTTGAGGAATGCAAGTGCAGCACACTGCCTGATGGTTGTTCTCATTTCCTGGCTAGTTTTATACATACCCGAAAGCCCAATTGCCTGCACTTTTCTCCAAATACTTTGGTTTAAGTGGAAAAAACAGCCCTGCTCTTGAACTCTTGGAAATATTCTTCTGTCGCTTTGATAGCTCCAACCTCAAACCTCAGAACTGAGAGGTGGGTTTTCCAGAGAAATTCGGAACTAGTGGGACTCATTAACTTATTTACTCAGGCGTGAATACGCGTTCGGAACTCATGGGACGTTTTTCCTAAGAAATTTGTTTTCGGAACTCATGGGAATGGAACTCGTGGGACGAAACCTCCCGGGTTAACCTTGTTTCCTAAGTAGCAGAAGTCTTCTACTTCCTTTTGCTTTTTACCTGCCAATTTGACGTCAATAGAGGTTTATAATTTCATTCAGCTGCATTTTTGTTTTACATTTATTATCATCATGAATTCCTTCCTCAAGACGGAGTCCATACTATTTATAAACGCATACAAATCATCTGGTGAATCAGTTCTGATGACAAGGCCATGATCAAATCTCATATTTTAATGTTTTCTCTAATTTTCCTTGCTTTTTGAATGTATAGACTAAATAGTATATGTGATGAGTTGCAGCCTTGACTTACACCTTTCTGAATACCAGCTTCTTTCTCATGTCCTTCGGCTCCAATAGCTGCCGTCTGGTGTTGGTACAGATTGTAGATCACTCTCCTATCCTTGTACTTATTTCCAATCCTTTTCAAAATGTCAAACAACTTACTACAATCAACGTTATCAAAAGCTTTTTCAAGTCTACAAAATCCATGAACGTTCTCTTATGTTTCCTTATTCTACACATACGTAAGGTAGAAAGAGTCCTAGTGTTATGTAGTAGATATTATAACAAAAATGTTCTATTTTATTATTATAATTTTTATTATTACAAGCGGACCCGTGCAAGAAATCTCGCATGTTCATAAACCACACTTTCCCCAATAGGTTTATAATGAGACACTTAGGGAGAAAGGTTGCTATGTTTTTATTTCAACCAAATGGTTATAGGACACTATTTACATTTCAGTTAGAATTCCAAGTTCTACGTTCCCCAACTTAAGAAGACAATCACTGAAAATTGGATCATCAAAACACTCACCGGTTATTCGATATTTATGAAATTATACGATTTGAGAACTCATTCCTTTGATTTACTGTTTCTGAAATCCATGCTAAATGATAAAGTGAAGACCTTAGAATGTTAAAATGACATGAAACAGGCGTCACACCGGCCAAAATGTGAAGTGGACAGCAATTATGGAGCGTATTTTCCTACAGCAACAGGTGTGCAAATCGCACACTTCGTACATTTTAAAGTAACTTTTTAAAGAAAATACAGATATTTATGAAATTAGTGTGCCATTCGTCACTGCTAATGTCTATTCTCTTTCATTTGAATGCTCATTTGTCACGATTGGTCGATTGTGAGCGCCGCAGGAGGGATCTATACTACTGAAATAATAGCCTATATATGATTATTATAATAATAATAATAATAATTATTATTATTAGCATCTTTATTTACTTAACTTACATTTGGTAACATCCCATATCAGTACAATATTATTATTATTATTATTATTATTATTATTGTTATTTTTAGCCATTGGCACATCCTATAAAAGGCAAAGGCCTCCTGCTAGAAGGGTATCTCTGAGATATTTCATCAGATGAGCTAGGCTGATGAACATTTACCTTATATCTTATGGAACCCTCTGGATCATTTCAGTAAAACAGTTTTCATGCACTGCCATTTTTAAAGGCTCAGCGACATTTTTAAATCTCCTATGCGTAAGATGATGATGGAAGGCAAATCATATGAAAGTAGGCTATATACATAAATTTAGAAATCCTAGAAAGTCGTAGGTTAACTCAAATGAAAGGTCTCTATGCTCTTTATTTCTACAACAAAACTATGTATTTTTCAGATTTTTTCCAAAAAAGTTTCAATGGGAGAGCCAAACTGGTTAATATAGCATGCGATTTTATAAAAATGCTTTTATCTCCAAATAACATTTTTAGGTAATCAAAATGCTCCATGTGCACGAGATATTCACCAATTTTACGGGAAAAAATCACTGGATATTCAGAAATGCATGTGTTGTAAGATAACATTGCAATATCTCCAGTCACTTTGTAAATTACAGACCAAAAAAAACTACGAAAAATTATCAAAATGCATAAAACTTGATGGCACATCAAGAAAAAATTAATCTGACAGCATACGTGTATCACTTTCCTGAAATGTCTCAATGTTATAATATTTAGAATAGCTTTATGTATATGTAATGAAAATATCAAGCGTTTTACACAATTGCTAATGCACATAGAGCAGTTTGATCACACGGTATATTTTAATAACAAAATTAGTAAAAAATAAATTACGTTTCATCCAATTGTTTTTAAATTTGGTATGTGACTTAGTGTTACTATTCTACTGTAAGTATGCAGTTTACATTTCAACTCTTTCTGATAAAATATGTGGAAGTTTAAAAATTCAGTCCTAGTGTCCCTTAATAGATACTAAAACAAATAGTACTGACTATTTACACTCCTGTTCATCTCCCTCACGAATGATCGTATTATATTAAATATTTTCACTCGTAAAACTTGGACCTAGTTCATATTTTCCTGAAGATTTATCTAAGCTGACGATAATTCTAGGGATGTTTCAAACAAACTGTTTCGACGACAGTCCTCCACGAATTCCGTTGACCTGCCGCTCTCATCCACTGCTTCCCGATCGTTGACTGGAACTCTGGTCTTCTTCCATTTTTGCGCTCCCACCCTGTAGTTGAATAGGCTCACCTCGCGTGATCCATACTCTGCCCATGTCCATTTCAGTTTCCTGGCCCTCGTGATGACATCCTCTAGCCCTGTCCTCTTCCTGATTTCCTCTAATTCTGTTCCATCATATAATGATTAGAAGTTTTCTCTCCATTTTCCTCTGGCACACTTCGAAGTTTGCTTCTTAGTAATGACCACGTTTGGCAAAAGTCCGAATGCAAAAAGAAGGCGATAAATTCTATCTACAGCGAGGCGTAAGACAAGGCGTTCCATTATCACCTAAACTGTTCACGAACGTTTTTTAGAGGACATATTTCGGAAGTTACAATGGAGGCACAAATACGGAATCACAATCAATGGGAATAGACTGACGAACTAACGATTCGCCGATGATGTGATCCTGTTTGCAAAGTAAAGTTCGAGGATGAAAGAAATGTTAAATGATCTGCATGCGAAGAGCAACAAAGTGGGCTTGTCCCTTAATCCCCGCAAGACAAATGTTATGACAAATCATGAAGCAAAGAAAATCATGGTGAATGGTAAAGAATTAGAATATGTTGTAACATTTTTAATGAGTCCTTAAACGTGGTGAAATAACTATTGTGGTTCAATAAAAACAAACATAATAAGAATAAATTATATACACTGTGGTGTGACCTTACCTGCGATAGTATAATATAATAAGTTGTTGAGCGCCAGATTCCTATTTAAGACAGTGAATCGAAATTTATTGATTTAACCTCGGCTATCAGCAGTAGAGTCGAGACCACTTACCCGGGCCGTAGTGTAACTTAGTTGACTAACTATTCAGTATTTATTTAAGGAGTATGATTGATTTTGCCTATAGTATGTGCTAACTACAAGAAAAGTTACAGTCATGAAGTTAAAGAAAATGAATTTATTATATGCAAAAACAAAATATTAATAGTTACAAAAAGAATTTAATTTACCAACTGCGGTTTAATTATTTAAAAGAAAATGAACATTTAAAATGAATTGAAAGTTAATTGAAGTTAAATTATAATAGAGACGATAGTTTTATTGAATTGTTTGCTCACCCAGTCGATGATTCGTCATATTTAAGAAATGATCGATGATCTCGATGTTACGTCGCATATGTTTAAAAAATGATGTGATATCTCAATTACTATGAAATATCCTCATTAAATACGTTGCCATCTGTAGAAAGACTCTTGATCAGGGATATAACCCATTATGTACTAATATAGATTTCGGCAAGACATCGTACAGTGCCAACTCTGTTTGCTCAGTTCATTAGGACCCAGAAAGCAAGGTTACCACTTCCTTCCTTCATTCAGAGCTGTAGATCAATGGATTTCTTGTCGGAGGCGCAGGTACTAATGACTTCCTTGTCACGTGGTCTTCGACGGTCTCCCACCCCAGTAAGCTTCCCTTTCTCTAGTGTTCAGACTTTCACGAGGGCTAGTTGCACCACAACTTGTAATCTTTTGACGCGTACGTACCGTAGAAAATGGCGTGTTGGTTACACCATAGTGGGTTTCTTAGCATCTCAGGAAAATGACGCAGTTTGCCGTGGTGACATTATTACTACGTCGTTCAGTTTGTGACGCATTGGGTTGATCCTTATTGGCAATCTTGTTGCATTATATATATTACTTCGTCTCTTTACAAATAATTGTTAATAAAAATATTTCTGACTATAATAATAAAAACCGCTTACAATTATCTGATATAAAAATCATCTCATTGATGTACTAATTAATAAGAATAATAAATATGATAATTATAAATGAATAACCCTTTAAATATAACCGCTATGGGATCGAATCGTTACAATCGCCCCTAAGATAAATAATTTAAATGACATTTCACATTATTTCTCTTACCACATCCAACATAAAAAACTATAAATATAAATATTATAACCCCCAAAAAGACAACATACAATATACTCTTCATCAATACACAAAAATATACAAGAACATACTCTTTTCACTTTACATATTTGTACTATCATTTCTCATTCTTCCAAATGTTCATAATGTTCATTCTTCTTTATATATGTTGTAAAAAAAATTATATAAATGTATTCTTCACAAAAAATTCATATTTTAACTTTCATTCATCTCATTCTTCCAAATGTTCATAATGTTTATTCTTCTTTATATATATATACTGTAAAAAAAATATACATATAATGCCCTTCACTTTACATTCTTCGAAGTAATTACTTCGTTGCACACGCATATCACTGCACGCGATGTGGTGATACAATCAACATAATATCCCTTTCGTCTCTATAAAGGGATTACTCAAATGCAGTAAAATTTCAATAATTGAAGAAAAAAATAACTTAGCAAGATACCTAAGGCAATTCCAATTTCAGTGCATATGTCATACATGTAAATATTTCCCCAAATACATAATGACATCGAAATACCTTAAAGCAGTTATTAAACATTTCACTTATATATCCACGTTACTACTCACCTGCCTTCGTGGCTTAATTCTTTCTTAGGCCACGGCCGCCTCCTTTCAAATTAATACTTCCTAAGTCTCCACGACTTCTTAACTTCTCATAAAACCACAATTCCTCTTCACTACTTCTCGAAAACAATAACTTGAATTTTCAAAATCACAAATAAACATAAAATCTGACTTCTTGTTCACTTTATAAAATTTAACTTAGCGTCAAGATATAACTTTACTGTATCGTCATTCCTTACTTACCATAAGAAAATGATTAAGACTTGGACAAAATACTACTCAATACCTGAATTACGTATATCACTAAACTATTTCACAAAAACACATGACAAACTCCTCGGAATAAATATTTCGTTCCACAAAATATTAATGCTCTTATACTTTGAACTTAGTCTATTCATGATTTGACTTCTGGCTGAATACCTAAAAAAAAAAATTAGTTTTCTCTTAAAACTCTTAATTAAGTCCAACAGACATCACTTCCTACTTGTTCTGACCGCCTGGAGTATAGCTTATTCTTGCTATACCAGAATCTCTCAAAACTCATCGTGACATCACACGTCACATACAAAAAAAAACTCCTCTATTCGTGGTATAATCCCACTTCTTCTTACTGTTACAGGTCACCTCTTACTGACCAATAACTCACTAAATTTCAGCTAAAAAAATCGTACATGCTTCGACTAATTCCTTGGAATAATAACATCACACTTTGTTTTCCTAACTATTGTTTTCCTAAAATAATGACAGTGTACTAGTTGATAGTCAATAACACCGACACTCCTAACTGGCAAATATTCTCCCATAATCACTTCATAAAGCAAGTTCTGAGTTCTAACACAGTTACTCTCAGCTCTACCAAATTAAATGCGTAAATTACAACTGCCTTTAATTGAAACTTCATTATTACCCCTTAGGTATACACTTATCTTACTAACTTATTCTTCCTTCAAAATATTAAACTTCTCTTTACTAACTCCGTATGACATAAATAAAACTTTAATTTCCTGTCTACTAAAAAAAATGATTTATCTTTAAATCCTAAAACGTCGAATTATAACAAATTCCTTTCAATATTAGTAAATATTATGTCAACCTTTTAATTATAATTATTATCTTTACTTTTACCTGTGTAGGACAACAATTTACCACATAATTAATTCGTTATTATTCATCAGTAACTTTTACTAAAAGTGGTTTAGCTCGATAACAAGCCTTGTAATATCTTTAAAACGTGCGTAACTGTAACTAAAACTTGGACCATATTACCTTTGTAATCTCTTATTACCTTGTGTGCATACAACCATATATACTTTAAAAAAAAACTCCCGACATTAACTTCACGTAGTCCCGTAGATACCATAAAAAAAACTCATTGCTCAACGGAATATACCTCGCTGACCTACTTCATCTTACCAAAAACTTCCTCCAACTTACTTCATTTGGCATCTTACCAAAACTTCCTCCATTATAACTCCATTTGGCATCTTACCAAAACTTAAAAACCACATTGCTCAACGGCATTATCTTCGTTGGCCTACTACTTCAAACTCACGTCCATTTACGTGAAAATACACACATACACACACACATATCTGTAACCAAGTACCAAATGTCCTAATTAGTTACTACTTCCTTATTTCAACCCGATGTTGGTTAATTCATACAACGCATTACCATTAACAATTCTAAACCACTAATAATTTTCTCAAAATATATCCTCTGATAATCTCGCTGTCCTCAAAATGAAACTTCTTTATTAAATCAATACCTAATTATTCAACTCATTCGTTTTATTACCACTGTATCATCTTATCTTCACTCACTTTTGAATTAAATCTTTATTACCATTATTTTCATAATTATGGTTGCCATAATAATTATTACTTTCTTTCGATTACTTACTTTTGTAATAATCTTCCTACTTTTTTTTTAAATTTAATCCTCACTTCCTCCAACTTACCTGCAGTTTAAGGACCCACAATCAACTTACCTGAATTGCTCACTAGCACGACAACCTCTGTCTTCCAAATTAAATGATTTTAGTCAATCTAAATCAATAAGCGTAGGCACTACGCGCCCCTAACCATCCTAACTTCACGACTGAATTAAAATTACACACAGCAGGTTTCTTATCTACCTCTGTTAAATCATATAAAACTTCATTACTTAATATTTAAGTCATACGGAACAGTAACTATCGGTAATATAAATTTACATCACTACGTTCACTGGCATTTCACAGTTCTTACCACATTCATCTTCAATTCTATCTCTTTCTATAATCCCTTTTTCTTCGTTCCTTCTAGCATTAGCTTCTACTTCCTCTGTACTACATTCATCCATAGTAACACAGTACTTCGGCTTTCTCCCTCTCATTTCCCCAAGTCTAGCTAATTCAGTACGACACTGCACGTCATATGCTTTCTTTCTCTCTCTCATCCTGATTTCTTTCTCCTCTAGCAACTTAATTCTCTTCTCTTTCATTTTACTTCCTAAATATCCTCCTACATGTCTTCCCTTCACTTCTCCATTACTATCACTTAATGCTCTCTTTAGCCGTGGACTATGGCTTCTGCTCTTATCTATCTCTCTCCTCCTCTTAACCTGTTTACTAATTATGTTCTTCTGACTATTACTTAACGCGCGCTTCTCTGCCTCTAATAATTTCATATTAACTTCCTCTATCTCAGGACTAAATTCTTCCCTAGTTTGCCTATCTAATTTATCTATGATTGTCTGCATCTTAATCTCTTGGGTGCTTAGTACTTTCTTTATCTTACCTACTTCTATCCCTATCTTTACTTTCATCTTCTCTTCTTTTTCACTACGTTCTATAGTCTCTTCTACAGCTATCCTGCGTTCATCTATCATCTCCGCTGACTGCTGTTTCTTACCTAAGCTACTTTCATCTAAAATCTCCTCTACTTCCAATCTGCTTTCACCTAACATTTCCCCTGACTCCAATCTACTTTCAATTACAGTCTCCTTACAGGCTGTCTTCACTGATTCTACTTCAGTATCCCCTAAAGTCTCTACCACCTCCAATCTACTTTCACCTAAAATCTCATCTACCTCCAATCTGCTTTCACCTAAAATTTCCCATGATTCCAATCTACTCTCAATTACAGTCTCCTTAAAGGCTGTCTTCACTGATTCTACTTCAGTATCCCCTAAAGTCTCTACCACCTCCCTAGTTTCCGCTTCTACCAATTTGCTAAAACTTTCACCTTGAATTGCTATTTTATCTTCAATCACAGTTACTATTCTTTCCTGAATCCTACTTTCTGTTGCTTCTAATTTCTTATCTACTGTCTTAATAATATATTTAGCCTTCATCTCTACCTCCTCCTTAATTTCACCTCTTATTTCCTGTTTCACCCCCTGAATACCCTCCTGCAGCATATCATACTTCATACTCAACCCTTAATTTACTTTAATCACACTGTCTAGTTTTAAATTATTCTCCTCCAGCTTCTGATTTATTTTACTCATATCCTCTCTCATCTCTTGATTACTCTTATCTAATTTCTCACCTAAATCTCTACTCAATTCCTTCCTACTTTCCAAATTATCTTTCTTACTCTCTTCCATATTTTGATTTAGCCTACCCATATCTTTATCTAATTTCTCAAATTTATCATTGAATTCCTTTCTACTTTCCAAATTCTCTTCATTATTTTTATCTAGCTTCATATTCATATATTTACTATTTCTATTCATACTCTCATCAAATTTCGCACTTAAATCTCTACTCATCTGCTTTATGAGCGCAGTTAATGGATCTTCAGGAATCTCTATAGACTTTTCTTTCTCTAGACTACCACTAGTCTCAGGATGTACCTCTGTATTCTTGTCAGGGTTAACCTCAGGATTATTCTCAAGATTTACCTCCGACATCTTGGTATTATTCTCTACGCTTTCAACATCGCTACTGCTATCAACCTCCTTATAATTAACTTTCTCGACTTTATTCCTACTTCTCAACTGCCTCTGTTCCTCTTCCGACATCTTGAAGTACACCGTATAACAATTGCCCTTCCAAAATTTCACTTCACTTCACTGTCCCCCAAAAGCACTGACAATTTGCACTGAAATTATACACTCCTCTCCTAAATACCGAATGGTTTTCGTGTCCTACTTTGTGGCGCCAAATGTAACATTTTTAATGAGTCCTTAAACGTGGTGAAATAACTATTGTGGTTCAATAAAAACAAACATAATAAGAATAAATTATATACACTGTGGTGTGACCTTACCTGCGATAGTATAATATAATAAGTTGTTGAGCGCCAGATTCCTATTTAAGACAGTGAATCGAAATTTATTGATTTAACCTCGGCTATCAGCAGTAGAGTCGAGACCACTTACCCGGGCCGTAGTGTAACTTAGTTGACTAACCATTCAGTATTTATTTAAGGAGTATGATTGATTTTGCCTATAGTATGTGCTAACTACAAGAAAAGTTACAGTCATGAAGTTAAAGAAAATGAATTTATTATATGCAAAAACAAAATATTAATAGTTACAAAAAAGAATTTAATTTACCAACTGCGGTTTAATTATTTAAAAGAAAATGAACATTTAAAATGAATTGAAAGTTAATTGAAGTTAAATTATAATAGAGACGATAGTTTTATTGAATTGTTTGCTCACCCAGTCGAAGATTCGTCATATTTAAGAAATGATCGATGATCTCGATGTTACGTCGCATATGTTTAAAAAATGATGTGATATCTCAATTACTAGGCCTGTTTGCCATCCCTTGATGAATGCAGTACATTTGCATTTGTCTGTTGGCACAGGCTAGAGTAAAAGGTGGCTTTTCACCGATGTCTCAGTCTTACTCATGGCTGTGATTATATGGAAGCTACTGAGGTATGGGTGGTGCTTAGTAATGACATTCAGGGCGCAGTCAGTGCCTGTGGATGTTGTGAAAGGTTCTACTCATAGGGTTAGTACTACTGTTCTGACTCAGTGAGGAAAGCAATGGCAAACTACCTCACTCCTCTTTTTGCCTAGTACACCTCAATATAGCGCTGCATTGGGTTTTTGTGGGTATCTACTCACATAACCTAACGGCGGTACTGTTTGAGGATCCAACCAGCCTTCGGGCTGACTACCTAACAGACATCTCAATTACTATGAAATATCCTCATTAAATACGTTGCCATCTGTAGAAAGACTCTTGATCAGGGATATAACCCATTATGTACTAATATAGATTTCGGCAAGACATCGTACAGTGCCAACTCTGTTTGCTCAGTTCATTAGGACCCATAAAGCAAGGTTACCACTTCCTTCCTTCATTCAGAGCTGTAGATCAATGGATTTCTTGTCGGAGGCTCAGGTACTAATGACTTCCTTGTCACGTGGTCTTCGACGGTCTCCCACCCCAGTAAGCTTCCCTTTCTCTAGTGTTCAGACTTTCACGAGGGCTAGTTGCACCACAACTTGTAATCTTTTGACGCGTACGTACCGTAGAAAATGGCGTGTTGGTTACACCATAGTGGGTTTCTTAGCATCTCAGGAAAATGACGCAGTTTGCCGTGGTGAAATTATTACTACGTCGTTCAGTTTGTGACGCATTGGGTTGATCCTTATTGGCAATCTTGTTGCATTATATATATTACTTCGTCTCTTTACAAATAATTGTTAATAAAAATATTTCTGACTATAATAATAAAAACCGCTTACAATTATCTGATATAAAAATCATCTCATTGATGTACTAATTAATAAGAATAATAAATATGATAATTATAAATGAATAACCCTTTAAATATAACCGCTATGGGATCGAATCGTTACAAAGTGTCAAACTTTGTCTATCTGCGCCATTCACTATTTTCTCATCAAAATATGGACAAGGAAATCAACACGCGGATATCGTCAGCATGGCAAAAATTCTGGAGCCTGTCCTTCATATTGAACAGCAGAGAGCCATTGCCTTAGGACAAAAAGGCGAGTGATGGACTCGTGTATACTTCTCGTTCTCCGCAGTGCATTCCGCACAAGAAACTGAGTAAAATCACACTATAAAAAGCCTATAGCATAAATTTTCAAATTATATAACATAGAAGTTTGACAGTTATTTTTTTCCAGTAACGTTATCTTCCGCGTCTCTTTTTCACAAGAGGGTCCAAGAAAATTCTAGTGTGTATTCAAAAATTCTCTAACGATGCTGCAGGTCTTCAGAATTGTGGCCTTTTGTGCAATGGTGTGGGTGTATATGGGAAGATTTAGTGTGGCTAGATTTACTGAAAAGGTTTTAGGTGTCTGTCCAGTGGGAGAAAGGAGGAAGGGAAGGATCGGCTCATTCCTTCGTCTCCAGATTCTCACTATCTCTGTAGGTAGAGGAGTATAATAATTATCAATCTTCTCTCTGTATTTATGATTGATATTATGGTCATTAGGGACAGATATGTCAATCAAGTACGCGTGTTGGTTCTTCTTGTCAGTATAAGTTATTTTTATTTATTTTTTATAATCGTTTCGGTCGTCTATGGACCACGTGATTTCAACTGCCTTTTCCCTCTTTCTTTCATATTGGCCCAGTATTCGCGCATTCTTCTTCAGTGAGCTTCCTTCCGTTCTTCGGTCCTCTTCTTGCCGGTTTTCAATATAGGTTTTGGCTGAAAACTCTGTATCTCCCCAAGTTTCTTCTTCAAAGAGTCACGTTCCAAGATGTCCTCATGTGATATCCCCAGTTCTTGTAGGTCTTTTTCCACCTCTGTAAACCAGATCCCTTTGGTTTTCTTTCCCACAAAGTAGGCACAGATTCGATTGGACAAGTTTCTAGAGTTCATTCGTGTTAAATGGCCATAAAATGAGAGTCTTCTTTTGCGAATGGTGTCCGTTATTTTCTCCACATGTAGATAAAGTTCATCGTTGTGTCGTCTTCTATACTCTCCTCGTTCCTTGACCGGGCCCAAGATCTTTCTCAGAATCTTCCTCTCTTTGGTCTCGAGTTGTTCTGCCAGGCCTTTCTTATTCACCGCCAGGCATTCTGATGCATATAACGCCTCCGGCCGAATAACAGTAACGTAGTGCCTCAGTTTGGCCTTGAAGGACATTGATCGTGTTTTGTAAATGTCTTTGGTTAAACGGTAAGCCGTTTCCATTTTGTTAATCCGTGCCACGAAAGCTTCCTTTTCACGAATGTTGGGCTCAATCCATTCACCCAGGTATTTGAATTTCTCTACCTGTATTATTTGTCCCCCATTCACCATAAGTTCTCTGGTTTCTGACTTGATGTTCGTTACAAACTGAGTTTTCTGAAACGAAATCTGAAGACCTGCCTTTGCTGCTTGCACCTGTAATTGATTGATTTGTTGTGTGGCCGTGTCAAGAGAATTAGAGAAAATTGCAACATCATCTGCGAAAGCAAAACATTTATAATTATTAGTTATTATTAGTTATTATTATTATTGTTTTATGCAGTACATATAACATATTGCTGGTACATTACAACATAACTATATGAGCTTTATTGAACCAAAGTATAGTTACTGAAACAGCAATTTCTATTCTGGAATGTCGCTACCCATGAACTTCAGAACGATTCTGGTTTTTGATAGAACTACTGCCTTCTGCATTATTATGTACAGTTGCATATCCAGATCCAGTTCCTTAAAGCCCTGGAGCAAGGTACTTGGGATCACGCCCGTACTTGAGACAATGATAGGTGTGGTCTTTACTCGCTCTACATGCCATTGTCTTTTGATAGGGTCGACCAACTCGCTGTATTTGCTGATCTTTTCTATGTGTTTTGACTGGAGATTCTTGTTTTTAGAAATCGCAACATCAATCAAGGTAGTTTGCTTGATTTTTTTGCTGACAACTACCAGATCCTGCCTGTTGTGTGATACCGATTGATTATTCAAAATAATTTGGTCCCAATACAACTTGTATTCCTTGTTTTAAAGTATACACTCTGGCTGATATTGGTGGTACGGAACTTTCTTTCCTTTTAGAAGCTAAAACTTATCAGGCAACTCCTGATGCAAGATTTTAGCAACTGCCTTTGTTTGTGCTCCGTCGCCAGGTAATATCTAAGTGCAGATGTAATATGCTGTATTGTTTCTGACTGTTGACAGCCGTAGCGGCACTTATCATCTGTTATTATTATTATTATTATTATTATTATTATTATTATTATTATTATTATTATTACTGTTCTCGTTATTGCCGGGATTATTCAGATTTTTTGTCTTGCGAAAGAATGCAAGAACAGTTACTTGAGGAAATCTGATATGGGTTTACAAAATGCAAGACGATCGGCAAGAGTACAAACCTTTCAAAATTGGCAGATCAAATGGGAGCAAGGGGATCAAAGCCAATGAACTAAGAGAATGATCCCTCAGTTGCAGGTTTGGACAGAGAGGAAACATGGTGAGGTTGGTTACTATCTCACTCAGTTCTTGACTGGCCATGGGTACTTCTGTTCCTATCTTAAGAAGATGGGGAAGGTAGATTCATCAGATTGCATCTACTGTATCAACGAATTAGATAATGCTAATCGCACCTTCTTCTCTTGTGGACGGAGGGTCCAAAATAGGCAGTCTCTTCAAGATCACATTGACGTAGAGATATCTCCGGACAGTATTGTTGCAGTGATGCTACAAAATGAGGAAAATAGGAAACTGGTAGTAAGTTTTGTTGAAGATATCCTCCGAACAAAGACGGATCTGGACCGCCACTGAAGATGATTCATTACGGAAGAGTGCCCTACAGGCAAATATAAAACGACTCTTGCCTGAAGTAATGTGATAAACGGTTCCAGGCTAGTGTTCAGAAGTAACGGGGGAGTTTTAGTCGGTAGTCTGCTACTCAGGAGCAGGAGCCCGACACTCTGTGCGTAAATGCATTTCTTCCCCTAAAAAAAACAAGTAGTTCTGTGAAGAACTATACAGCCTATTTTCATATATCCTACTCATCCTGCCTCAATCTACATACAAAATATCAGTTTAATTGCTGTAACAGATTCGTAGATATTGAGAACCGTCTAAATATTTCAGATGGTCGCCAGGTTGGATTATTATTTTTGTACTATTACATTAAGATTACTGTGTACGTGTGGTATACAAACTTCAATCGCATGATTAGAACACAAGAAGTAAAAACGAGATTTTAAAATTACGCACAGCAGCCATCTTGTGATTATGCAAACAATTGAAATAAATGAGATGCCAGTGGATCAACATTTGTATAAGCATTTAACGTGCAACGTTTCACGGCACTCGGATAGTTAATTCGCGAGAAACGTCCATTTAAATATTTATACTTCGCGTCGCCGCCATGTTGGATTTGTGCTCACCAGGTTACTGAAAGTCCTATAGGTGAACATATGTTCATAGTCTCTATGAACATTAAAAAATTCAGTTTGGTTGCTGTAAAAGATTCATAGATATTGAGAACCGTCTAAATATTTCGGAAGCTCGCAATTTAGGATTGTTATACGTATAGGCCATAGAGTTATGTACCATTCAAGGACAATTATTGCCTAGGTTCATTATTCAAACTTTCACTTCGATCGCATGATTACGACACAAGAAATAAAAACTTAATTTTAAAATTTCGCACAGCCGCCATCTTGAGGTTATGTAAACAATTGAATTAAATTAGATGGCAGGGCATTATAAACTGCAAAATCATTTACTGTACCACATTTCACAGCGCTCAGAGAGTAAAATCACGAGAAAAGTCTATTAAAATATTTCAAATTCGCTTGGTCGCCATGTTCGTTTTGTATTTTACAGGTTTGTGAAATATACATAGGTAAACTTGTATTAGTACCCTTTATCACCGTACAAAACTGCAGGGTGATATCTGTAATAGTTTCGGAGATATAGAATGTCAGTGAAATATTTCGCACAGCCGCCATTTTGAGGTTATGTAAACAATTGAACTAAATTAGACTTCAGTGCATTACAATGTGTATAATCAATTGCTGTACCAAGTTTCATTACGTTTGGATAGTTAAATCGCGGGAAAAGTCTATTTGAAAGTCTCAACTTCGCTTGGCCGCCATGTTGGTTCTGTAGTCACCAGGTTTTTGAAAGTCTCATAGGTGAACATCTAGTAGTGCCCTTTATCACAGTACACAATTTCAGGGCGATATCGGTAACAGTTTCGGAGATATTGAATGCTAGTGAAATATTTCGCACAGCCGCCATGTTGAATTGGTGAGACGTAACAAAATTTGAAGGGCACGGTCGAGGTCGCCGGGAATAGCGCTATGAACTTACCGAGTTTCATTGAAATCGCTCCAGCCGTTTAGATTTTATTAGGGGGACACACACACACACACCTCACACACACACACACGGACAAAAGGTGATCTCATAAGCCTATTTTTTCAAAATTGAAAATAGGCTAAAAAAAACTAAAGTTGACAGTTCCTGACAGGTCACGGACTTCCAAAAATTTCTCCAAAGAATGGAGCAAGAGAGTAGTCCGGTGCGCATTTACTACAATGATATCGATGACGCACTCCATTTGTTTGTGCCCGTAGGCTGCCACAAAGAAGATGCTTGGAAGGTGAGCAGGGAGAACTGACTCCAGACAACATCGTCCATATTATGCTGAAAAGTCAAGAATCCTTGGATAAGGTAGCAGAGTATGTGGAAAACACTTTGCGTCAAAAGAAGAGGGACTTCGATGCTTATGAGCGATAATAAAGCAGAATTGAAGGAAGAAGAAGAAAAGGCTTCACACACGGCGCCGCTCTGAAGTAATGTGAGAGCGATTCCGGGGTGGAGGCACACTTCGTGGGAGAAGGGTGTGTGTGGTTTTTAGCGAGTAAGAATCCCTTACACTTGTGGAGTTTGGACTCCCACAAGCGTCTCAGGGAAGATTTTCCACATTCCCTCGCAAAAATTACAAAATAAATAAAGTTGATACTTAGTAGAAGAAGAATGGAAAGGATATGGAATAGGAATGCCAAGATTGAATGGATTACAGAAATTATGGATGATAACAAAGAACTCCAAATAACATTAGACGATCTCAAGAATAAAACAGATAAAATTAAGATTCTACACTACTCACATGTTAGACTCCAAACCAAAATAAACAAAAGGTCAAAAGTAAGGGTGTTCTCCACCAAAGAAAGGATGTCGACATCTGAGAGGATGAATAAATATTGGAGGCATAGAAAAGCAAAATTGTCTTCGTCTTGACTAATATTTGCTTGTAGTGGTCCTATTTTGGCCGTAAAGTATGAAATAAATAATTATACTTTTCCCGCAAAACCAAAACGTTGTGGATATCCCCGTTCATTAACATTTGTTTTTACATGTCTCTGATTCGTCTGATGCACAGTCTGTATGCTCCAAGTCAGTGGCGTAATTACGGAGCCAAATCATTTTAAAACAAAGTGTAATTTGATGAGAATTTAATTTTGAAAAAAGCCATTTTTTGGATTGATGACCAACGACTGAATTATATACGTTTATATTTACTAATTTGAGAAAATGAATTTGTACTTGTGTAAAATATTTAGTGTAAGGCACATTGAGAGGCGCAAATAAAACGTATTAATTGCTATCGTGATCAAACATGAAAACGTGCAGGTTAGCTTTCATTATTTTGCCCCCCCCCCCCCCCCCCCCCACACACACACACAATGCAAAAGCAGAAAAGAAATACAAAACCAAAACAGAAAGAGAAGTGCTAAATAAAAAATATAAACAAAAGCAGAAAACAGGCACAAATCCAAAAACACAAAGCAAAAATCAAAATTCAAAAACTAAAAGCAATAGCAGAAAAACACAAAACAAAAAACACAAACCAAAAAGAAAAATTAAAAAATAAAAGTAAAAGCAAAAATCAAATACATATCCAAAAATTAAATAACTCAAAGCAAAGAGCAATATTCAAAAACAAAAGCAAAAGCGGAGAACCAACACAAAAGTAAAACAAAAAAGCAAAGTTCAAAGACATAAGAAAGCAGAAAACAAACTCGAAATCCAAACCAAAGAAAACACAAAGTCAAAATCAATATTCAAAAACAAAGAACAAAACCAAAAACCAAAAAAGTGAAAAGAAAAATTCAAAAATAAAAGCAAAAGCAGAAAAACACAAAACAAGAAACACAAAAGAAACGTCTAAATTTAAAAAAGCACAAATCCAAAAACACAAAGCAAAATGCAAAATTCAAAAACAGAAGCAAAAGCAGAAACTCACAAAACAAAAAACGCAAATCAAAAAGCAAAATTAAAAAATAGAAGTAAAAGCAGAAATAAAATACCCATCCAAAAATTTAAAAACATCTCAAAGCAAAGAACAAAATTCAAAAAGAAAAGCAAAAGCGGAAAACAAACACAGAACCAAAAACACAAAAGCAAAACAAAAGGCTAAGTTCAAAGCCATAAGAAAGCAGAAAACAAACTCAAAATAAAGAATAAAAAATAAAAAACAGAGTCAAAATCAAAATTCAAAAACAAAGAACAGAACCTAAAACAAAACAAAAAATTCAAAAGCAAACTTCAAAAACTAAAGCAAAAGCAGAAAAACGCAAAACAAGAAACACAAATGAAAAATCAAAATTCAAGAACAAAAGCTGAAAAACACAAATCAGAAACCCAAATTCAAAAACAAAATCAAAAGCAGAAAACCAAAACTAAAACACAAAGCAAAATTCAAATACAAAAGCATCAGCGGAAAACAAACACAAAACAAAAAACTCAAAGCAAAGACAAACAAAGCAAAGAATTTTTAGATAACAACAAACACAAAACCAAAAACGCAGTTAGTTCAGATTTGACTCCACTCGTACCCCTAATGGTACGGCAGTTACTGTAATGCCATGCCCGAAACGAGTGAACTGGAGAGAATGCATTGATCGAGAATTCAACCACTTGATTATTACATTCCAATACCGCACACATCTCTCTATAATGGTGTGGGGCACTTCTCTGACACCTCCACGTTTAATGACTTCTCTCTGACCTCAACCTCCATTAACGCTTTCAACTCACCTGTAATGGTCTTCGATCCTTTCCACCCGATGGTGTTTATTTGTCCCTAGCCAGAGCTGCCAAAATACTAGCGCATCATGTATAGATGGGCCGGTCATTCGTGGCAGCTAGCAAGCGCGTGAGAATCATCATATATTATTTCAGTAGTATAGATCCCTCCTGCGGCGCAAATGAGTATTCAAATGAAAGAGAATAGACATTGCCAGTGACGAATTGCACTCTAATTTCATAAAAATCTATAAATTCTTTAAAAAATTACTTTAAAAAATGTACGAAGTGTGTGATTTGCAGATACTGTTGGTGTAGGAAAATACGCTCCATAATTGCTGTCCACTTCACAGTTTGGCCACTGTGACAGCTGTTTCGTGTCATTTTAACATTCTGAGGTATTTCCTTTATCATTTTGCATGGATTTCAGAAACAGTAAATCAAAGTAATGAGTACTCGAATCGTATAATCTCGTAACAGTACATTATGCAACGATCCTATAATGGCTCCATACGAGTGTCTTAATTACCATTATAGGCGAGTTGCATACAACTGTTTATGTTCGACGATAATTATAACTTTATTATATGTTTTAACATAAATATTCATAAATATCTGTTGATATTCAATCACTAGAATTTTGTGATCGGAGTGCAAGCGCTGGGTTAGATATCTCTGGTTTCCAAGTGCTCTGACCGACCGACGTATGCGCTCTGTGTGCTTGGCAATGTTTACAGCCTGCCGATGTGCGTCTGCATTCAGTCAAACTGTCACCGAAGTCGTTTGAAAGCAATGCGCTGTGTAGAAATTGGAGTTGGGGATATTAAGGTAGGCTACAGTGCTATATCTAGTCTAATATTCGCCAGTTTATTTACGCGAACATATGGACGATGCACTTTCGGTAATTAATATAGACATGTTGGATTTTGAGCGCATGTGCGAAGGTATCCTTACCTGATCGGTCAAACAACTGTTTCTTGAGCTCTGATTGGTGGGAGAAACCGTTTCATAATGAAAAATAGTGTTATAATGAGCCTCATTATGATACAGTTTTCTGACTCATAATGTTTATATTTCGACATCGTCGAACACAAATATCCAATAACCGGTGAGTGTTATGATGATCCAATTTTCAGTGGTTGCCTTCTTAAGTTAGGGAACGTAGAACTTGGAATTCTAACTGAAATGTAAATAGTGTTCATTAATCATTTGTTTGAAATAAAAACATGACAACCTTTCTCCTTAAGTCTCTCATTATAAACCAATTGGGGAAAGTGTGGTTTATGGACATGCGAGATTTCTTGCACGGGTGTGCTAGTTCTTCTTAAAGCTCAAGTAGAACACTGAGTCCATTGAATATGCACACCCGCTGCTGAGGACACATTGCGCACTATTTACATTGATCACAAAGGTATAAAGGCTCACTGTGCGTGGGGACACCACTGCGCACGCGTAATGTGTACCGGTTAAGAAGGACCGGCCACTTATACTTATAATTACTACACATCTCCCGTAAGTCTCCTATATAATAGACGGTTCTCAACTTGAACTCCTAGCATGTGATTATAGAACTGTACTGGTTCGTGGAACCCCGCGGTGTGTTCGTGCTTGTTAAGACGTGCACCACGGCCGCGAGAGAAGCAGAAGTAAGTCCGGAGATTGCTGGTTTGAATCCCGGCTATCCTGAGTGTGGTTTTCTAGTTTTCCCACACTTCCTCCTAGTAAATGCCGGGATTGTACGGTACCTTACTTCAAGTTCCGGGGAGCGGACCTCATCCTTGTCCCTTATATAGTCACACACACTACTACAGTCAACACTGGAGTGCAGACAAGTTCCACACACACCTAACTACACGCGGCTGATGATCAAGATCAGCCTAACCCCTCAATTGAATTACCAACAAAAAAAATGGTTCGTAAAACTCATAGTATCCGGTCAGTGATCCCGAAAACACAAGAGTTTCTTCGAACCCGTAGCATAGTTTCACGGAATTCGGAGTTTCGTTGAACTTCAATTTTTGTATATACAGTAGAACCTCAGAGTTTCAGGGAACCTCAATGTTGAGGCCCCTGTACCTCAGATTCACAAGGAACTCCTAGCTTGAGGCCCCAGAATTTCAAGAAACTCCTAGCTTGTGGCCCCTGAATCTCTGAGAACTCCTAGCTTGTGGCCCCAGAATCTCTGGAAACTCCTAGCTTGTGGCCCCAGAATCTCAAGGAATTCCTAGCTTGTACCCCAGAATCTCTGGAAACTCCTAGCTTGTGGCCCCAGAATCTCAAGGAACTCCTAGCTTGTGGCCCCAGAATCTCTGGAAACTCCTAGCTTTTGGCCCCAGAATCTCTGGAAACTCCTAGCTTGTGGCCCCAGAATCTCAAGGAACTCCTAGCTTGTGACCGTAGAATCTCTGGAAACTCCCAGTTTGTGGCTCCAGAATCTCAAGGAACTCCTAGCTTGTGACCGTAGAATCTCTGGAAACTCCCAGTTTGTGGCTCCAGAATCTCAAGGAACTCCTAGCTTGTGACCGCAGAATCTCTGGAAACTGCCAGTTTGTGGCTCCAGAATCTCAAGGAACTCCTAGCTTGTGACCGCAGAATCTCTGGAAACTGCCAGTTTGTGGCTCCAGAATCTCAAGGAACTCCTAGCTTGTGACCGTAGAATCTCTGGAAACTCCCAGTTTGTGGCCCCAGAATCTCAAGGAACTCCTATTTTGTGGCCCCAGAATCTCAAGGAACTCCTATTTTGTGGCCCCGAAATTTCAAGGAGCTCCTAGCTTGTGGCCCCAGAATCTGAAAGAACTCCTAGCTTGTGGTCTCAAACCTCAGAATCTATGAGAACTACTAGCTTGTGTTCGTGCTGATACTGGCTCATGCGGTTATATTTCATGGGTAGATTTGTATGTTGTCATTGATCGTATAGAGGTTGGATGAATGTCTGTTTAGGAGCCAAACATATTTAATTTTTCTTCTATGGAAATGATCTGTTAAAATTACGGGATGTTTTCTAACTCAAGACCACGGCGGCCTCATTTCAATACTTACCTCAATTATAAAATACATTCACCACTACAAGATACCACAAGAAAATAACAGGTTATCAAACACACCCAAGTACACGGGGCGGATGACCAAGATGCCTAAGCCACTAAAAATGGAACATCTAAAGCTGAGGTCTCCTGTATCGATACTGGTGAAATATTGGAACATAAGGTCAAACATGTGATCCATGAGAGCTCCTTTACCTTATTTCTTGAAGCTTCCTTGTAGGTAATTTCCGGTGTGACCAAGAGTTGTTGTTGTTCAGTCTTCAGTCTTTTGACTGGTTTGATACAACACTCCATGCTTCCCTGTCCTAAGCTAATTGTTTCATCTCTACATAGCAACCACACCCTGCATCCGAGGCAATCTGTTAATATATTCTAACCTTGGTCTACCCCTACAGTTCTTATCCTCGACCCTTCCTTTCATAACTAACTTTGATATTCCTGGGTGTCTAAGTATGTGTCCTACCAAGCAGATCTCTTCTCTTTATTAGCCGTCGCCAGAAACATGTCTCCTCTTCAAATCAGCTTAATACCTCTCCATTTAAAACCCTATGTACCCATCTGATCTACATCATCACCACATTTCAAAACGCTTCAATTCTCTTCATTTCTGCTGCTCCAACAGTCCAAGTTTCACTTCCATAGAGTGCCACGCTCCAGACAGAGGCTTTCAAAATGGCTTCCTATTACCTGAATTTATATTCGATGCCAACAGATTCCTTTTCTGTAGAAATGCTTTCCTTGCCTGTGCTAATCTACCTTTTATATCCTCTTAGTTTCGTCCATCACTGGTTATTTTGCTTCCTAAGCAACAGAAGTATCCTAATTCCTTTAGCTTTTCTCCTGCCAATTCGACGTTGAGAGGTCTAAGGACAAGAAAATGCTTTTCTCGAGTATTGAACCACTAAATTATTACATTCCAATACTAACGCCCTATCAATGAGTCGACCCCCATTAACGTTCTGAACTCACAAGTCGATCATCGATCCTCTCGCTCGAGAGTGTTTATTGGCGCTACTCAGTGCAGCCAACATTGTAGCCCATTATTTATTAATCACCGCTATACAGCAGCTCTCATGGGAGTGTGCTATCACTCAATGCAGACACAATAAAAAATTCAAAAGACTGAGTTGTTATACTCTGTATTTCAAAAGAATGAACGTGAAGGAAATGGCGGGAGCTTGGAACAGCTGAGCTGTGTTGCCAAGTTTTTATTGTTGATGTAGAACAGCTGATTCGAATAATACACAGGGCTACACTTCGGATATTATTTCGGTACTATTATGCGCAATATAATGCAAATGTCGACACTCAGTCAACGCCGAGGACATTCAAATAGAGAAATACGGTATAAATTTAATAAATAACACACCGAAGTTATGCTACCTTTGTCACCGTTATTCAATAAATACGAGAAAGAGGCCAAACACTCGACAGCTATACAAATATAATACAAAATACAAACACAAAGTAATATGATGATGAATATATCAACACTCACCATGCAATGATTATATCCTTCAAGATGAAACAAGAGTTTGGGTGACGGTCGTTCACACTTTACAGCAGTTAATACAGAACGCAGAAATAACATCATGACAATACCAAGCACACTCACTCACTGTATCGCGACTCCTTACGGTTAATAATGTTGAGGTTGGCTAAAAATTTCATTTTGTTATCTATGGAAGTTGGCAACCCGCTGCTCTTTTGTTTTAAAATAAAATAAAAATCTACACTGCGGTGAAGTTGTTACGTGAAAAATAAGTGCATGTCTGTTTTATTCAATCGAACAATACAATCTAATAGAATCAAACAGTAGTTATCTAAAAATATAAAAGAAAAGATTAGTTCAATAGGCTTCTGACACGCTCATTGAGCTACGGGGATAGTGAAAATCAAGAAATAAGAATTAGCAAGACCAGCGTCCCAGCAAACGATGACTGGAGAAGTTAGTGTGGGTGAGATAAAAGGTTTTACCATTCTAAAAAATGCAGAAAACTATAGTTTATGGGAGCTAGATTTAACAACGCTGCTCCAATAAGGTATCTCCTATCTTTCCTGAAAGGAACTGCTACAAAACCAGATACGGATAAGGCAAAGGAGTTGGAGCAATGGGAGGCCAAGGATGCCAATGTTAGGTACTACATTCTCAAGACAATAGATTACGCTTTGAAACCTCTAGTGCTAACTTGTGAAACGTCAAAATCGATGTTCGATCTCCTAACAAAAATATACAAGAGAGACACCGAAGAACAGAAGTATCAGCTATTGTCGTCTTTCTGCGGATACAAGTATGATAACAACAAAACCCTCATGCAAAATATATCTGAAGTAAGAAATCTAGTGGCAAGACTCAGGAGTCTAAAAGAAGACATTAGTGAACAGATGGTAATTACCAAAATAATTACCACTCTGCCAGGCCAATACAGATATTTTAATACAGTGTGGGAGGCCACACCCGCTGTTGAGAGAACCCTGGTAAATCTCATTTCAAGACTTATTATACAAGAAGAATCAAATACAACTGAAGAACTCAAAGTAGCTTTCAAGACTGAAAAGAAATCCAACAACCAAAGTCAAGTGAAATGCTACAAGTGCAACAAGATTGGACATAAAACTAACAACTGCTCTCTTAACAGGCAAGACCCAGGAAGACCAAAACAGACGCAACAGCAGCAAGCTTCAGGAAAAAGTGATCTACAGTGTAAACATTGTAATAAAGGTGGACACGAAACCTCTGACTGCTATGCAGGTAAAACTTTTGAACCATGCAAATATTGTGGGTTAGACAATCATCCAGATTGGAATTGCCAGAGAGAGAGGACGCGCAGAAAACGGGTTCAAAATAGAGAACAGGAGCTATACGTGGTTGAAAAACAATGCCATACAACAGAAGAAAAATCTGGAGAAGAATTTCTTGAAGAGTTTGTTGTGGATAGTGAATGCACGAGCCATATGACCAAACAAGATGCGCTGCTCACCAACAAGAGAATAACTGAGCCTCAAAATATAAAAGTTGCAAAGAAAGGTGGGACTATGGTCACTGAACTTGAAGGAGACATTGAACCCAAAGATATCATATTTCAGAATGTCTCATATGTGCCTTAGCTGAGTAGAAATCTACTGTCAGTGAACTGTGTCACAAATGGAGGTGGAACAGTTCTGTTTAAAAGCAACCAAGTTAAAATATTTGACAAGAATGAAAATGTCTTAATGACAGGCAGTAAAAATTAAGTAGGTCTGTTCGTGATAGACATGAAAAACAACTTGGAAGCTCACGTGACAAAGAAAAAAGTAACAAATACCGCCATGATGTGGCATCGGAAGATGGGCCATATCAGTACCAGATATCTCAAGAAACTGCCAGAACTCAGCCAAGGACTACCAAGCAGCCTGTCTAAATGTGAAGAAATCAAGTGTGATGTGTGCACAGAAGCTAAACAAGTAAGAGTTCCTTTCAATACTGTGAGAGCTAGAGCTACACGCCCATTGGAGATAATACATAGTGATGAATGTGGAAAGCTTGATCCACCAACATACAATGGCAAACATTATTTTATGACAGTGTACCTTCTAGAGACAAAGGATGAAGCTGAAGAATATCGGCAGGAATACATCACTACAGCTCAAGCTAAATTCAACATGAAAGTGCACAAACTGAGGATTGACACTGGTGGCGAGTACGACAGTGATTTCTTCAAACATTGGTGCAAGAAAAATGGAACAGTGCTGGATAACACAGTTCCTCATACTCCAGAACTGAACGGGAAAGCGGAGCGCATGAACAGGACCCTGCTTAATAAACTCAGAGCTATGCTACTTGATGCCCAACTAGAAAATGACATGTGCGGGCATGCCGTCCGATCAGCAGCATATCTCCTCAACAGGAGGCCATCCTCCACCTGTGAGAAAACACCAGCAGAACTATGGTATGGCAGGAAACCAGTCCTGTCAGGAATGTTCATCTTCGGGCAAGAAGTGTACTCAAAAGTAGTACGAACGAACATGAAACTCAACAGTAGAAGTAACAAAGGAATATTTGTGGGATACACAACAAATGGTTACAAGATATTCAACAAAACAACAAAGAAAATCTACACTTCCCATGACATAACACCAGTCTATGCACCTGAGAAGAGAATAGCCCCAGCATCAGTTGTCACTGTGGAAGATTTTGATGAGGATGAAAAGGAAGATGAAATAAATAACCAAGAACAAGAAGACAACGAATCAGAAGAAAGTGAAGATTCTAGTAGTGAAGAAGAAGAAGAAGATGATGGGGATGAAGAACAAGAGGATCAACAACCACGCCAAGAAAATGAACAAAACCAAAGAGAAAATGTACGTCACGAAAACCAAAGAGTGGATGAAGAACAAGGAAGACCAAGAAGAGAGAGAAAAAATCCTGCCTGGCAGAAGGATTATTATATGGGCTCTGAAGATGAAGAAAATGAAGCTCTACTAACGTATGAAGACTGCATGGAAAGCGCTGAAAAGAAACAGTGGGAAAAAGCCATACAAGAAGAGAAAGAATGTCTTAAAAATAATAATACATGGACACTGTTCCAGAAAGATATACCAAAGGCAACAAAATCATAACTAGCCGATGGGTATTTAAACTAAAAGAAGATGGAAGATATCGTGCTAGAGTTGTAGCTAAGGGCTGTCGGCAAAAAAGAATTATCTAGACTTTAGTGACACATATTCATCAGTTGTGAGAATTCAGTCTCTCAGAGTTCTACTCGGCATAGCAGCTATAAGAAAATATGTGATCAAGACATTTCACATAAAGTCAGCTTTCCTGTATGGAGATCTCAAAGAAGAAATATTCATGAGACCACCACAGGGGTTTAATCATCCGGGCATGGTGTGTGCACTCAACAAAGCACTTTATGGGCTGAGACAAGCGCCCCGTCAGTGATACAGAAAACTAAGTGATTTCCTAAAGACTGAACATCTGGAACAAACAAAATCTGACAGATGTGTCCTTACTAACAAGAAGAAGACCCTATTCATTGCCCTCCATGTGGACGACGGATTGATTATGGGCCAAACAGAAAAAATGGAAAAACTGCTGAAAAGACTGAATGAAACTTCCGAAACTGTTGTGTGGGACCGTCCAAAACAATATTTAGGCATGATCATAGAGATTCAGCAAGATGGAATCTCACTGTCTCAGAAGAGCTACTCAGAACAGATAACAGAACGCTTCAAGCTAGGAAAATCCAAACCCAAGTCAACAACAATAGTGAAGAAAAAGACAACATCTGCTTTAAAAGAAGAGTTTGCTTATAGAGAGGCCGTTGGCAGCTTACTGAATCTGTCCACCAAGACTAGACCTGACATCAGTTTTGCTGTCAATCATGCAAGTAGGCATACCACTGATCCTTCTCAAGAAGATGTCATAAATGTAAAAAGAACAATAAGATACTTAAAAGGCACTGCCACAAAAGGGATTAAGTATGTTGCAAAAGAAGCAGATCTACTGAAAAATTAAGCATTCTCCGACTCTGACCTGGGAGGAAATCAAGATAGAAAGAGCACAACAGGATTTTTAATAAAATATGCAAATGGACCTATTGCCTGGTGCTCCAAGAAGCAGACTACAGTGGCACTATCATCGGCTGCAGCAAAATGTGTAGCACAGCTGAAGCACATCACCACATTTGTTCATGAACTGCTCAACAGAAAGCCAACAATGACTCTGTTCATTGACAATATGAGTGCCATTAATATGATCAAGTCTGGGCAGCTCACTCTAAACAGCAATCACATTGACATAAAATATAATTTTGTCAGTGATGAGTTGAGCAAAGGATGGTTCAAGATAAAGCACGTCTACACAGAAAATCAACAAGCAGATATCTTTACCAAGGCCCTCAACAGGGTGAAATATCAACAATTCCGAGATCAGCTTGTCATGTAACGCAAGAAACATCAAGACTGCTACTTTGTATATTACTTTATTGACTTTATTGACCATTATTTTGTGCGAAATATGTATGTTTATCAAAATCTCCTTTTTACAGGGGGTATGTTGAGGTTGGCTAAAAATGTAATTTATGTTCGACCCTCACTATTATGTGTCATAAAACGGTGTCATAATGATGGTCATTATAACACTTATTTTCATTATGATACAGTTTCTCCAGCCAATCAGAGCTTGTTCATTGACCAATTAGGTAACGATACCTTCGCGCATGCGCTCAAAATTCAACATGTCGGACATAAACACAACCGCGAACTATAATAAATTACCGACATGGAATACGCACCGTCCATATGTTCGCGTAAATAAACTGGCGAATATGAAACAAGAAATAGCACTGTACCTTAAAATCACCAACGCTAATTTCTACGCAGCGCATTCAAACGACTCCAGTGACAATATTACTGAAGGACGGCAGATGTAAACATATGGCTTGCGTATGGCATTGCAAGGACACAGAGCGCATGAGTCGGTCGTTCAAAGATCTTGAAAGGCAGAGAGATGTCTCGCGCTCGCTCTCCGATAACAAAATTCTTGTGGCTGACTCTCAACAGATATTTATGAATATTTATGTTAAAACATATAATAAAATTATAATTATCGTCGAACATAAACAGTCGTATGCAACTCGCCTATAATGGTAATTAAGACACTCGTATGGAAATTATAAAATTCGCATACGCTCGTTTTATAAAAAATACTCGTGTCTTAATTATAGCCATTATAGGCTCGTTGCATAATGTACTATTTGTTATCTATGGAAGTTGGCAACCCGCTGCTCTTTTGTTTTAAAATAAAATAAAAAATCTACACTGCGGTTAATACAGAACGCAGAAATAACATCATGACAATACCAAGCACACCCACTTACTGAATCGCGACTCTGTACGGTTAATAATAGCCTCCACATACGTAATGTTAAGGTAAAGAAGTATTTAGCACCAAACACACAGACAAGTTGTTCTGTGGCGATATTATTGCAGCGATTTTACATTGTCGATTTGTAGGTTATTGAATGAAGCGTTCATTTGAACACTACGGTATGCAATGAAACACTACTGGATACGTAAACATTAAGACTAAATGTGCATAGCCTATTTTGTACGTCACGCATGTATTCTAAATTAAGTATATTTAAATTTGAATTGAACAAACACGGCTAACAATTGAACCTTTTTTCCTCTGTTGGATAAATGATTCTATGTTTTATTTCTTCAATTAATAAATATTTCTACAAGCATCATGAAAATAGCCAGACGGAGATGAGGAAATTTCAAGCATCTGCTGGAGACAGTGGGGACATACCTGAAGCTGTTTGACAAAAGGCTAAATACTTAGGATTGTGAAAAGAATGACCATAGCTATGATTCAGAAGGACAGGTGGTGGCTACCTCAAAATAGAAGCGACGCGCAGTGAGACATGCTGCTGGTATGTTCATTGTAATATTCGCGCCTAGAAGAAAGATGATGCAGTAACGTGAGTGGCTGATGAACATGCTAGACACTCCTACTAGCCAAGGTCTGAATAAAAACCGCCAAGTTACAGAAGATGTGGGAACCAATGAGAGAAGAATGCTTATTTAGCGCGGCAGGTCTAGCGTGGGCACGCTACGGCTAGCATTCACGCGGGAGATCGCCTAGACAACATCTCTACGATCGATTCTAGGATTAATGGGCATATTCTTGACCTGCGCTATTTTTCGAGTTCAGTGATATTTATTTCATTCCTGTATCACTATTATTTTGTGAAATTTTTATCTAATTTCCCCCTCTATCTACACCTAGGGCTGGTTCATTTATAAGTGGTGTGAAGAGCCAAGACTTGGATTATTACGTTTGTTCGTCTGAGGACGGCTGCTTATTATTATTGTGTGTGTCGAGGACACGGCTTATTATTATTGTGTGTGTCGAGGACACGGCATATATTTTACTTTGGTTCGTCTGAGGACGGAGGCTGTTACTTTGTGTGTCAGTGGACACAGGCTTTTATACTTTTGCATGTCATGAAGGACACAGAAACTATTATTAAAAGTGTTAAATTCAGTGTTAGATAGTCACAGTACTATATTTGTAAGGGCAGTATCTTCGATAATTCGCCAACAAACTGTTTTGGGGAAAGTAGTACCCGAACGGCGAATTTAGTAGTCAGACATCAAGTGTATAATAATTTAATTTTTGAATCAGCACGAGAGATGACATCATTGACCATGGAGGAAGCCTGGAAATATCAAGACTCCGTCAAGATGGTTGAGATGAGATAAGAAGAATCCGGTTGGGAGATGGCTGCGGATGTTCTTTGACGGGTGGCTGACTGAGGATGAGTACTGAATAATATTTATTATTATTATCTGATAAATTAACTTATGGTGTATGGGACATATTTTGTTTTGTAAATAATTTGCTTGTGTGATTAACGTAGTCTATTTAGTTTTGGTCTGACACATCTTTTGCATGGAAACAGGTCGCATATGTTATTAGTAGAAGGTTCTTTTCTTGTTTGTTGTTTTAACTAACGTAGCTATGTGGACGATCGTGTTTGCATATGCTACGCAATGCGGTTAAAAACGTCTCTCGGAGATATGTTGTGTTTCAGAAGTAGGACTGAAGTAATATAATTATACAGTAGATTGGAGGGTAATTGATTTCTTTTGTTTTATTATTGATCAGATTCAGTGAGATTATTGCCTTTGGAGCAATGTGATTTGTGACGAAGAGCAGTCAGCTCTATCGTAGGTTTTAATATTTTTTTAAATTGTGAGCATCCATTCAGCCGATCTGTGTGAAAAGGTATTGTCATTCCCAGAAGTGTGTGTGTGTGTGTGTGTATTTTGTGTCATTACAAGCGGGAATTTCAGCGTAGACTGATTTCTGGCAGCTTGATGACGAATCCATATTGTGACCTCGCGAGGGCAATTCTGGATATTTTGATTAATGTCTGACCATAGTGGTTGAGTTTGTTGCTGTTGATTCTTTGAGATAACGGCACAGCTGGTCAGTTATATTTATACACACTGGTGTGGGACGATGACAGGTAATTGAGGAAGAGGGGAGATGTTTCACAAGACGGACTGAAGGTTGCCAGCCAGGTCATTAGTGGAGAGTGCTTGTGTGGCTCAGTAATAACTTGAAATACAGAATTAAGAACTGATCAATGATAAAAATTGTTTAATAAATGGGAGTTGCCTACGAATCACGATAATCTCCGAAGCATTAGCTTAACATGCAGTTTTGTTCATATAAAGTAATGTCAGCCAGTCAGGCTTTTGTTGTTGTTGGTTTATTCCATGTTTATATTTCATTCAGTGACCCGTGAGTCACGTGCTATGCTGTATTTCCTTGTTTGTGTTGAGCAGTTTGGCCAGTCTTGGCAGCTCAAAGTCAAGTGCGTCTTCGCGCTAATGAGGGTCCCGAGAGAGATTCCTGTAAATAATAGATTTAGTGCGTGTGTCAGCATTACTTTTTAAGGGTTTTTATTAATGTCATGTTCCATATCCGTAAACGTTGATTTACGAGATGATTGTTCGTAAGCGTCGTGGCTGTTAACCCGTTGTAAACGAACAGTCATCCAAAGTACTCATTCCTCGTAGTTAGTCATTACGCGCACATAAAACCCAAATTGCAAGGTAGTGGAACCAGGATCCACATTTTAAATAAAAGGGGAGATCCGTCTGACTCCTCAGATTTATAGATATTCTTGTCATGGGAAATTCAGGGAGGATTGTTTTATATTTTATTGTTGTTTATTTCTTTTTATGCACTATTAGTCATTAAATCATGTTATTATTTTACATCTTGTCACCTTTCTTTCTACTTGTTAGTTTGCATCCTATGACCCTTGCCTCAGTAGAGCATGTTGTTTGGCGAACGTAAACATCACATAGGAACTGAGCGCGACCCCTTGATTAAGATTTCTTACATTAAACACTGCTTTTCTGAAGTGTTCATAGGAGTAAACTGGCGCGGCCAAGCGTGGGGCGGTTCACTGTGGTGTAACGGCAAAGATTTTGCACATGTCAAAGTAAGCGTAGTTGGGTTTTCAAACTGACGCAACAATGAAGGTGTAATTTGATTGCTGGTTCGCTGCTGGAACACATTTAAGTGGCGTATTTGAGTAAAATTGACATGCCGCAAGTGCAGGCAGATATGACAGTATTTTAATCACCGGGAAGTGATATTTTATTAAAAGTAAGTGAGGCGAAGAGGATACCGCCAAATGTGTGAAATATAAAGTAAAATCAGGAGTTTGCAATGTAAAATACGGTTCACGTTTTTGTCTATTGAATTAAAGTAAAAGGTAATATATGTGATACCGGGCGCCCAATGATTAAAGTTAAAACTAGATTTGTATAGAAAGTCAAACTCATGAAAATGTTAGGAGGCTGTAGCCTTAAATGACAATTAATACTTTGTTAATTAGTCAGTGTTAATATCAGATCAGGATAACAATTTAATGACTGAATATGTGTTTGGGTTTAAATTAAATTGAGTAAAATTAGAACTACTCAGAGATGCAATCGACTAGTGGGATTAAATGTAAAAATAAATGAACTGAGTAGGGTAAAGAAATTAAACGTGCATTGGATTTTATGTGTGTGTCAAAGGGCATTGCTTTATGCCATTTCCCTAATGTCTCATATAAAGTGTGTAATATGGCAACGGTTGAACAGATTCAAGAAATCATTGAGAGTGCAGCTAGGAGAACACAGGCATTGTTGGACACTAAATTGGCGGAACTGAGTCAATCATTAAACAATAGTATGTTAGAACAAAGTGAAGCATTAAACGCGAAGTTATCCGAACAAAGTGAATCACTAAACACAAAATTATCTGAACAAATAAACACTAAACTATCAGAACAAAGTGAATCACTAAACACAAAATTATCTGAACAAATAAACACTAAACTATCAGAACCGAGTCAATCATTAAATACTAGTATGTTAGAACAAAGTGAAGCATTAAAAGCGAAGTTATCTGAACAAATAAACGATAAACTATCAGAACAAAGTGAAGCAATAAACAATACTATGTTAGAACAAAGTGAGTCGATAAACAAATTGTCAGAACAAAGTGAATCATTGCGGACACAATTAAATAACAGTAGAATTGAACAAAATGAATATCAGGCGGAACAAGCTAGATTATTAAAAAGTGAAATTAATGACACTATCAATTCGCAATTAGAAGCGCAGAACATTAAAAACACGAACCAATTAGCGTCATTAACCGCAGAGATGAAAGATCACACTAATCAACAGATGGTATTACTGGCCCTAGATGTTAGTAAAAATAATGAAAAGCAATTAGACCAGATTAAGAAAATGGAAAGTATTTTTGATCAAAAACTTAGCATTCTGGATGAAACGGTGTTAGCTAAATTAGAGCAAATTGAAATAGCGTGCACTATGAATACAAGCGAGGTCAAGATAGCTCAGGAGAAGTTAGAAGGACGATTTATGGAGATGGAAAAGAGCGGCAAAGTCATTCAACAACAACTATCAGCGGTAGATGAGAATATATCCGGCATAATTAAAGATATGGATCGTCTCGAAATAAAATCAGCAGAGCAGTGGAAAAGCCTAGAAGCGGATCAGAGTCAATTAAGGAGTACCATCGAAGATAGGCTGAGTCAGATAGAAAGCAATCAGGATGACACTAAAAGCCAGATTGAAGAGAAAGTAAGCACGATTAAAGAGCAGATAAGAAAAGATTGGAAAAAAATGAATATCGATTCTAAAGAGGAAAGATCCACCATTCTTAAAACAGTAGGCGAAAATCACACTCGTATTCAAGCCTTAGAGCAAGAAATGAAGAGCAAGCTTAAAGAACAGACGGACAGGATCATTAAAGCCGAACTCAGGTCATTAGAGCAATCATCAATATTTAGAACGGGAACATTGAAAGACAAGCAGGATGACTCAAATAGCCCCGAGGTAAGCACAGCAGGAAGTCAGACTCAGGCGGAGAGCCCATTAACAACAAACACGGACGGGTTTCGCAAGAATATCGATAGGAGCTCAACACCACAAGACGGTCATCAGCCTACACAACTTATCCAAGTAATTCGCTCAAGTGATTATAAACCGCAGAAATACACGGAGAATTCAGGGGTAACACCTAAAGCTTTTATTAAAGAAATTGAAGACCATTTCAATGACACTGGGGTACCTGAAGCACGTAGATTGAGGATGATGGAGAGATTTTTATCAGGAAATGTCCTTACATGGTTTTTAAGCTTCAAATATACATTTGGAACCATGTCAGATTTTAAATTGGCGTTTCTGCGCAAATATTGGTCGCCCGCGATACAACAGAGTCTAAGGATGGAGCTTTATTCTAGAAAGTACCAGACCACCCAGCAAACAAAATACTCAGATTTCTTTAACATGCAAATGTTAAAATTTCGCGACCTTGATTACCCTTTAAATGAAGCGGATTTGGTGATGACAATAGCCCGGCAATTGCCAGTCAATGTCCAACAATTACTAGTCGCAGCGAACGTTAGTACGGCCATACATGCAGAGCAGATATTACGCCAGATAGATGAGACTACGTCTCATAATCATTATAGAGGAGGAAGACAGCTGGAGTTAGTCAACACGACAGAGGTCATAAAACCTAAGCAGGCAAACACTAAAACGCAGGGCACTAATACAAGCACTTCCACACCTAGGCGAAACCAGGAGGAAGGAGAAAACAGACCATACCAGCGTAACGAAAATAACTACAATAATAGATCATATCAAGGCAACAATAGGTACCAACAGAGAGGATATCAACATTGGCGTGAAAATCGAAGAAATGAGAGGCCTTATGGAAGATACGGTGATTACAATGCTAATCAAAGATGGAAAGGAAGGAGAGACCAAAATCAAGGAGAGCCACGAAATTATCGAAATGACTGGGATGATAGGCACGCTCAATTACAAAATTATCTAGAGGAATTACACGCTAGTCAAGATGGAGAGCTAGGAAGATGGGAAAAAGCCATTGGGAACATGAAGAATCCTGATACACATACTGAGGAAGCTGGAAGTCTACTGAGACAAGAGGAATATCAAGGGCATCGGCGACAAACGGATGATGGGAGTCGCACTGGAGCTAAAAAAAAATGCTAAATTTGGATAAAGAAGACAGCCTACAAACGCAACAGTCGGAAGTTGAAGATGGATGGATCGTAGCGAACATACAAGAATGGATTGCTTTGCCAGAAGACTGCCTGGAGGAGACGGTGAAACCACGGAACGATGAAATTAGGCAGCTACCCATTATTTACGCAAGGATTGGTGGAATTAATATAAGATGTTTATTGGATACGGGGTCACAGATCAGTCTGGTATCGGAGGCCTTGGTTCGAGAGTTGGGACGGAGTCAAAATATTCCTGTAATTCCCGTACCACAGCTCAAAGTGAGGGGTGTTATACCTGAACGCACCGTCACTTGTAAACGTCAGGCCTACTTAGAGCTGAACATATTGGAACACACTTTTGGGCAAACATTCATTATCATGGCAAAGTTCAATTTCAATATAATTCTTGGTGCAAATTTTATTTGTGACTATCAAGCAGTGATAGATTTGCACAAGAATACTGTCAGTTTTAGAGAGTATGATCAGCTGAAGAATGTGGGATTGCATATGGATGAAATCACCACCGGAAGAGATGTAAATTCTTGGGCATTGGAAGCAATATCGGAAGAGACGGAAGAGGAGGTACGAAAGGCAGAAGATAACATCATAGAAGGAGCTGTTGTGGAACTAGACGAGGAGAGTGAATCCCAGGAGATATGGTCTTTATTAACAGAAGGAGACGACAGTGATGCACAATTTGAAGAGTTACTACAGGAGCGGCTCAATGACATTCAACTTGGGGGTGAACACAGAAAGCAACTGGAAGAGATTTTAAGGAAGCACAAAACAGTATTTGATACAGTACCTGGGAAAATATTAAATTTCAAATATTCAATGCAAGTCGAGGATTGGTCTCCTTTCAAAAGTAGGTTGTATCCAATTCCTGAAAAATATCGTTGTCAAGTCAAGGTCATTATAGATGAGATGTTACAAGCTGGAGTGATAAGGAAGACACCGACACCTTATCTAAATGCGATTTTGGCAGTCACAAAACCAAATGGATCTATTAGACTTTGTTTAGATGCCAGAAATCTCAACACGAGACTCATTTTTCCTGAGTATGATAGAGCGCCAATTATCAGAGACGTACTAATAGGCTTTAAAAACAAAAGCATTTATTCATCAGTTGACTTGACGTTAAGTTTCCACCATATTGAATTGGATGAGAAGTCACAGCTTCTAACTGGCTTCTTATTCGATAACCAAACGTTTTGCTTCGTTCGAATGCCCTTTGGAGTCAAAACAGCGGGATGTGCTTTAATCCGAGCCCTGGGCCGGAATCTAACCGAGCAAGTTAAGGAGATGACGGTACGCTACATTGATGACATTTTGCTGGCATCCGACAACATTGAAACTCACATGGAAAATTTAGATAAAGTATTAGGCAACCTGAATGCATCAAATTTCAAAGTAAACCTGAAGAAATCGCATTTCTTCAAGAGCGAGATATTATATTTGGGTCACATCATTGTCAAGGAGGGAGTGAAGCCAAATCCAGCTAAGATCGAAGCGATAAAGAATTTCCCTACACCAACGAGAGTCAAGCACATTCGGGCTTTCTTAGGCGTAACGGGATTCTTTAAGGAAAACTGTCCAGGTTATACGGAGACTGTCGCTCCTATGCAGGAAATGCTAAAGAAGAATAATAAATGGTTATGGAATGCGGAGTGTGAGAAGGCATTCCAAGCAACAAAACAGCTATTGGAAAACTGCATTAAATTAGGATATCCAGATTTCAAGCACAAATTTATAATCCAAGCGGATGCTTCACTAATTGGTATAGGTGCTATGCTCTACCAAGAGGATCCAGCTAACCTGCAGCATAAAACATATTTGGCATTTGTCAGCCGAAAATTGCGTAAGCACGAGCGCAATTATACTGTAACGGAACTAGAGCTGTTGGCCATACTTCATGCGCTACAACAATGGAAACGAATAATTTATGGCTACCCTATTGTTGTCAGGACTGATCACAAGGCACTAACATTCTTGTTTAAGACGTCGATGGCATGCGAACGTGTGACACGTTGGTCTATATATATTCAGCAGTTTAGCATTGAGATTGAACATTGCCCACGGAAGATGAACGTGATTCCGGATGCACTCAGCAGGAACCCAGAGCCTGATAATGAAGAAACAGCGATGGTACAACACTTGGAGTTAACACCGAAGGACCGGGAATTCTTGGAGGAGTTACGTGAGATACAGCGAGAAGAAGAAGCGGAACCATGGATGATGCTATTAATTCAATACTTCAGAAAGCAACTACCTACAGGAACACCTGCATTTCGAGAAGCGAAAGCCAAAGAAGGAAGATATGTTTATGTCAACAATTTGCTGCACAAATGGGTAGATAATGACCACACCAAGTTACGCATATTAGTACCTGCTTCTTTACAGCGAGGACTGACATGGCATACGCACGAAAGTTACGGTCACGTGGGCGTAGATAAGTGCGAAGCGACGATAGGAGAGACATTTACATGGCCACGTATGAGAACAACTATATGTGACGTCGTTACGACTTGTGATCCCTGTCAGAGGACAAAGCCCTATAATTATTTAATGAGGCAGTATCCTAGACCTTTGCTACCTCAGAAACCCTGCGAGCTACTGGCACTCGACTGTTTCGGTCCAATCCCGAAAGGAAGGCGAGGTTGCCGACACTTACTAGTGTGCATTGATGTGTTTTCTAAGTTTGTCGTATTATGCCCCATTCAGAAAACTACTTCAAAACAGGTACTCAGTCGTAGTCGGAATAGAGTTATTCCAATCCTTGGAAAACCAGAATTTATATTATCAGATCATGGCAGTTATTTCACAAGCGCCGAATTCAAGAAAGGTATGGAGGACATGGGTATAAAACACATTTTAAGCAGTATCCGACATGCTCAAGCAAATCCAAGAGAGAGAGCAATTAAATGTGTAACTTCATATTTGAGAATCTTCATTCCAAATGAACATCACAGATGGGTGGATAAAATTAAGGATGTAGAGACATGCATGAATTCTACCAGGCACGAGTCAACAGGACAGATCCCTAAGGTCCTACACAAAAACGAGTATCCAGTGAGAACGTGGAAAAGCATCATTAACTGCCCACAAGATTCAATGATAGCACCTGACCTGCAAATTGAGAGGACGAGAGCCTACATGAGGAAACAAGCAGACCGCAGATTACGGCGAGTAAAAATAAGAGGTTTCACAGTGATCTTGAAATCAACCAGCTTGTTTTGGTGAAACGACCCGCTACATCGGATCCAGAGAAGAAAATCTTCAGCAAATTCTGCGAAAAGTTCATAGGACTCTATTCTATTGTCAGGAACCTTGGAAATAATGCTTACAGGGTGAAAGAGTTAAGCACTGGAACAATGTCGGTTTACAACGCAGCCAACTTAAAAAAGTATCGTAGAAGTAAACCATGGGAGCGCCGAAATAATGATGCAGTTTGAATATATGGACGTCCTACTATCAACAAAGTGCACGGGGAGCAGTTGAGTACGGCACGTGAACGAGGAAGTAGAGTTGGTGTTGACAAACAATAACGAGGCGAGCAGAGTGTTGCCCGAGGCAACAGCGCGTCACGCAAGCAGTTGAGAGAGTCATTATGAGCAGGATGTGAAACGAGTAAATGCCATTCAAGACAGGAGCGACTAGACCAAGTAATAGAAAAGGGGTAATTCCGAAATAAAACAAATTGGCCTACGGAAGTCTTTTAAATTTGTCGACTTTATTCCTAAGTTCGAAATTTTGTGAGTGGGAGAGTTGTGAACCCTTTATCCTCTGTTGGATAAATGATTCTATGTTTTATTTCTTCAATTAATAAATATTTCTACAAGCATCATGAAAATAGCCAGACGGAGATGAGGAAATTTCAAGCATCTGCTGGAGACAGTGGGGACATACCTGAAGCTGTTTGACAAAAGGCTAAATACTTAGGATTGTGAAAAGAATGACCGTAGCTATGATTCAGAAGGACAGGTGGTGGCTACCTCAAAATAGAAGCGACGCGCAGTGAGACATGCTGCTGGTATGTTCATTGTAATATTCGCGCCTAGAAGAAAGATGATGCAGTAACGTGAGTGGCTGATGAACATGCTAGACACTCCTACTAGCCAAGGTCTGAATAAAAACCGCCAAGTTACAGAAGATGTGGGAACCAATGAGAGAAGAATGCTTATTTAGCGCGGCAGGTCTAGCGTGGGCACGCTACGGCTAGCATTCACGCGGGAGATCGCCTAGACAACATCTCTACGATCGATTCTAGGATTAATGGGCATATTCTTGACCTGCGCTATTTTTCGAGTTCAGTGATATTTATTTCATTCCTGTATCACTATTATTTTGTGAAATTTTTATCTAATTTCCCCCTCTATCTACACCTAGGGCTGGTTCATTTATAAGTGGTGTGAAGAGCCAAGACTTGGATTATTACGTTTGTTCGTCTGAGGACGGCTGCTTATTATTATTGTGTGTGTCGAGGACACGGCTTATTATTATTGTGTGTGTCGAGGACACGGCATATATTTTACTTTGGTTCGTCTGAGGACGGAGACTGTTACTTTGTGTGTCAGTGGACACAGGCTTTTATACTTTTGCATGTCATGAAGGACACAGAAACTATTATTAAAAGTGTTAAATTCAGTGTTAGATAGTCACAGTACTATATTTGTAGGGGCAGTATCTTCGATAATTCGCCAACAAACTGTTTTGGGGAAAGTAGTACCCGAACGGCGAATTTAGTAGTCAGACATCAAGTGTATAATAATTTAATTTTTGAATCAGCACGAGAGATGACATCATTGACCATGGAGGAAGCCTGGAAATATCAAGACTCCGTCAAGATGGTTGAGATGAGATAAGAAGAATCCGGTTGGGAGATGGCTGCGGATGTTCTTTGACGGGTGGCTGACTGAGGATGAGTACTGAATAATATTTATTATTATTATCTGATAAATTAACTTATGGTGTATGGGACATATTTTGTTTTGTAAATAATTTGCTTGTGTGATTAACGTAGTCTATTTAGCTTTGGTCTGTCACACCTTTTGCATGGAAACAGCTCGCATATGTTATTAGTAGAAGGTTCTTTTCTTGTTTGTTGTTTTAACTAACGTAGCTATGTGGACGATCGTGTTTGCATATGCTACGCAATGCGGTTAAAAACGTCTCTCGGAGATATGTTGTGTTTCAGAAGTAGGACTGAAGTAATATAATTATACAGTAGATTGGAGGGTAATTGATTTCTTTTGTTTTATTATTGATCAGATTCAGTGAGATTATTGCCTTTGGAGCAATGTGATTTGTGACGAAGGGCAGTCAGCTCTATCGTAGGTTTTAATATTTTTTTAAATTGTGAGCATCCATTCAGCCGATCTGTGTGAAAAGTTATTGTCATTCCCAGAAGTGTGTGTGTGTGTGTGTGTGTGTATTTTGTGTCATTACAAGCGGGAATTTCAGCGTAGACTGATTTCTGGCAGCTTGATGACGAATCCATATTGTGACCTCGCGAGGGCAATTCTGGATATTTTGATTAATGTCTGACCATAGTGGTTGAGTTTGTTGCTGTTGATTCTTTGAGATAACGGCACGGCTGGTCAGTTATATTTATACACACTGGTGTGGGACGATGACAGGTAATTGAGGAAGAGGGGAGATGTTTCACAAGACGGACTGAAGGTTGCCAGCCAGGTCATTAGTGGAGAGTGCTTGTGTGGCTCAGTAATAACTTGAAATACAGAATTAAGAACTGATCAATGATAAAAATTGTTTAATAAATGGGAGTTGCCTACGAATCACGATAATCTCCGAAGCGTTAGCTTAACATGCAGTTTTGTTCATATAAAGTAATGTCAGCCAGTCAGGCTTTTGTTGTTGTTGGTTTATTCCATGTTTATATTTCATTCAGTGACCCGTGAGTCACGTGCTATGCTGTATTTCCTTGTTTGTGTTGAGCAGTTTGGCCAGTCTTGGCAGCTCAAAGTCAAGTGCGTCTTCGCGCTAATGAGGGTCCCGAGAGAGATTCCTGTAAATAATATATTTAGTGCGTGTGTAAGCATTACTTTTTAAGGGTTTTTATTAATGTCATGTTCCATATCCGTAAACGTTGATTTACGAGATGATTGTTCGTAAGCATCGTGGCTGTTAACCCGTTGTAAACGAACAGTCATCCAAAGTACTCATTCCTCGTAGTTAGTCATTACGCGCACATAAAACCCAAATTGCAAGGTAGTGGAACCAGGATCCACATTTTAAATAAAAGGGGAGATCCGTCTGACTCCTCAGATTTATAGATATTCTTGTCATGGGAAATTCAGGGAGGATTGTTTTATATTTTATTGTTGTTTATTTCTTTTTATGCACTATTAGTCATTAAATCATGTTATTATTTTACATCTTGTCACCTTTCTTTCTACATGTTAGTTTGCATCCTATGACCCTTGCCTCAGTAGAGCATGTTGTTTGGCGAACGTAAACATCACATAGGAACTGAGCGCGACCCCTTGATTAAGATTTCTTACATTAAACACTGCTTTTCTGAAGGGTTCACAATGAAAACAGTTTGATGTCGAAATGAACGATAGCCGGCCGTTACAGGTTGGCGCGCGCGGTCTTCAGCTGTATTTCCAGCATTTTCCCACGTTCTTCCTGCGGTACTATTTACAACTTATTGACTCTATGCTTAAAGTAAACGAAACGATGGCAATGAAACAAACTCCGACACAGTTAACAGGCGACTGAATGAATGACAATACGCTGGCAACGTATGGTATTCTTCTTCTTCTTCTTCTTCTTCTTCTTCTTCTTCTACCTTATCCGATACGGACGTTGGCTACCACCATGGCTAACACCTTCTTATCCTGTGCAATACTGAAGAGTTCCGTGGAAGACAGCCCAAATCACGTCCTTAAATTATCCATCCAAGTTATTCGTCTCCTTCATGGTCCACGCTGTCCTTCAATTTTACCCTGAAGTATAACTTGGAGCAGACGGTATTTTGGATTCCTCATCATGTGTCCCAAGTATTCCAATTTCCTCTTCTTAATCGTGTTTAACAGCTCAGGTTGGCTGCTCACACGCTGAAGAACCTCGGCATTACTCACATGTTCTGTCCACGAAATTTTAAGAATCCGCCGGTATATCCACATTTCAAAAGCTCGAATCTTCTTTTCTGAAGCTATGGACAAGGTCCAAGCTTCAACACCATAAAGAAGGGTGGAGACAACATAACACTTCACAATTCTTTTCTTAAGCGTCATACTGAGATCTCGACAGCATAGTAGTTGTTTCATTGTCATAAAGATGGATCTAGCCTTCTCTATACGGCATCTATTTCAACCGAAGGATCCCAATTCTCATTAATATTCTGTCCTAAATAAACCAAACTCATGACTCGCTCAATCTGATGTCCATCGACTAAAAGGACTTGTGACAATGCTGGTATTAGTTGTCAAAATCAAGCCAATAGGAACAGCGGTGGTCAGCTGTTCCAAGATCCAGCCATTTCCATCACGTTCATTCTTTTGAAATACAGAGTTATAATGTTGGACGTCCCATTGAGGCAAATTTTATACTCACTCAAGTACACGGGGGTGATGATCAAGATGCCCCTAAAATGAACAAACAGACGCATTGAAAAAATGTTAACCGAGTTTATCCTCCGAAATAAAAAGATCTTAAAAAATCAGACTAGAATATTAGTAGCCTATCACCAGGGCTGATTCTACATAGCGTATGTGCACACTAGAATAAGGAAAGATAAGAGAAGGCGGCTTCGGTGGCGTAGTTGGTAACATGCTGAGCTTCTATGCCCAATATCGCGGGTTCAAATCCGGCCGAAGTCGTCGGATTCTTAAGACCGTTAAAAATCTCTCAATGGTTCTTCCTTCGGAGGGGAAGTAAGACCGGTGGGCCCATGTCATAGATTTATGGCATGTAAAAGAACCTTGCACTAACTAAACTTGTGTAAAGCAAAACATGTAGGTTAGGTTAAGTTCCAACGTTCGTCACCGGACGGTGGTTTCGATGGCATCTAGTAGTGACCAAGTTCACAGCTAGGTATCGTGGACGGTAGCATTTGGTAGCGGAAGTAGGAACTAATTTGAAATTATCGTCTGCAGTCCTTACTTGAATTAGAAACAGATAACACACACTAATACAGTCATGAAATTTAACACCGGTTATCAGACAGATACTACACACACCCAAAGTACACGGGGCTACAAGACCGCGTTGTCGCAGCCCCAAAACTAAGGAACGAACCACGAACCAACCAAAAAGATAAGAGATCGTTCATGACATTCGTAGACTTTGAAAAGGCTTGTGATAACGTTGATTGAAATAAGTTGCTTAAAATTTTGAAAAGGATTGGAAATACGGGCAGGGATAGGAGGGTGCACTACACTCCATACAGTAACCAGACGGCAGTTATTGGAGCCGAAGGACATGAGAAGGGCCCGGATTCTTAGGTTTTTACCTATTTTTTTTCCTGGCAATGTAATTCGCAAATTTCAACATATATGTTCGTTTCACACTTCCTGGAGCAAAATATGTGAATTTCATTTCACCTAAAAAAAACTAAATGAGGGATTGACACCTAACATAACCTAAATAACTGTTTTGCCTTTTTCAAATAAAAAAAAAATATTTCCCCATTGAAAGGCATCGTAAAATTATTTCCAGCGCGATTGCAAGAAGTAGGCCGGAGATAGTTCAGGTTACTACCGTTAAATACAGTACGATGATGATGATGACAATTGTTGTTTTAAGGGGCCTAACATCTAGGTTATTGGCCCCTAATGGTTTGGGTGATAGATGAGATGAGAATGAAAACTATAACTAATACTAACTACAGACTTACATACTAGAAGAAGAAATGGTAAACAAATAAAGGATAAGGCAAATGAAAGACAGGAAGAAATGAAATGCCCTCAACCCTCGAAGAATGAGGAAGGAGAGCCATGAAATGCAGATGGGAAAGGGAAAGAGGAGAGGGCCTGCCCCAAAGTCAGTGGAAAAAGGGGAAAAAAACGGACCGAGCTCAGGAATCCCTCGGGATCGCCAACTCCCGAACTCATTAGCCGTGAGCCTCTGAGGGTGTAGAAATATCCAGGGTGCACCAGAAGTGGTGGGGCTACATAAACCCTGCCACCTTGAGGGCCTTGAGCAGAAGGCAGGACATAACATGGAAAGAAAAGGAAGGCTGACCCCTCGCAGAAGGAGGGAGTCAGGAAATATGAGACAAGGGCCAATTCAGGCAAGAAAGGAAGATACTCCCTAGGCCTCGGATACCCTAATACCGTCGGGGTCGGAAGAGAACAAGAGTTGACCAAGAGAGGCCGACAGGAAAGAAGACAGAGAGGAGCCCGGCAAAAGTAAGTGACAATGTTAACTTTTGTGAAATAAGTTCATAAATATATTTCACAGAAATAAGAAAAACAGGAAATTATTGCTGCCTGTATTGATCCTGAAAAAAAAAAGAAACTAAAATAACCTATTTTTAGCCTATTTTCAATCTTGAAAAAAAAAAAAAAAAGGCTTATAAGATCACCATTTGTCCGTGTGTGTGTGTGTGTGTGAGAGGTGTGTGTGTGTGTCCCCCTAATAAAATCTAAACGGCTGGAGCGATTTCAATCGAACTCGGTAAGTTCATAGCACTATTCCTGGCGACCCCGACCGTGCCCTTCAAATTTTGTTACGTCTCACCAATTCAACATGGCGGCTGTGCGAAATATTTCACCACCATTCAATATCTCCGAAACTATTACCGATATCACCCTGAAATTTATTACTTTGATAAAGGGAACTACTAGAAGTTCACCTATATAACTTTTGAAAAACTGCTAACTACAAAACCAACATGGCGGCCACGCGAATTTGCGACTTTAAAATAGACGTTTCTCGCGATTTAACCAACAAAACGCACTAAAACTTGGTACAGTATATGTTTATACACATTGTAATGTACCGACATCTAACTTCATTCAATTCTTTATATAACCACAAGATGGCGGATGTGCGAAATATTTCACCGGCATTCTATATCTCTGAAACTATTAGCGGTATCACCCTGAAAATTTGTACGGAGATAAAGGGCACTACTGGAAGTTCATATAAAAGACTTTCAAAAACGTAACTACAAAACGAACATGGCGGCCAAGCGAATTTGAAAATTTTAAATAGACCTTTCTCGCGATTTAATGTTCCAAACGCAATGAAATCTGGTACAGGAAATGTTTATACACATTGTAATGCACTGGAATCGAATTTAGTTCAATTGTTTACATAACCTCAAGATGTCGGCTGTGCGAATTTCGAAAATATTTTTTTTATTTCTTGTGTCGTAATCATGCGATCGAAGTGAAAGTTTGAATAATAAACCTACGCAATAATTTTCCTTTAATGGTGCATGACTCTATGGCCTATACAATTAAAAATCCAACATGGCAACCATCCGAAGTATTTAGACGGCTCTGAATATCTACGAATCTATTATAGCAATCAATCTAATGTTTTTATGTTCATAGGGGCTATGAACTTAAGTTCGCCTATTGGACTTCAAAATAACCTGGTGATCATAAATCCAACATGGCGGCAACGCGAAGTATAAATATTCACCTAAACGTTTCTCGCAATTTAACCATCCGAGTGCAGTGAAACTTGGTACAGTAAATCCTTATACGAATGTTAATCCACTGGCATCTAATTTATTTCAATTGTTTCCATAACCACAAGACGGCAGCTGTGCGAAATTTTAAAATCTCTTTTTTACTTCTTGTGTCCTAATCATGCGATTGAAGTTTGAATGCTACACGTACACAATAATCTTCATATAACGGTACATAACTTTATGACCTACATATATAAATTCCAACATGGCGACCATACGAAATATTTAGTCGGTTCTCAATATCTACGAATCTGTTGAAGCAATCAAACTGAAATTTTGTATGTTGATAGTGGCAATTAACATAAGTAGGATATATGAAAATAGGCTGTATAGTACTTCACGGAACTACTTGTTAGAATACAGTATAAGAATCCTAAAGTGAAGGTTTAAGCCACCTAAAAATCCGGGCCCTAGACATGAGAGACAAGCTGGTATTCAGAAAGGTGTAAGGCAAGGCGACATCCTATCACCCACATTATCCAATCTATACATTGAACAAGCAGAGGAAATTAGAGAAACAAAATATAGTGGGAGAAAAGATTCAAGGACAAATAAGCTCAACTCTGAGATTTGATCATGGCCTTGTCATCATAGCTGATTCACCACAGGATTTGTATGAGTTTTTAAATAGTTTGGACTCCGTCTTGAGGAAGGAATTCATGATGAAAATCAATAAATATAAAACAAAACGAATGGATTGCAGCCAAAAGAAATCAGAAACCCTATTGACATTAATTTTTCAGGTAATAATCATTTATTTATTTATTTTTCGTACCATGGCTTTTAGTCTCGGGAGTTTCCGAGGACATGTTCGGCTCGCCCGAGTCTTCAGCTGCTTCCAGCGGACACCCTTAGGGTGAGCTACAAGTTCCTTTCAATTTCAAGTAGTTCCAAATTTCGCCACCAGATATCAATGATACATAGTGGTGAACGTTGGAACTTCGATAGAGCGTTCCGACGAAATCTAACTTAACAATTTAGCTTCACACGAGTTTAGTCTGTGGAAGGATCTTTTACATGCCATTTAAATCTATGACATGGGACCGCCGGCTTTACTTCCCCTCCGAAGGAAGGCATACTGAGGGATTTTTAACGCTCTTAAAAAATCCGACGACTTCGGTCGCGTTTGAACCCGCTATCCTGGGCACAGAATATCAGCATGCTACCAACTACGCTACCGAAGCCACCAGTGAGAGTTTCCCAAAATAACAGTTATACTTTTCACGGCGTAATGCACTAAATATGTTTGCCAGGCGGTGAAATTTCTTCCAATGTTTAACCGAGAGGCTCAATTATGTTTTCTTAAAAAAAAAAGGGAACATGTCTGTGAAGGACCATGATTTTAACTAAAAATCACAAACACATTAATACAACAAGTATGCTTTATATGGACTTGAAATTCACTTTACAGCTGGATAGGACTTAGTACAACAATAAAATAGAAAATAAAAATTAATATGTAAAATATTTCTATCTAGCCTACTTTCTCATTCATAAGGAATTTAATTTCTGGGAGTGCAGAGGTTTGTTTAGGTACCCATATCTTTGAAACTTACCAATAAAATCAATTAATGTTTTTAGCCTTATACAGAGCATGTATGTTTGCATAAAGTAGACTGCTGTATTATGAAGAACATACAGGAATAAATGTACTAGCAGCAGTAATAAAAAATGTACATTAAGATATAGCAATCTTTTGTTGGGTATAACTTAAGCCAAGTCCTTATTTCTTTTAAAGAAGGTTCATGATTGTAGTCTACCTTTCTTCAATTATCATACTGATCCTATGTACAAAGTTTCATTCCTCTGGCGTTAGTAGTTTTTAGCAAAAAATGAAAGTAGACTTATGAGATCTACACAGGGCCAAAAATTGTGTGTCTGTGTATGTGCGTGTGTGTGAATGTGTGTACTCTGAATGTCTGTCCCCCCTAACAATTCGAACACGGTGAAACCGAATTGAACGAAATTTGGTACAGAGGTAGCACTAGCAAAGGGCATCTCAGTGTCATGTTTTATATCGCCGCCATCTTGACGGAAACGTAATGGCGGCCACACAAATGTTCAAAGCTTAAATCAAATTACGACTAACCTATTCATCCGATCTCTACCAAATTTTGCTACAACATATATTTATATGGCGAGCGTCTTTTGATTAAACGACATGGGCATCATCCCCATACTTTGCACATGGCGGCCATGTTTGTGTGCAAATCGATTCCCCCTATCAATTCAAACACCGTGAAACCGAATTGAACAATATTTGGTACAGAGGTAGCACTAGCAAAGGGCACCTCAGTGTCATGTTTTATATCGCCGCCTTCTTGACGAAAACGTATTGGCGGCCACCCAAATGTTAAATGTTTAATTCAAATTACGACCAACCTAATCATCTAATCACTACCAAATTTTGCAACAACATACCTTTTTGTGGGAGGCATCTTTTGACTGAACTACACGGTCATCAACCCAATAGTTTGCAGATAGCGGCCATGTATGTTTGCAAATCGATTCACCATATCAATTCAAACACGGTGAAACCGAATTGAATGAAATTTTGTTCAGAGGTAGCACTAGCAAAGGACACCTAACATTCATGTTTAATATCCGTATAACACGTTGTATTTCAACAAGCTACTACAACCAACATTTAATTATACTCCTTGGAAAGGATAAAGAGTTATAACAATACCCATGCATTTAGGAGAAAGTAGGCTATATGTTTTTTACTGAACATCTTGTTAATCTGTTCAGTAAAAAACATATAGCCTACTTTCTCCTAAATGCATGGGTATTGTTATAACTCTTTATCCTTTCCAAGGAGTATAATTAAATGTTGGTTGTAGTAATCTATTGTTAATCTATTAAATTAAATATATCAAAAATTAAACTTTCGGGAAACTGGACATAAACATTAACATTGCTTTAAACTAAGGTTGTGGCCCAACCTGATGTGTTTAATGCATTCCAGCCTCTTAATCATATTTGTTCAGAAGTTCGCCCCCTCTTCTTTTTTCCTCACTGTGTATCTTCTGTTTCTTGCCTCCTTCGCACTCTCCTTGTACATTTTCTCTGCCTCAGTAACTTTCGTTCTGTTAATAGCAGAGAGTGCATACCCTTTGCCTATACACCTCATGTACAAGTGGTGGCTGGTTCAGATATTCAACCCATCCCCGCTCCAAAGAATAAAAGTATTTAGGAACATAAATTCAAAGAAACACGCAAGGGGCTCTCCACTGAGTTTTCCACACTGAACAAACAATAGTTCATCGATTTACAAAATATGGCTATAGTATAGATAAGTTGGGAGTATTAAAAGACCTTCTGGCAGGAACAGCTGATGGCTTCCTCTATTTTTTGAACCGTTTGCTTTGAGCGATTCCTTCTAAAATGCTGCCGCTGAGTCTAGAAGGAGCCTCCTGCTACGTTCTCATTTCGTGTGACTAGTGCTGCCGCTGTGTGCTCGAACAAAGAATTGCTATGATGTCTTGGCCTGTGGCACTGCCATCGTAATGTACAGGCCGTAAGGCTCCTACTGTGACGTCACGCCTAGGGTCGTTACAGTCGCAGCAGCAGTCAGATAGCTCCCTTCACACGCAGTCTCTTCAAACCTAATATAAATTACGCTCCCACTTCAAGACGTAGAAAAATAGCAATGCTATTTAGGGCTGATTGGCACTTCCATCCGTTACCACTGCTACGCCTAATTATCGCTCCGCTTGTTCGAATACGGCCAGTGTAGCTAGCATTTCGAGAGTGAACAAAATAGTATATTGCCGGTAAATTTACTAGGACGTTGAAACACACAAACAGAGCTAAATTGCAGTATTTTGACGTCGAGAATAAGATCTATTCTTGGTCATTTTCTCGTTGTTCACCGCTTTGAAAAGGTTTATGGTAGATGCCTGAGAAAACCCCACATCACTCTTGGCTATTCAACAGATCACGTCCTAAACTGCTCGTGAATGACAAAGCACAATGTAACCTATCTCTAACTGTAATCAATGCACAGGCCACCCTCAAGGTGACTTAAACCGGGCCTATCCTAACAGCACTTATTTTCTGTGACTCAATCTAACTCGTTTCTTGCATCAGGAATTTACAATGGGTTGTAATTTTGAAATCAGGTATCAATAACCTACAGTACATATACCAGGTGCTAACAATCCCATTAATGTAAATACAGAAGCCTACACAAATGCTGCCACGAAAACATTACCATATTCACTTGAGCTTGATCGAGAGACCATTCTCACAAATAATGTAATTTGGACTGACTTCAGTAGATACTGAATACTGGATATCGCTTCTCTGATTTACATACGGTAAGTAACTTAACCTCAGCATTATCATATTAGAAATGACTCCAGTCCTAGCATAGGCTGAAGTTTGGGAACTTCATACAATAATTGAAACCATATTAACTAACAACTTACCATCAAGGCGATTAGCTCTTCTCTCCCGAAGAATGATATCTTATTTTCAGGGACATGTTAACACACACTCTTGTATTCCCCGTAATGTACCAATAATTTCTAGGAATGTTGTGTATGCATTGCTTTCTTAAATTGTCATGGTGGGGTAGGAGAAGCAAGCCACATTATCATTTCTTTCATAATACCGGTAGTTGCTATAAACAAACTTTTGACATACCTGCGACCTGGAAAGGAGGTTTCCTGAACTAACAACATTTTATTGCCATACAAAAAACCTTGTAGGAGTCGAAGTGATAAGTGATATAGAGGTCCTAACTAAAACATAACCTTCTGTGTGATGACAAACATGCAACGCAAAATTTGCGTAGATCCAATAACCTACCTACAAAATGAACATTTGTTTCAGAAAATAAATAATCCTCATTCTAGATGACGTAAGTAGAAGCGTTCTCAAGTATCACTTTTCATGCGGATACTCATTAATAAGAGATATAAACAACACAGCACAAAGCAAAATGGTCGCCATCTCTATCCCCTACCGATCAGCTGATCAATCGTTCGAGTCGCTGTATGATGGCCTGTACATTACGATGGCAGTGCCTGTGGTCTTGGCTGTTGTCCCAACAGCACAGCGGAGATGAATAGCACACATGCGCAAAAGGCAGAGTTCATGTTTGCTGGCAATAAACGTAGAAATTCTCGCTGAGCAGCGAACTACACAGACAGTGCCTGACGTGGAATGGAGCGCATGACTAAATACCTCGTTGTGAAGGGAGTTAATATTTTTCCAATTCTTTTACTGACTTCTTTTTAATGCGCTGTATTTGATTGTAGATAATATTATTAAAGTAATTAATTTTCAAATAAAATAATGTGCTGCAGCACTTCAGCACTTAAGGTGGAGCCGCCCCTGCATAGGCTAGTCTAGTGTTCACCTCTCATTGTTTACTCCTGAGGTATATTCAGATTCCTCGTCACCACAGACACAGACACAAAGACTAGTTTTGAGGCTAAACCATTTCGACTGTCTGTATTTTATAACAAGGCAATGCTACTTTCACTGTCACTATGGTTGGTTGGTTGGTTCCTCAGTAAAAGGGCTGAGACAACGCGGTCATGTAGCCCCGTGTACTTTGGGTGTGTGTAGAATCTGTCTGATAACAGGTGTTAATTGTGATGGCTGTATTAGTGTGTGTATCTGTTTTTTAATTCAAGTAAGGACTGCAACTTTGAATTTTCAAATAGTTCCTAATTTTGCCGCCAAACGCCACCGTCAACGACTATTAGGCCTAGTTTAGAACTTAGCTACTAGACGCCACCGCAGTCGGCTCTTGCCAACGAACGTAGAAACCTAAGAGCGTTGTTTACATTCCTAACCAATACAATTTAGCTTCACACAGGTGTAATTAGAGGAAGGTTCTTTAACATGCCATAAATCTATGACATGGGACCGCCGGCTTTACTTTCCCTCCGAAGGAAGGCGTACTGAGGGATTTTTAACGCTCTTAAAAAATCCGACGGCTTCGGCCGGGTTTGAACCCGCTATCTTGGGCATAGAAGCTCAGCATGCTACCGACTACGCCACCGATGCCGCTCACTGTCACTATATTTACACTTTACACAGTTCTTTAATAAACTGCGGACAACAATGAGATCAATGTATTATTACACAGCTAGAACTATTGTTGGGATCTTTTCTTCAGTGGAGTTATTACTGTTTGAATCCCCCAAATATTTTTATTTCCATTTCGTGGTACTTGATTGCACTTTAACCTCAATCTCACTAGGAACAGTACTGGTATTGAATGTTGTCTTTCGCTTTCTTGGTATCAATCAACCATTTCTAATGAATGTTTGCCTACCAGTACAAAATTTCCTAATCCTGGGCATATCTATGAAAACACTATCACTGATTTTAATATGTAAACAAACATATATACGAACGCTATTGTTGATTTATTAGCAACATGGAGACAGATGAACATCATGAGGGGAATTTAACTTCAAAATATGAAATTTACAATTTTTGCACGGAAATTTTCATTTTCAGCTCCAAAACATCTTGTTCAGGAAATATTATGAAGGTTGAATACATCTGACATGTAATGGGGAGTATCAGAGTTCTGCAATCATTAGGAAAAGGGTTGTAAAGGGTCGAAAGAACTTCATAGTAATTACGTACATATGGATGGATTCAGAGAAGACTGGGAAATGTTATAAGAGCAAAAAATATTTTTTGCTTTTTTGAAAATATTCGTGTACATCTTCTCAAGAAACTCAAAGTAAACTCATTTTTTAGAATCTCCTCTAAGAGGAGCTTCGCTACTGCAAAATGGCACACGTTTTGTTTTTATTACTTCACTCTACTTTTCGTGTGAATTTAGAGCTGAGGGTTTTGGAGTCATTTTACTGATGATCCGCTCTTAAAATGTTCAAACATTCACGAACTATGGATTGAAATCACCTGACTTAGAGGGTACATTCCAAAGTTAATGAAAGAATAGAAAATCGGCCAAGCTCAGGTATCCTTCGGAATACCCAATTCTGAAAGTATCCAGCCACAATACCAGTAGTGGTTTTGGGAGAGTTCTAATACTTCCTCCTCCTCACCCTCCTCACGAGATGGCGACCACGCGATATCTTGTGAATCAATAAGGCTAGACACTTGTACGAGGAGTCAAATTTCTCGGGCGGACACCCTCTTTCCTATGGACAACTTATTTCCACTCCAAAATAAAAACCTACCCCTAATAAGGGGTGAAAGAGTAATCTTTTAGGTAAACATTGTTTGCACATACAACATGCATGCAGTTTAATGCTATGATGAAATTAAACGTAGTTCCACATGAAACGCATGCCTACAGCTGGATGCCACTATGATTTAACATTTTTGTTTTTTGTTTTTATGCATGCGCACTTGGGTTTTCTGTAAGAGGGCGGGCTTTTTGAATAATGAATTATAGATAAGTTATTAAAAAAAATAACCAAAAGATTCAAAACTAAAAGGTCATCGGCTTTTTAATATCTCATGAACCAATAAGGCTAGGGACTTGTATGAGGGGTCGTTGGACTTGGGGAGAAGCCCTGTTTTTGAATGTATTATTCATTTTTGTCAAAAGGGCCTAACTACACTTCTGTTAATATCTCGCTAACTAATAATCGGAGATGTTCAAGTGAGGTGTCATAGGACTCAGGATGGCCAACCTTTTCCCATGGCCAATGAATTTACCAAAAATCCCCAAAACAGCAAGGCCATTGACCTAAGATTTTATAAACTAATCATTAGAGAGGGTCAAGTGAGGCGTCATAGGACATTGGTTAGCCCTTTCCCATGACCAATAAATTTACCCCAAAAGTCCAAAACAGCAAGATTTTATAAACTAATAATCGAATATCAACATGCGAGGTGCCGTGGGACTTAGGATGGTCAACCCTTTCCCATGGCCAATGCATTTACCCAAAATACCCAATACATCAAGGTCATCGACCTGAGATTTTACAAACTAATAATCGGATACGAACATGTGAGATGTTTACCATGCGTGATGAAACATAGCTAGGTAGAGAAAGAATTAGTGTAGGCTACATGTATGGTGGGTAAATTCGTTGGCCATGGGAAAAGGTTGGCCATCCTGAGTCCTATGACACCTCACTTGAACATCTCCGATTATTAGTTAGCGAGATATTATCAAAAGTGTAGTTAGGCCCTTTTGACAAAAATGAATAATACATTCAAAAACAGGGCTTCATCCCAAGTCCAACGACCCCTCATACAAGTCCCTAGCCTTATTGGTTCATGAGATATTAAATAGCCGATGACCTTTTAGTTTTGAATCTTTTGGTTATTCTTTAAAATAACTTATCTATAAATCTTTATTCAAAAAGCCCGCCCTCTTACAAAAAAAACAAGTGCGCATGCCTAAAAACAAAAAAACAAAAATGTTAAATCATAGTGGCATCCAGCTGTAGGCATGCGTTTCATGTGGAACAACGTTTAATTTCATCATAGCATTAAGCTGTTTGCATGTTGTATGTGCAAAGCAATGTTTACCTAAAAGATTACTCTTTCACCCCTTATTAGGGGTAGGTTGTATTTTGGGGTGGAAATAAGTTGTCCATAGGAAAGGTGGCGTCCGCACGGGTAATTTGACTCCTCGTACAAGTGTCTAGCCTTATTGATTCACAAGATATCGCGTGGTCGCCATCTCGTGAGGCGGGCGAGGGTGAGGGGGAGGAGGTATTAGAACTCTCCCAAAACCACTACTAATTCCTTATGGGAAAAGGTGTAAGTCGATAAGGTAGAAAACATTGCTAAGTAGAGTTACAAAAGATGTCATCTGTTGGTCAATAAAATGATTTTGAATAACAAATTGTGACTAATTATATTCCTTATTTGATGGGGGTCCATTGTTGCTCACGTCCGTAGGTTTCACCTGAAAAGTACCATACACGTGACCCCTGGGTGGCGCTAAGCGAGCAACAGCGAACAGGCGAACAGACATATCTCTCTCCCGGTCAAAATACGAGGGCTGTTTTTTAAGTAAGGGCCCGTTTTTATTTAAAAAATAACCGAACATTTTATTTTGAACCGCATTTATTTTAGGTTTTACATATCTTCCTCTATTTTTCTACATAGCGACAGTAGTGGCTACGCTGGCTAAAGTGCAGCATTAGGTCACGGGGCCGAGCTCTCTGCTGACTCGGTAGACGCGTAGGTTCGAGCCCCACCGTCGGCCGTCCTTGAAAGGGTTTTCCGTGGTTTCCCCATTTTGAACACCAGGCAAATGCTGGGACGGTACCTTCTGACAGGCCACGGCCGCTTCCTTCCACATCCTTGCCCAGTTTCATTCACCATCATTCATTTCATCTCTCATTAACTCCTCTCATGAGGTTGGCGTCAGGAAGGGTATCCGGCCGTAAAAACCATAGCCACAAAGCCATCCATCGCATCTCATTTCCGACCCCGTTGGAATAATAAGGGGTAGACATACCTCTATTTTTCTACATAGTTGCCTTGTTTATTTAGGCACTTGTCATACCTTAAAACTAAGTTCTTAAATCCCTGTGCATAAAAGTTTGCCGCCTGCTCTGACAACCAAGAATTCACGGCTGTTTTCACTTCTTCATCGTCGGCGAAGCGCTTCCCACCAAGATGACGAAGGGCTGTACGGTGGGTGATCCAAAACTTCCCACCCAAAAGAGTCAATCAGTTCCCGAGTCCGGGCAGCAGTGTGAGGTCTTGCGCTGTGACGGTAAAGTGCGAAAATGTGTTCGCGAGTTCAAAAGTGGCCGTGAAAATGTTCATTGTATTAGTCTATCACCATACACCTCACAAAGCTGACTTGTTTCTTGCACTCTAAACAAGTAGTTCCGTGAAGAACTATACAGCCTATTTTCATATAGGCCTATCCTACTTATGTTAATTGCCTCTATCAACATACACAATTTCTGTTTGATTGCTGTAATAGATTCGTAGATATTGAGAACCGACTAAATATTTCGGATGGTCGCCATGTTGGATTTTATATATGTAGGTCCTAGAGTTATGTACTGTTACATGCAGATTATTGTGAACGTGTAGTATTCAAACTTCAATCGCATAATTAGGACACAAGAAAAATTTTGCACAGCTGCCATCTTGAGGTTATGGAAACAATTGAAATAAATTAGATGCCAGTGGATTAACATTCGTATAAGGATTTACTGTACCAAGTTCCACTGCACGCGGATGGTTAAATTGCGATAAACGTCCATGTGAATATTTATAATTCGCGTCACCGCCATGTTGGATTTGTGATCACCAGGTTATTTAAAGTCCTATAGGTGAACTTAAGTTCATAGCCCCTATGAACATTAAAAAATGCAGTTTGATTGCTAAAATAGATTCGTAATATTCAGTATCGTCTAAATATTTCGGATGGTCGCCATGTTGCATTGTTAAATGTATAGGCCATAGAGTCATGTACCATTAAAGGAAAATTATTGCGTAGGTTCATTATTCAAACTTTCACTTAAATCGCATGACTACATCACAAGAAATAAAAACTTAATTTTAAAATTCGCACTGCCGCCATCTTGAGGTTATGTAAACAATTGAACTAAATTAGATACCAGTGGATTACAATGCGTAAAAATATTTCCTCTACCAGGTTTCAGTGCGCTTGGAACATTAAATCGCGAGAAAGGTCTATTTAAAATTTTCAAATTCGCTTGGCCGCCATGTTCGTTTTGTAGTTAACCGGTTTTTGAAAGTCTTATAGATGGACTTCCAGTAGTGCCCTTTATCTCCGTACAAAATTTTAGGGAGATACCGCTAATAGTTTCCGAGATATAGAATGCCGGTGAAATATTTCGCACATCCGCCATCATGTGATTATGTGAACAATTAAACGAAGTTAGATGTCGGTGCATTACAATGTATATAAACATACACTGTACCAAGTTTCATTGCGTTTGGTTAGTCAAATCGCGAGAAACGTCTATTTAAAGTCGCAAATTCGCTTGGCCTCCATGTTGGTTTTGTAGTTACCAGGTTTTCAAAAGTCACATAAGTGAACTTATAGTAGTTCCCTCTATCACATTAGAAAATGTCAGGGTAATATCGGTAATAGTTTCGGAGATATTGAATGCTGGTGAAATATTTCGCACAGCCGCCATGTTATATTGGTGAGTCGTAACAAAATTTGAAGGGCACGGTCGAGGTCGCCGGGAATAGTGCTATGAACATTCCGAGTTTCATTGAAATCGCTCCTGCCGTTTAGATTTTATTAGGGGGACACACACACACGAATCACACACACACACACACACACACACACACACACACACGGACAAAAGGTGATCTCATAAGCCTATTTTTTCAAAATTGAAAATAGGCTAAAAACGTATCACAGATCGTACCTCACACGCGGCGGGTGAATCAATAATCTTGAACATTGTAATGATGCACAGTTCAGCGTACAGGTTAGCTACACAACTGCACCTGACGCCTGCTTGTTCGCAAAGGATGCCGGGAAGTAGCGCGCACGATTGTTGCGGCGTGCGCACTTACTACGAGCTTTTAAAAAAAGAACGGGCCTTACTTGAAAAAAAAAAACAGCCCTCGTACAATAATGAACATGGAATATAACGAAAGAACCGCCAGTCACAACGCCGTCAGAACTTTATCAATTTGAATATCTGCTTCTGTTTGGCTTTTTAAAGCAGCAAGACGCCAAAACTTCAAGTTGGAGGTTATACTTATTGGAGTGCCCTTGCGTGAATGATCTTTAAATATAAATTTAAACAATATATGTTTGTTTTTTTGCTTTAAAATGTGTAAAATCAAATTAATAGCATACCTTGGAATACTTTGTCAGTTTTTGAAAAAGGGGAAATTCAAAAGAGGTGTTTGCAAGGATATGCTATTGTTTATAGGCCTACTTTTTATTCTGTGGTAAATTACACATTGTATCAGTAAAGCCATTCACTAAATAAATGCATAAATAAATCTTTATTGATTCAAATAATTTGCAAACATCTGTAGAGAGAGAGAGAATTGAGGGCGAGTATGAGATAGTCGGGGCACAGGTCTTACCTCCTCCCACTTTATTAACCAACCAGACCCAGCATCAAGTAATTGCTATTGTACTGCAGACACTCTGCTGAATTAAAACGTGGCTGGTAATACTCGTTAAAATCTCGTGTTGTATTCCTCCAATTCATTGTGTCTGCAGGCGTGCTGTTTATCAATAGCGCACGAGACAATTAGCGAAATCATGAGCAATTTCTAGGAAAGCCTCCAGGGTTGATCTTTGCAAGTTTTAGATTTAATATGCAGTATTTAGGCTCACGCTTAAAATACAGAGGGATTTTCATTGTTTGCGGATTTTTGTTTCGTACTATTAGAGAGTTGAACATGGGCGATTTGAAGTAGGATACACCGCTTCGGAATGTATTCTCTGGTACATATACGTCTAAATTTGAAATTGGTTGGTTGGTTCCTCAGCTTAGGGACTGCAACAACGCAGTCATGTAGCCCCGTGTACTTTGGGTGTGTGTAGAATCTGTCTGATAACCGGTGTTAATTGTGATGACTGTGTTAATGTGTGTTATCTGTTTTTAATTCAAGTAAGGACTGCAGACAATAATTTCAAGTGGTTCCTAATTTTGCTACCAAATGCTACCGTCCACGACACCTAGCCTGCGGACTTGGTTACTAGATGGCATCGCAGTCAGCACCTGACGGCGAACGTTGGAACTAATAGAGCGTTATCAATTCTAACCTACACATTTTGGCTTCACACAATTGTTCTTTACCTTGCCATACATCTATGACATGGGACCGCTGGCTTTACTTCGCCTCCGAAGGAAGGCATACTGAGGGATTTTTAACGCTCTTAAAAAATCCGACGACTTGGACCGGGTTTGAACCCGCGACCTTGAGCATAGAAGCTCAGCATGCTACCAACTACGCCACCGAAGCCGCAAAGACACTCTTTGAGTGCCTGCGACAGGATACATTAGAACGGCCAATTAACCCTTATAGAATACCGTGGGTAATGGAAATTTTGTTTTTTTATACAGGTTGTCAACCTTGCCAACACCTACGGGTTGCAATTGTTATGGCTCGTTCTGTACTATGCTGTTCTTTGTTTAATTCTATGAGGGAAGTTCCGCAAGTAAGTTTCGTCATGTTATTGCACGAGCTGATCGTACACCAGGTGACACAACAATCGCCATAATAATCCACACCCAAGGCTGGTTCAACAACGGATGAAGCGTCAGCGGAGGGGGAATGACGCATGCGCAGAGCACCGACGAAGGGAGAAGAGCAGCAGACTGGCGTACCTTATATCATTCGAGTACAACTCACGATGACAGACAGACGTGTACTAACAACGTGGTTGCCAAAGGAAGTGCGTGCTGTTATCCGGTATGAATGGGCACGTGGTACTGCTGTAGTGTGTCAGTGTACAGACCGTGTATGGTGAAGCGCTCATGTCTCGTCAAATGGTCGGTCGCTGGTGTTGTAAGTTCAGTGAAGGACGGCAGGGTTGATAATGATAATTGTTGTTTTAAGGAGCCTAACATCTAGGTTATCGGCCCCTGATGGTTTGGGTGATCGTGAAGATGAAAATGAAATGCAAACTTAAAACTAAAATTAACTACTAACCTACATACTAGAAGAAGACAGGGAAAACTAAAGGAGAATAAGGCAAATAAGGGACAGGAGGAAAAGAAATGCCCTCAACCCTCGATGAATGCGGATTGAGGGACTTGGAAGGAAGGAGAGCCATGAAAGGCAGATAGGAAAATGAAAGAGGAGAGGGTCCTCCCCACAGGTAAGGGACAAAAGGGGAAAATGGACCCAGCTCAAGAATCCCTCGGGGTCGGCAACGCCCGAACTCACCAGTTGTGAGACCCTGAGGGTGTGGCATTATCTAGGCTGCACCAAAAGTGGTGGGGCTACATACACCCGGCCTCCTTGAGGGCCTTGAGCAAAAGGCAGGAGATAACCCCTCGCAGAGGGAGGGAATCAGAAAAGATGAGACAAGGGCCAATTAAGGCGGGAAATGAAGAGACTCCCTAGGCCTCGGATACCCTAATACCGTCGGGGTCGGAAAAGAACAAGAGTTGACTAAGGAAGGTCGACAGGAAAGAAGACGGAGAGGAGCCCGGCACAAGTAAGTGGAAACAATGCCGGACTCAGCCGCGGGATCCCGTGGTCGCCAACCCACGTCCCACTAGATGTGAGCCCCTGGGGGAGACGGCAGAGTGTGGAGGATGAAGATCGAAGTGGGCGTCCCTCTACATCCACGAATGAATACAACATTGGTGGAGTACAGGACATGGTGTTAGTGGACAGGCGCATAACGCTGTGTATTGGTCGTGCCCGGGCCCATCACATGCTCCATCCACTCTCGGGACGTCACTTTAACATCAATGCTGAAATGGAGCAGGCTGTTCCACAATTCCTTGCCTTGCAGGGCACCGAGTTTTACCAGAGTGGCTTTTTCAAATTGATAGGACGCTACGACAAGTGACTCAATGTCGGTGGCGACGTTGTCGAAAAGTAGTGCAAGGTGTACAGTTCATGATGCCATTACGTATTTCAGTTTGGCAATAGAGGATCCCTGCGGGAAAAAATGACGAAACTTACTCGTATTTTTGGGACCTGCCTCGTAGTATATCACACGTGTGTGGGTGATTTTTCACCCAGTGTAGCCTTGCTGTGATTCTTTCAGTAAGTGTTCATATCCAATGCTGTTTTAATTACGTCAATAAAATGATGCGGTCCCATGTCATAGATATATGACATGTTAAAGAACCTTCAACTAATTACACCTGTGTGATGCTAAATTGTATAGGTTAAGAATGTAAACAACGCTCTTAGGTGCCTACGTTCGTCGCCAAGAGCCGACTGCGGTGACGTCTGGTAGCTAAGTTTTGAACTAGAGTCGTTGACGGTGGCGTTTGGCGGCAAAAGTAGGAACTACTTGAAAATTGATCGTCTGCAGTCCTTACTTGAATTAAAACAGATACACACACTAATACAGTCATCACAATTAACACCGGTAATCAGACAGATTCTACACACACCCAAAGTACACGGGGCTACATGACGTAGTTGTCGCAGACCCTAAACTTAAGAACCAACCAACTAATAAAATGACGACGTATTATTACGAGATAGGGGATTTAAAGCAAATGATTTGGCAGACATTATTGATGACCTCGAATTGGAAGGTTTCATCTCAGATAATGGTGGATCAGAGGGCATTGCATTGGTAAAAGAATTTAAGTTTTGTTATGTATACAGTATATTTGTTGATTTTATGAATTAAGTAAATATATAAACAACATGAGGTGCGAGAAAGTATATCGGAATTGAATCATTTAAAATTCCTATGGAAACATATGAAATATATCACAGAATTCACCCAGGGTAGCGTAGCGTAAGAGTATACTTCAAGGGTTAAGTGAGTTTACGCTATTATCTTGTTGAGAAGTACAGTTGAAAACACAGTCTCTTTTGGTGTCACTGGAAGACAAAAGAGCATTGTCTTTGTGTGTCTGCGACAGGAAGAGACAGTAGAAAGGCCAATTAATGCAGACCCTAAGAAACAAATGAAGAGCCAGACGCGTTGTTATCTCTAGCACAGGACGATGTTAAGTTTTATCTGCAGCGAGCTTGCTCTTTATTAAGCCTCTCACTGTTAGTTTCTATTATCTATATAAATAAAACAAGTAGTTCCGTGAAGAACTTTACAGCCTATTTTCATATATCCTACTCATGTTAATTGCCTCTATCAACATACAAAATTTCAGTTAAATTGCTGTAACAGATTCGTAGATATTGAGAACCGTCTAAATATTTCAGATGGTCGCCAGGTTGGATTTTTATTTTAGTACTATTACATTAAGATTATTGTGTACGTGTGGTATTCAAACTTCAATCGCATGATTAAAACACAAGAAGTAAAAACGAGATTTTAAAATTACGCACAGCAGCCATCTTGTGATTATACAAACAATTGAAATAAATTAGATGCCAGTGGATCAATATTTGTATAAGCATTTAACGTGCAACGTTTCACGGCACTCGGATAGTTAATTCGCGAGAAACGTCCATTTAAATATTTATACTTCGCGTCGCCGCCATATTGGATTTGTGCTCACCAGGTAACTGAAAGTCCTATAGGTGAACATATGTTCCTAGTCTCTATGAACATTAAAAAAAATCAGTTTGGTTGCTGTAAAAGATTCATAGATATTGAGAACCGTCTAAATATTTCGGAACCTCCCCATTTAGGATTGTTATATATATAGGCCATAGAGTTATGTGCCATTCAAGGACAATTATTGCCTAGGTTCATTATTCAAACTTTCACTTCGATCGCATGATTACGACACAAGAAATAAAAACTTAATTTTAAAATTTCGCACAGCCGCCATCTTGAGGTTATGTAAACAATTGTATTAAATTAGATGGCAGTGCATTACAATCTACAAAATCATGTACTGTACCACATTTCACTGCGCTCAGAGAGTTAAATCACGAGAAAAATCTATTAAAATATTTCAAATTCGCTTGGTCGCCATGTTCGTTTTGTACTTTACAGGTTTATGAAATATACAAAGGTAAACTTGTATCAGTACCCTTTATCACCGTACAAAACTGCAGGGTGATATCTGTAATAGTTTCGGAGATATAGAATGTCAGTGAAATATTTCGCACAGCCGCCATTTTGAGGTTATGTAAACAATTGAAATAAATTAGACTCCAGTGCATTACAATCTGTATAGACAATTGGTGTACCAAATTTCATTACGTTTGGATAGTTTAATCATGAGAAAAGTCTATTTAAAGTCTCAGCTTCGCTTGGCCGCCATGTTAGTTTTGTAGTCACCAGATTTTTGAAAGTCCCATAGGTGAACTTCGAGTAGCGCCCTTTATCACCATGCACAATTTCAGGGCGATATCGGTAATAGTTTCGGAGATATTGAATGCTAGTGAAATATTTCGCACAACCGCCATATTGGATTGGTGAGACGTAACAAAATTTCAAGGGCACGGTCGAGGTCGCCGGGAATAGCGCTATGAACTCACTGAGTTTCATTGAAATCGCTCCAACCGTTTAGATTTTATTAGGGGGACACACACACACACACCACACACACACACACACGCACACACACACGGACAAAAGGTGATCTCATAAGCCTATTTTTTCAAAATTGAAAATAGGCTAATAAGAGTTTTGCATAACACTACTTGGAATTGTTGTTATTGTTGATTCGTTTAGGGGGCTTGAAATATCGTGGTCATGTAGCTCCATGTAGGCCTACTTGGGTGTGTGTGTTTGGAATTTGTCTGATAATCTGTGCTATTGTGGTGTGAAATTCAGAGGAGGATGGTGAAGGAGGCGGCCGAGGCTTTAAATCAGGAATCATCCCGGCATTTGTGTGAGTAGAAGAAGCATTCCGCATAATCTATTCGTAGATGTCACGTCGATAACAACTACATTGAATTGAACTGACCCAGTTAAAAGTGCTTTTTCGTGTATTGTGCCTTTCAAATATCCTGTCAATCTATATGGAGCACCATATTCGGTCAGTGGCTATTGACATTTTAGTGCTACGCTAATCAAATAATGTTCTCATTTAGTGCTTAATATTGTCTGATGAAGGGGACAAAAAATTGTATATTAGTCCTCGAAACATGTACAATTTCTAATGACCACGTACGTGATCATTTTCAATAATAATATTGATTCAGGCGGAACCCTAGCCCATTAAAAAACGTAATTAGTGTATCAATACGTAACCAATATGAATGATTTAAATTGTAAAATAGAAGCAGGAAGCCACGGAAAACACCTCTAAGGAGGTTGAAGTGGGAATCGAACTCACCTACTTTTAGTTCTGCCGTATGTGGTGAGTGTACTCCGTTCCAATCCTGATACCAGAATTTAACTGAATAACTCATTTCGAAAAGGTATCATGTGCACCTTTTGTCATATTGCGTTTATATTTTACAGCCACACGCCTGTCATTCTCTTCCGCCACCGTTTTTAGTTGAAAAAGGTGACATATGATGTCTCCTGCAAGTACAGGGTGATTATATTTAAACTTGCGGTACTTGCGAGGGCCTCCCGGACAAACGAGTGATCGTAGAACAATAAAACGGTGTCGAAACCTTTTTCAGGACATGCGTAAGAGACACTAAACCATTGAAAGGAACACACTATAATTTCCACATGAGCGGGGAGCAGGTGTTAATGTCCAGGTTACAAACGATGCTCAAGGTGACGATCATCTGCATCCACTAGAGCCTTGGGGGGGGCCTCGCAAGTAGTGAAAATTTAATTCTAACCACCCTGTAAAAAACTGAAGTGCGAATCCAGTCGTTTGCTTCGAAACCATCACATATGCATTATAAGTTGCCTTATAAAACCAAAATCAGGGAAGAAGGTACCAAAAGATGAGAAAGTAACGTTCCAAGTGAGCACCCTCAATCAATTCAAATATAGAGCAGAGAATTCTGGTCAAATTATAGCTCTCCCATTCATATGTGGAGTAGTTTCTGAAGATTTCACTCTATTACGTAAAGCAGGGTATTTTTCCAAATGCTGTGTCTCTCCTTGTCTACTCTAAAAGTTATATAACCTGAGGAAACTGATCGACTAAATGCCAAAAGAGTCAAAAGAATATTGGTCTCAAATCCTGAACTGGCCAACCGCACAACAAGTTGAGTCGCTAAAAGAATACGTTTAGCTAAGATTACAGTTCCAGAGGGTCATCCTGGCGAACAAACATGTAAACGGCGGCTTCGGTGGCGTAGTCGGTAGCATGCTGAGCTTCTATGCCCAAGATAGCGGGTTCAAACACGGCCGAAGCCGTCGGATTTTTTAAGAGCGTTAAAAATCCCTCAGTATGCCTTCCTTCGGAGGGGAAGTAAAGCCGGCGGTCCCATGTCATAGATTTATGGCATGTTAAAGATCCTTCCACTAATTGCACCTGTGAGAAGCTAAATTGGATAGGTTAAGAAATAAACAACGCTCTTAGGTTTCTATGTTCGTTGCCAAGAGCCGACTGCGGCGGCGTCTAGTAGCTCAGTTCTGAACTTGGCCTAGTAGTCGTTGACGGTGGCGCTTGGCGGCAAAAGTAGGAACTATTTGAAAAATTCTTAGTTGCAGTACTTACATTAACAAACAGATAACACACCTAATACAGTCATCACAATTAACACCGGTTATCAGACAGATTCTACACACACCCAAAGTACACGGGGCTACATGACCGCGTTGTCGCAGCCCCTAAACTTAAGAACCAACCAACCAACCAAACATGTAAACAGCGTATTCTCAAATCTTATTGTCATTTGTTTATACTTTGAAGGATACTTCTAAAACAAAATTCATCGGTTTATCATTAACACTTAACTGTCCATGATAACAATCAAATTATGAAGAGCGATGTATTTACTGGAATAAATAGTTTCTTGTACCTCCTGTAAAATTTGTTGGTTCGTTGGTTCCTCAGTTTTTTTTTTCGTGTGGCCTCCTGAGAGGCCGAGTGCAGGTCTTTCTATTCGACGCCCGTGGGCGACCTGCGCGCCGGGATGAGAGATGGAATGGGTGAAGATGAAAAAACTGGGCAAGGATGTGGAAGGAATCGGCCGTGGCCTATCAGAAGGTACCGTCCCAGCATTTGCCTGGTGTTGAAAATGGGAAACCACGGAAAACTATTTCAAGGACGGCCGACGGTGGGGCTCGAACCCACGCGTCTACCGAGTCAGCAGAGAGCTTGGTCCCATGACCTAACGCTGCGCTTTAGCCAGCTGAGCCAATGCTGTCGGTGCTTCCTCAGTTTAGGGGCTGCGACAACGCGGTCATATAGCCCCGTGTACTCTGGGAGTGTGTAGAATCTGTCTGATAACCGGTGATAATTATGATGACTGTATTAGTGTGTGTTATCTGTTTTAATTCAAGTAAGGACTGCAGACAATAATTTCAAGTAGTTCCTACTTTTGCTACCGTCCACGATACCTAGCTTGCGGACTTGGCTACTAAATGGCATCGCAGCCAGCACCTGGCGGCGAACGTTGGAACCAATAGAGCGTTATCAATTCTAACCTACAAATTTTGGCTTCACACAAGTGTATTTATTGGATATTTCTTTTTTCATGCCTTAAATCTACTTTACTTCCCCTCCGAGGGAAGGCACACTGAGGGATTTTTAACGCTCTTAAAAAATCCGACGACTTCGTCCGGGGTTGTAAAATTTGTATTTTGGTACATGTTACCTTTTCGGAATACAGTATACTCTCGATAATCCGTGCGTGGATTATCCGGATTCTGGATTAACCGTGTACGTTTTCGACTAATTAAAAACAAGTAGTTCCGTGAAGAACTATGCAGCCTATTTTCATATATCCTACTTATGTTAATTGCCACTATCAACATACACAATTTCAGTTTGATTGCTGTAATTAATTCGTAGATATTGAGAACCGACTAAATATTTCGGATGGTCGCCATGTTGGATTTTACATATGTAGGTCCTAGAGTTATGTACTGTTACATGCAGATTATTGTGTACGTGTAGTATTCAAACTTCAATCGCATAATTAGGACACGAGAAGTAACAAGGAGATTTTAAAATTTCGCACAGCTGCCATCTTGAGGTTATGGAAACAATTGAAATAAATTAGATGCCAGTGGATTACCATTCGTATAAGGATTTACTGTACCTAGTTTCACTGCACTCGGATGGTTAAATTGCGAGAAACGTCCATGTGAATATTTATACTTCGCGTCGCCACCATGTTGGATTTGTGATCACCAGGTTATTTAAAGTCTTATAGGTGAACTTAAGTTCATAGCCCCTATGAACATTAAAACATTCAGTATGATTGCTATAATAGACTCGTAGATATTCTGAGCCGTCTAAATATTTCGGATGGCCGCCATGTTGGATTGTTAAATGTATAGGCCATGGAGTCATAAACTATTAAAGGAAAATTATTGCGTAGGTTCATTATTCAAAGTTTCACTTCGATCGCATGACTACATCACAATAAATAAACACTTAATTTTAAAATTCGCACAGCCGCCATCTTGAGGTTATGTAAACAATTGAACTAAATTAGATACCAGTGCATTACAATGTGTATAAATATTTCCTGTACTAGATTTCATTGCGTTTGGAACATTAAATCGCGAGGAAGGACTATTTAAAATTTTCAAATTCGCTTGGCCGCCATGTTTGTTTTGTAGTTAACCGGTTTTTGAAAGTCTTATAGATGGACTTCCAGTAGTGCCCTTTATCTCCGTACAAAATTTCAGGGTGATACCGGTAATAGTTTCAGAGATATAGAATGCCGGTGAAATATTTCGCACATCCGCCATCTTGTGGTTATGTAAACAATTGAACGAAGTTAGATGTCGGTGCATTACAATTTATATAAACATATACTGTACCATGTTTCATTGCGTTTGGTTGGTTAAATCGCGAGAAACGTCTATTTAAAAGTCACAACTTCGCTTGGTCGCCATGTTGGTTTTGTAGTTACCAGGTTTTCAAAAGTCACATAAGTGAACTTATAGTAGTTCCCTTTATCACCACACAATATGTCAGGGTAATTTCGCTAATAGTTTCGGAGATATTGAATGTTGGTGAAATATTTCGCACAGCCACCATGTTGGATTGGTGAGTCGTAACAAAATTTGAAGGGCACGGTCGGAGTCGCCCGGAATAGTGCTATGACCTTACCGAGTTTCATTGAAATCGCTCCAGCCGTTTAGATTTTATTAGGGGGGGACACACACACACGAATCACACACACGCACACACACACGGACAAAAGGTGATCTCATATGCCTATTTTTTCAAAATTGAAAATAGGCTAATAAAGCAATTGAGAATACACTATACAGTACAAAAAACTCTCTGTAATTGATGCTATACTGTAAATAGAAGGCCTTTGAATGTTTAGCCTACTTTTCACATTTTGCAAAAATGAGGAAAAAGTAGACTTATGAGATCGATACGGGAAAATGAGTGAGTGTCTGTCTGTCTGTCTGTCTGTCTGTGTGTGTGTCTCCCCCCCTATCAACTCCTAAACGGCTGCAGAAATCGAAACCAAATTTTGTATGAGTAAAGATGTATACCGGAATATCTCACGTCCATATTTTAAAATGATGTCACTGCTACCAACTGCTGAAAAACGGCACTAGAAATTTGAGCTCCATGTTGGATATCTTGGAAGGTATGCATGGGAGCTATTCCAAATTTGGCACACATGTAGACAACACTATTTCATATTAAGGCTTTCACGGCCCGGATTATTATATATATAATTCATTATTTTGCCGTGTGTATTAGCCCAAAAGAATGTTATATATATATATATATAACACTATTTCAGTTTAATTTCCAGGAGGCCATACATGACAGTGTTGCCAAAATAATTTTAAGCCATCTGATGGGTCCGATTTTTAAATGCCTATAACTTCTACACTATCAAATGGATTTCAACCAAATTTTGTATTTAATATGTGTACATAAACAGATATGGCTGGGCGTATTCTTAAGAGCCACCAGGACTGCCAACTGTTAATAATTGCTCTCGCTATTCTTTTATCCGAATACCAATATATCAGAAAGTATGCAAGCCGACAGCTTTAAAATATGCACACGTATAGTACCTTACATTCTATATTAATTTGGAGTAACTTGTATACGTCAGCGCTACCAACATGATTCTAAGCCTGCTGAGAGGTCCAACTTTAAATACATGTAACTTCTATACTATCATTTGGATTTCAACCAAATTTCGTATGTGCTATGTGTACTATAACAAATATGACTATGCGTATTCTTAAGAGCAATCAGGGCTGCCAACTGTTAATAAATGCTCTAATATACGTCAGTGCTGCTAACATGATTCTAAGCCTGCTGATAGGTCCAATTTTAAAATGCATGTAACTTCTATACTAACTAATGGATTTCATTCAAAATTGGCGCAACAATAGATCATATTATTTAAGATTATTTCTCACCAATACATGCATGACATTATTGCCAACATGATTTGCCGGCGCGCTGTAAGATCCAATGTTTAACTGCATGTAACGTCCATGCTATCCATTGGACTTGAACCAAATTTTGTACTCTGTACCTTAAGAAATGGAACTAAGAATATATTCAGTCACCAGGGCTGCTAACTGCAGTGCTCTATTAGGCTACATTATACCAGGTATTCAGTATTTCGAACTAATTAGACATTTCGATACGTAATTTCGTCATTAATCTAGATATATCCATATAGATAAATAATTGGCATGCATCTTAAATTTTAAGAAAAGTAGGCTCTTTAGTTCGTCACGGAACTTGTTGTTTTCGTACATATTTCTCCAATGTAGTCCCAATAAGGGTAAGTTATTTTTAGTGCGGTACTTTGTGACAGGTCGACGGCTTCTTGCTTTGTCCAGTTCTCTAAGTGTAAGTTTCGTAATGAGGTGGAGGTCTGCAGCCGACATGTTTCTTGCATTCAAAAAACGTATCACAGATCGTACCTCACACGCAGCGGGCGAATCAATAATCTTGAACATTGTTAAGATGCACAGTTCAGCGTACAGGTTAGCTACACAGCTGCAACTGACGCCTGCTTGTTCGCAATGGATGCTGGGAGCTAGCGCGCACGATTGTTACGGCGTGCTCACTAACTACGGGCTTAAAAGAACGGCCCTTACTTAAAAAACAGCCTTCGTATATATTCATAAATATCTGTCGAGATTCTGTTGTTGAATTCTTCTTCTTGGAAATTGTGTGGTCTTAGCATTTGACCTTTACCCAATAACGAATCCCAAAGCTATGAAACATTGTTTAACCTGAGTAGCACCAACAGATAGCGCACAGGTAATATGTTGGGCCGTGGTTTTATTTTTGGTCAAATAACACAAAATAGGCTGTTACGAAAGCTTGAAAATTAAAATGTATTGTATTATCAAGTAGTTATTCTTCAAATTCGATGCGTATAGACTATCAACGGAAGGCAAATCAATTAAGTCCCAAATAGAACAGTTATGACATCTGGCGGAAATTTCCCTTTACTGAACAAAGGCCTGGGTTATAATTTCCGTGGAACTAATGTCATACGCCTGCTTTCTCCATGACGCTCTGGTGTGTTTATGTCAACAACATCATTCACAAAAATTGTCGGCGAAATCTTACGAATGTGTAGACATTGGAGTTGCGGATATTAAGGTACAGTGCTATTTCTTTTGCAATATTGCCCAGTTTGTGTATGCATTGTAACTACAATGGTTGATCCAATATAGGCTACATTGTCAACTTTCAAATCATGTAATTCATGTCCGACATGTTGGATTTTGAGTGCATGTCAGAAGCTATCCTTACCTAATTGGTCAATGAATGAAAATATTGAGCTGTGATTGGTTGGAAAAACTGTGTTATAATGAAAAGTAATACTTAATTGACCCCCATTATGACACAGTTTTATGACATACTGTATAATATTTAAATAACGACATCGTGAAACATAAAATAAGTAATAGAATGCATTCGTGTTGCAATAAACACATAACTTTGGATTATCCGTGTTTTCCGATTATACGTGTCATTCACCCTGGTCATTAGCCCAGATAACCGAGATTATACAGTAGGTGAATTGCTTGCCAGAGCTAGGAATCGAACCAGACCTCAAGACTGCCAGCCACTAGATGGACGGTTCATAAAGAAGACTAAAACTTGCACAAGGTTCTGTACATGAGGGCTCACAGAGACAAACTAAGTCTTGTAATTCAAAAGAACATCTCTCTTCTCCACCTTCACAAAGGCTGTTTCCACTGAAAGCTCATAAAAACTTTCAAAATGAGCTCACTCAAGAAGATACTTTTTTCTCTCGTTTGAGTGCGGTGTGTGTCGAATGAAACTCCCTCACTTGTTAAATATAACGTTCAATTACGTGCTTAACTTCACTTCTAATGGAGCCAAGAGTCCAGATCTCATTCAAACAAGTAAAAAACTTGCACATTATTGCATAGCCGAGCGTGCTATGTCGCTGTCCATGACTATAATAGGGACCTGCAAGTTTGGATATATCAAAGCATGCCAAATAAATGAATAGGTAAATATATAAATGAATAAATAAATATATAAATAAATAATTAAATAAATAAAAATAAATCAATAAGTAAATCAATAAATAACTAAAAGTCAGGTGAATTGGCTTTTCCTCACTCCCTACAAATAAAACCCGCGATGGTACTATGCTGCACGTTATCGCCTGCTGTGTTCAAGATTGCAGAATTGAATCCCGGCGAATGACCGCGTTGTCCAAAACAAAAAACAAGTAGTTCCGTAAAGAACTATACAGCCTATTTTCATATATCCTACCCATGTTAATTGCCTCTATCAACATACAAAATTTCAGTTTAATTGCTGTAACAGATTCGTAGATATTGAGAACCGTCTAAATATTTCAGATGGTCGCCAGGTTGGATTTTTATTTTTGTACTATTACATTAAGATTATTGTGTACGTGTGGTATTCAAACTTCAGTCGCATGATTAGAACACAAGAAGTAAAAACGAGATTTTAAAATTACGCACAGCAGCCATCTTGTGATAATGCAAACCATTGAAATAAATTAGATGCCAGTGGATCAACATTTGTGTAAGCATTTAACGTGCAACGTTTCACGGCACTCGGATAGTTAATTCGCGAGAAACGTCCATTTAAATATTTATAATTCGCGTCGCCGCCATGTTGGATTTGTGCTCACCAGGTTCCTGAAAGTCCTATAGGTGAACATATGTTCATAGTCTCTATGAACATTAGAAAATTCAGTTTGGTTGCTGTAAAAGATTCATAGATATTGAGAACCGTCTAAATATTTCGGGAGCTCACCATTTAGGAGTGTTATATGTATAGGCCATAGAGTTATGTACCATTCAAGGACAATTGTTGCCTAGGTTCATTATTCAAACTTTCACTTCGATCGCATCATTACGACACAAGAAATTAAAACTTAATTTTAAAATTTCGCACAGCCGCCATCTTGAGGTTATGTAAGCAATTGAATTAAATTAGATGGCAGTGCATTACAATCTGCAAAAACAATTACTGTACCACATTTCACTGCGCTCAGAGAGTTAAATCACGAGAAAAGTCTATTAAAATATTTCAAATTCGCTTGGTCGCCATGTTCGTTTTGTACTTTACAGGTTTATGAAATATACATAGGTAAACTTGTATCGGCACCCTTTATCACCGTACAAAATTGCAGGGTGATATCTGTAATAGTTTCGGAGATATAGAATGTCAGTGAAATATTTCGCACAGCCGCCATTTTGAGGTTATGTAAACAATTGAACTAAATTAGACTCCAGTGCATTACAATATGTATAAACATTTGCTGTACCAGGTTTCATTACATTTAGATAGTTAAATCGCGAGAAAAGTCTATTTAAATATCTCAACTTCGCTTGCCCGCCATGTTGGTTTTGTAGTCACCAGGTTTTTGAAAGTCTCATAGGTGAACTTCTAGTAGTGCCCTTTATCACCGTACACAATTTCAGGGCGATATCGGTAATAGTTTCGGAGATATTGAATGCTAGTGAAATATTTCGCACAGCCGCCATGTTGGATTGGAGAGACGTAACAAAATTTGAAGGGCACGGTCGAGGTCGCCGGGAATAGTGCTATGAACTTCCCGAGTTTCATTGAAATCGCTCCAGCCGTTTCGATTTTATTAGGGGGGGACACACACACGAATCACACACACACGCACACACACACACACACACACACACACACGCACACACACACGGACAAAAGGTGATCTCATAAGCCTATTTTTTCAAAATTGAAAATAGGCTAATAACTTGAAGTAAGAATGTACAAAAGTGATTAGTTAAGCAACTTCTCCGTTTTTCTCCCACCACATGCTTATAACCTCCATGCCTACCTATCGCCTCCCTATATACTCAATTACCCACCGCATGCCTACCTCCGCCTACCTATATATTTATTGATTTTGGGTGAATTTGAAGTAGCAACAGCAATATGGGTTGTGAAGTAAGTGAGAAACTAAACGCTAGTGTTAGGCGTGTTTGGTGAATTTTTGCAAATACACGGAAAGAAAGAATTAGCTTTTGCTGTTCATTACTTTATATCAGTCCATTTATTTAAATTTCTTTCCCGCACACACCAACATCGAACTGTTACCTCCCGTTTGACCCGTGCGTTTGTTCATTTTTTCTGTCAGTTTTTTTTTTACAGAAACGCATATTCCGCTGAACCAGCCTGACAGCGTCCCATCGCTGCCTTCCGAACTTCCATTGCTTCAAACCATGAAGACTTCTATATTAATCCGCAGGGCGTCGTGTTTTTCACCAACTAACTACTCCATGAAGGCACCGCTCCAAGAAGAATTTTGTTTTTGTCAAGTTTTTTCATGTTTATGTACAACCTCTTTGTTTCCTCCCCTACTCGCCCGCTTCCCCCTCTTCTCGCCTCCTCCTTCTGCTCTCTTCTCCGCGCGCGCAGCCAGCCCGCTCGGTCACTTCTCTTCTACACTTCGTCTCGACTTGTCTCCGCGTCGTGAGCAACTGCTCACCCTCACAGTGCACTCAACTTCTTGTTGAACATGCCGTCTAGGCTGCTGTGCTTTCGCTGCATCTAGCAGCCCTTACTTGTACGTCGGAAGTCGACCCAGTCAGTTAGAGCTCCACTAAAGCTCGCCTCCTCAACTCGAGAGGCAAACTTTTAAATTCTACGCCATGTTAGAATTTTAGTATCAACCGTCAAAGGGAACATCGTCTTCGCCATGAAGCAAAGATAAGTACTACTTCTACGTTCTTCAACTTATTTTAATTGATTTTAAATAGCTAGATGCTTTTTAATGATCATTTTATAGGCAGTGTGGGATTTCTATATTTGGGGCAATAATCATCCTTCGCGGGATTTTCTATGTTGGGCTTTTGTCTATCTAAGCCAATCTTAACAGGAAGCAGCATTTCTTATGCTTATTAAATGAGAGATTTTCTCAGAACGTGGGATACCATTAAATTACCCGCTGTCTATAAAATACTTAGCTCGTTCCACCACTGGACTAACTTTTGCCCTATTCTTCAGTCATGATTGCTCTGGAACCTTCCAGAATCTGCACTCTATCTACCAGTTATACTGTCATGTATTTTCCACTCACATATGGGAATACTTTTTCAAACTAAGGAATCTTCCTTATGAACTACTAATCAATATCTAATTTTTCTTCCTCCGAAGGGATTTTCTCTGGCGCATTCAACTATAATCTACAACTTTCTCAAGCAATAGACTCTCGCAAATCTAGTGTAACTAGTCATTTTCCATCATTGCAATAACTTTCTTTGCCATAAACATTTTGTGCTACTACAGTGAAATTTTCATCTATTTCAACAGACTATAGTGAAAACAATGCTTGTTCAACATTTCATCCGCGTCGCGTTCGTCCGAATACAATAAATACGGCCATGAACACTTTTCCACAATCCCATTTGATCTTTCCCTAACCCTTTACTGAAATGAAAATCCACAGCCTGCTTCCAGTCTCCGACCGGGTAAGGAATGGAATGAATGAAGCCCCCATCTAGCGGCGAGGATATGAACTGTGCCGGCTGCCGAGGCCTGACGCACACCTCTGGGGCAATTATTAAATGAATGACATATGAAATGAAATGATACTGGAGAGTGTTGCTGGAATTAAATTTTGACAGGGAAAACCGGAGTACACGGAGAAAAACCTGTCTGCCTCCGTTTTGTCCAGCACAGATCTCACATGGAGTGACCGGGATTTGAACCACGGACCCAGCGGTGAGAGGCCGGCGTGCTGCCGCCTAAGCCACGGAGGCTTACTCCCAAACCCTTTACTAACAAACCAAAATAATAAAATTGTTACTTTAGGTCTTTTTTCAATGAGGTGTCACTCTCCATTAGTGCCCTCCCTCTCTTGCTTTATGTACAACGAATTAATGTCTGTAAAGCTTCGTGTCTAGTACACGCCTTAAATTATATTGTTTCTCCCTTCTAATTAGGGAATACAATTCTTTCAACTCATAAGTGAGTTATCTCTAGGTTTCACGAAAGGGAAACTTGCCCCATTTTCTCGTGATCCCTACTTAAACATAGGAATTCTAGAAACTTCCTTTCGATTGTTCTCTTCAGGTTTCACAATACGTGACCTGCCCTATTTGTATAATCTCCAAGTATTTCTGTATTAATGCAAGAAGTTATAGAAACTTCTATTTTATTCTTCCTGCTGTTGGTTGTTGTTACTTTCGAAGTTGTTACTCTTTCTAAGATATTTACCTAGAAATTCTTAAAGTACACACCTTGTACTTGATTTATTGTCTAACTTTAATTACGTTAGTTATCTTTAAATTTTTCATTTATTTATCTTCGTCATTTCAAAATCTTACGAAGATTTTAAAGCATATAAAGGGTTTGAAACCAAAATAATTGTTAATTGCCTGGCGCAAGCATAAGATGTTTTCGGAGGTCTGCGACCCCATTTGTTACAAAATCAAAATTATATATTTGTTACAAAACTACTACCTAACATTGTTAAATAAATTCAAGATTTCTTTTTGGCTTTATCATTTCTCAAACATAATGGTTAGGCAAGATCCTGTCTTCCCTAACTCTTCCTAGGTTCATGCCCTCGTTAATAAAGATAAATCTATTGATAGGGTTTGCACTACTTGTTGCATTTGAGCAAGAACTCTTAGTCATAACTTATGTCAAACTCTCTTTCTATTTCTCCATCCTTTTTCTCCAGTCCGAAACCCACTTCATTTTCTTTATCATCTTCCCTTGGGGGTTAGGTTATTCCCAAGCTAATAATCTACCCAGTGTTAAGTGAGAAACTAAACGCTAGTGTTAGGGGTGTTAAGTGGCCTGTTTGCCATCTCTTGATGAATTCAGTACATTTGCATGTCTTTTGGCACAGGCTAGAGTAAAATGTGGCTTTCCTCCGATGTCTCAGTCTCACTCATGGCTGTGATTATATGGAAGCTACTGAGGTATGGGTGGTGCTTAGTAATGACATTCAGGGCACAGTCAGTGCCTGTGGATGCTGTGAAAGGTTCTACTCAATGAGGAAAGCAATGACAAACTACCTCACTCCTCTTCTTGCCTATTACACCTCAATATAGCGCAGCATGTGGGTACCCACATAACCTAACGGCAGTGCCTTTTGAGGATCCAACCAGCCTTCGGGCTGACTACCTAACAGACAGGGGTGTTAAAGTTAGCAGCTCAGGGCAGAAAATAAGTTAATGAGGGCCAAGCGTAGTCTTGACCACAGTGAAGTGTCAGAAAACTAAAACTATCAAACACTGCTGGAGAGGGCAGGAAGAAAACAGCAGACTGAGGTACTGGCCTATTGTTCAACTCTAAATTTTCCATCTCATTATTCTCAGATATTTTCTTCCACCATTTCTCAGCTTTCAAAATGCCCCTCATTCCACAATTTTCAATTTATCTCCTTGAAATCTTCAGGTTAGCTTCACATACAACAGAGTAATAAACTGATGTGCAATATGCACAATATGTGCCATAGGTCTGTAACTATTTTTTTCTCAACTTCTTCTTGATAAAATATAGAAATTTTGTTAAGATTATGTGAAATAGTTTGTATCGTTTATTTTAATTAAAATTTTACAAAATATGATCATAATTTCTTTTATATTAGTATTCTAAAGCTAAGATAAAATTTTAAGCCAGATCTGATGAGTTATTTGGCATGAGAAGCATTTCAAAGAACTATCAACAAATATTTGAAAATTTAAAAAAATTATTTATATATCAAAAACTGTTGCTGTTAGAAATTTGACACTTTGTACGTTGTAAGACAGTGATATCGACTATGCATGGCCAAAGTTTAAAGGTAAAAGGATGAAAATCAATTGTAGATTTTAGGATTTTCCCAGATTCATCCCCCCATATCCCCCAGACATCCATTGGCCTAGGGGTTTTCCATATATCCCAGTCCTCCCGATAATCCATGCACCCCAATAGAAATCTGAATTTCCGCCTATGGTCTCAGTGTTGATGAGAGTAGTTCAAAGGGAGTAGATTTACACTGTATTCATGCAAGTTAAACTTTATATAGTGCTCCTTTCCTTACAGTAAAATATTAGGTCGCTGCATATGATAGATGGTGTACCGCTGTCACAAGTCTCTGGAGCTCTCTCTACTGCCTCGTTTCCATGGCAATATATCGTGTAGGAGGACAGAACTCTTGCTCGCTTTCTTCAGACACACACAAGAGCAGTTTACACAACTGAAAAGGGGACCGCACATACTCGTCACCACCAATTCCGCCCCAATATCTATTATATAAAACTAAGTGTCCTGACTGACGGACTGACTGACTGACTGACTGACTGACTCATCATCGCCCAGCCAAAACTATTAAAGTTAGAAACATGACATTTTGGGAATATGTTCGTTGTAAGTCGAAAACGCCCACTAAGGAAGGGTTTTTGGATATTCAGGTTCTAAAGGGGGTACACCTGCATTTCAATGAATAACAATATCTCCGGATTGATTTCATTGGGGGATTTGATACTCGGCATATAAACTCATCATTAAAAATAAGAAGATACGTGTCTGAGGGTTTTTCGATGTGGTGTAGATTATGAGGTGAAAGGGGTGAAAAGTGGGGGTTGAAGGTTTCCTAACCGAGCGTGTATCTCTTAAACGACATAGGCGAGGAATTTGAAACTCAGCGGAAAAAAATCAGCTTAAAAAATTAGTAAATAGGTGTTTAAGCGTTTTTTCATAAATCCAATTTAAGGGGCCCATGGGGAGGGGTGAAATTCTGGGGGGATAAAAACAGGAAAGAGAATGTCCTAACTGATAGACTGACTGACTCACTCATCAAACTCAAGGGAGAAAAACTGCTTAAAAATAAGTAAATATGTGTTCGATAGTTTTTTTCATAAATCCAATTTAAGGGGTTCATGGGGAGGGGTGAAATTCTAAAAAAAAAAACAATTTGAAAGAAAATGTCCTGACTAACTCACTCACTCATCATTGCCCAGCCATTTTGGGGATATGTTCATTGTATGTCAAAACCGTCCACTAAGGGAGGATTTTCGGATATTCAGGTTCTGAAGGGGTCTTAAGGGGGGTTAAACCTGCATTTTATTGAATAACAATATCTCCCGATTGGTTTCATTGGGGGATGTGATACTCGGCATATAAACTCATCATTAAAAATAAGAAGACTCGTGTCTGAGGGTTTTTCGATGTGGTGTGTATTATGTGGTGAAAGGGGTGAAAAGTGGGGGTTGAAGGATTCCAAACGGAGCGTCTATCTCTTAAACGACATAGGCGAGAAGTTTGAAACTCACCGGAAAATATCAGCTTAAAAATAATTAAATAGGTATTCGACCGTTTTTTTTTTCATAAATCCAATTTAAAGGGCGCATGGGGAGGGGTGAAATTCTAGGGGGGGGGGGAGGAACAGGAAACAAAGAGTCCTAGCTGATTGAGTCACTCACTCTTCAAACTAAGGGGGGAAAACTGCTTAAAAATAAGTAAATAAATGTTCGACAGTTTTTTATCATAAATAAAATTTAAGGGGTTCATGGAGAGGGGTGAAAATCTGAAAAAAAATTGAAAGAAAATATCCTGGCTCACTCACTCATCATCGACCAGCCAAAATTATTGAAGTTAGAAACATAACATTTTGGGGATATGTTCGTTATATGTCAAAACCCTACACTAAGGGAGGATTTTCGGATATTCAGGTTCTAAAGGGGTCTTATTGAATAACAATATCTCAAGAGTGGTTTCATTTGTGGATGTGATACTCGGCATATAAACTTATCATTAAACAGAAGCAGACATGTGTCTAAGGGTTTTTCGATGTGGTGCATATTATAAGGTGAAAGGAGTGAAAAGTGGGGATTGAAGGATTCCTAACGGAGCGTGTATCTCTTAAACGACATAGGCGAGAATTTTAAAATTCAGCGGAAAAAATCAGCTTTAAAAATAAGTAAATCGGTGTTCGATCGTTTTTTATAAATTGAATTTAAGGGGCCAATGGGTTGGTGTGAGATTCTGAAAAAAAAAGGGGAGAAAGTGTCCTAACTGACTGACTAACTCACTCATCAAACTCAGGGGAAAGATACAGCTTAAAAAATAAGTTAATAGGTGTTCGAGTGTTTTTTCATAAATCCAAGTTAAGGGGGCCATGGGAAGGGGTGAAATTCTGGTAAAAATAATTGAAAGAAAATGTCCTGACTGACTCACTCACTCATCACGCCCAGCGAAAACTATTAAAGTTGGAAACATGAAATTCAGGGAATATGTTCGCTGTATGCCGAAAACGTCAACTAAGGAAGGATTTTTGTTTATTCGAGTTCTAAAGAGGTTTCAAGGGGGGTAAACCTGCATTTCATTGAATAACGATATCTCATGAGTTGTTCCTTGGGGATGTGATCTTCGGCATATAATCTAATCATTAAAACTAAGCAGACTTATCTAAGGGTTTATCGATGTGGTGTATATTAAGAGGGGAAAGGGGTGAAAATTGGGGGTTGAAGGATTCTTAACGGAGCGTGTATCTCTTAAACGAAATAGGCGAGAAGTTTGAAATTCAGCGGAAAAAACAGCTTAAAATATAAGTAAATAGGTGTTCGACCGTTTTTTTTTCATAAACCCAATTTAAGGGGCCCTTGGAGTGGGGTGAAATTCTGGGGAAAAAAACAGGAAAGAAAGTGTTCTAACTGATTAATACACCCACTCATCAAACTCAGGGGGGAAGAACAGCTTAAATATAATAAATAAGTGTTGGACCGTTTTTTCATATATCCATGTAAGGGGCACATGGGGAGGGGTGAAATTCTGGGGGAAAGACAGGAAAGAAAGTATCCTAACTGATTGACTCACTTACTCGCTCATCAAACTCAGGGGGAAAAACAGCTTAAAAATAAGTAAATAGGTGTTCGAACGTTTTTTTTTTCATAAATTCAATTTAAGGGGTTCATGGGAAGGGGTGAAATTCTCAAAAATAAATGAAAAAAATGTCCTGACTGACTCACTCACTCATCATTGCCCAGCCAAAATTATTGAAGTTAGAAACATGAAATTTTAGGGATATGTTCGTTGTATGTCGAAAACGACCACTAAGGAAAGATTTTTGGATATTCAGGTTCTAAAGGGGTGTTAAGGGGGTAAACGTGCATTTTATTGAATAACAATATCGCACGAGTGGTTTCATTTGTGGATGTGATATTTGGCATATAAACTAATCATAAAAAATAAGCTGACACATGTTTTATGTTTTTTCGATATGGTGTATTTTATGAGGTGAAAGGGATGGAAAGTGGGGGTTGAAAGTTTCCTAACGGAGCGTGTACTTCTTAAACGACATAGCGAGAAGTATGAAACTCAGCGGAAAAAAACAGCTTAAAAATAAATAAATGGGTGTTCGACTGATTTTTCATAAATCCAATTTAAGGGGCCCATGGGGAGGGGTGAAATTCTGGAAGAAAAAACGTCCACTAAGGAAGGATTTTTGGATATTCACTCTCATCGACCAACCAAAACTAATAAAGTTAGAAGAATGATATTTTGGGGATATGTTTGTTGTGTGTCGAAAACGTCTGCTAAGGAGGGATTTTTGGATATTCATGTTCTAAAGGGGTGTAACGAGGGTAAACCTGCATTTCATTGAGTAACAATATGACCCGACTATGACGCGAGCGAAGCCGCGGGTACCTGCTAGTGTGGTATATGCAGGGTTTGACCAGAAATGGAAGCAACAACAGTGGGAGCTCCAGATGGCTAAACGTTTAGAAACAAAATAGCATTCTTGGCGCGGGTTGGGCGAAGCATGAGCCACGTATGTTAGCGTTGTTTCCGGGCAGAAGAGAACAGAACTGTAATCCCAGGGTCATGGGGTCGAGTCTCAATGCGGAAACTTCTCAGTCTTGTTAATACTTTTAGCCTATTTTCATTTATGAAAAAATAGGCTTATGAGATCTCCATTTGTCCGTGTTTATGTGTGTGTGTGCGTCCACGTGTGTTTCCCCCCTAATAACTTCTAAACGTCTGGACCGATTTCAATGAAACTAAATAAGGCCATAGGACTATTTTGGCCGACCGTGCCTTCAAATTTTATTACGTTTCGCCAATCCAACATGGCGGCTATGCAAAATATCTAACCGGCATTCTATCTTTCCGAAACTATTACTGATATCACCCTGAAAATTCGTACGTTGATAAAGAGCACTACTAGAAGTTTGCCTCTGAGTCTTTTAAAAACCTGTTAACTACAAAACGAACATGGCGTCCAAGTGAAGTTGAAACATTTAAGTAGACTTTTCTCGCGATTTAACCATCCAAAGGCAGTGAAACTTGGAACAGTAAATGTTTATACACATTGTAATGCACTGGTATCTAATTTATTTCAATTGTTTACATAACCTCAACATGGCGGCTGTGCGAAATTATAAAATTAAGTTTTTATTTCTTGTGTCCTAATCATGCGATTGAAGTTTGAATAATACACCTACACAATAATCTTCATGTAACAGTACATAACTCTTAGGCCTACATATATCAAAATCCAACATGGCAAACATCCGAAATATTTAGACGGTTCTCAATATCTACGACTCTATTACAGCATCAAACTGGAATTTTGTATGTTGATAGATGTACAGTAATTAATACAAGTAGGATATTTGAAAATACGCTATAGTTCTTCACGGAATTACTTGTTTTTAATTTGTGCGTTAGTTATTCTGCAAATAAAACGAAATGATGTTCAATATATTGTAGGTCTATCTATTAACATTTGCATGAAAGTCATGGAACGGAAATGCTAATGAAAATTTGGGATAGCAAATCAATTTCCGGGAAGGGATTGCATTAAGGGGAACCCAAGAAAGCCGTGAATAACATTAGATACATTTATGATTTAACAGTTGATATTTGCACGTGCTGGGGTGATAAACATCGTAAGAATAGGGAAAGCAGTAATTCTCTCGGCATCTTGCGTACGCTATAAGCACCGCATTTTTAGAATGACATGGTTGTATTAAATTAGCAATAGAAACACAAAAAACAAACGTGGCTCAAGCCTCGCCTGACCCACGGGAAAATTGCTAACATTTTTAGCGAATAGGCTTATGAGATCGCTTTTTGTCCGTGTGTGTGTATGAGTGTGTGCATTCGTGTGTGTGTGTCTCCTAATAACTTCTAAACGGCTGGACCGATTTCAATGAAACTCGGTAAGTCAAAGTAATACTCTGAACCGACCCCGACCGTGCCCTTCAAATTGTTTTACGTCTCACCAATCCAACATGGCAGCTGGGCGAAATATTTCACCGGCATTCTATATCTCCGAAACTAATACTCATATCACCCTGAAGTTTTGTACGGTGATAGAGAGTACTACTAGCGGTTAACCAATGATACTTTCGAAAACATTTTAGCTATAAAACGAATATGGCGATCACGAGAAGATGAAACATTTAAGTAGACTTTTCTCGCGATTTAGCCATCCGTACGCAGTGGAACCTGGTAAAGTAAATGACTGTACAAATTGCAATGCACTGACATCTAATTTAGTTCAATTGTTTACATAACTTCAAGATGGCGGCTGGGCGAAATTTTAAAAGTAAGTTTTATATCTAGTGTCCCAATCATGCAATCGAAGTGAACGTTTGAATAAAAACGTACACAATAATCCTCATAACTCTATGACCTACATATATTAAAATCCAACATGGCGACCATCGGAAGTATTCAGATGGTTTTCAATATCTTTTAATCTATGACAGCAATCAAACTGATGTTTTGTAAGTAGAGGCTATAAACATACGTTCACCTATGACATACAATAACCTGGTGAGCACAAATCCAACATAGCGGAGTCGCGAAATTTAAATATTCAAATGGACGTTTCTCGCGATTTAACCATCCGAGCGCAGTGAAAATTTGTACGGTATATGCTAATATAAATTTTAATATACTGGCAACTACTGTAATTCATTTCAATTATTTTCATAGCCACAAGAAGGCGGCTGTGTGAAATTTTCAAATCTCGTTTTTATTTCTTGTGTGCTAATCATGCGATTGATGTTTGAATAATACACCTACACAATAATCTTCATGTACTAGTACATGAATCTAAGGCCTATATATAACAAGAAATTCCGTGATGAACTAAAGAGCCCACTTTTCTTAAAATTTAAGATTCATGCCAATGATTAATCTATATGGATCTATCTAGAATAATGACGAAATCAAGTTGGTAATATCGACATTTCTAATTAGTTCGAAATACTGTATACCTGGCATAATGTAGCCTAATAGAGCACTGCAGTTGGCAGCCCTGGTGACTGAATACATTCTTAGTTCCATCTCTTAAGGTACAGAATACAAAATTTGGTTTAATCCAATGGACGTTGCATGCAGTTCGACATTGGATCTATCAGCACGCGTAAAAGCATGTTAGCAACAATGTCAAGCGTGTGCTGGTCAGAAATAATCTGAAATATTATATCTTGTTGTCCCAAATTTGGATGAAATCCATTTGTTAGTATAGAAGTTACATGTATTTTAAAATTGGATTTTTCAGCAGGCATAGAATCATGTTGGTAGCACTGACTTATAACAATTACTCCAAATTAATCTAGAATATCAGGTGCTATACGTGTGCAGAGTTTAAAGCTGTCGGCTTGCATACCTTCTGATATATTGCTATATAGATAAAAAAATAGAGAGGGCAATTATTAACAGTTGGCAGCCCCGGAGGCTCTTATGAATACGCTCAATCATATCTGTTTATGTACACATTACATACAAAATTTGGTTGAAATCCAATTGATAGTGTAAGAGTTATATGCATTAAACAATTGGACCTATCAGAAGGCTTAAAATTATTTTGGCAACACTGTCATGTATGACCGCCTGGAAATTAAACTAAAATAGTATTATCTACATGTGTGCCAATTTTTGAATAGCTCGCATGCATACCTACCAAGATATCCAACATGGAGCTCAAATTTCTAGTCCTTTTTCATCAGTTGGTAACACTGACATCATTTTCAAATATGGGCTTGAGATATTCTGGTATACATCTTTACTCATACTAAATTTGGTTCCGATTGCTACAGCCGTTTTGAAGTTGATAGGGACACACACACACACAGCCAGCCAGACAGACAGACAGAAGGACAGACAGAAACAAGGACAGACAGACACACATTTTTCCGGATCGATCTCATAAGTCTACTTTTTCCTCATTTTTGCAAAATGTGAAAAGTAGGCTAAAAATCCAACATGGTGACCTTCCGAAATATTTAGACGGTTCTCAATATCTAGGAATCTATTAGAGCAATCAAACTGAAAATTTGGATGATGATAGAGGCAATTAACATAAGTAGGATATATGAAAATATGCTTTAGTTCTTCACGGAACTACTTGTTTCTAAATGTTTGGCCATCTGTAGCTTCCACATCTGTTACTTTCATTTGTGGCCAAATCCTGCATATATCATAAAGTTTGACGAATTCGGTGATGACGACCAGGAGATAAGTATAGGAAACCACTTCCATGATGGCTGATGTGGGAATCGAACCCTTCTCTCCTCAGTTTTCACCTCACAAGGCTGAGTGTTCCCGGTTCCAGCCCTCACGCCACCACCAAGCGCGGTGAAACCGATTGAACGAAATTTGGTACAGCGGTAGCACTAGCAAAGGTCACCTCAGCCTCATGTTTTATATCGCCACCATCTTGACGGAAACGTAATGGTGGCCACCCAAATGTAAAAAGCTTAAATCAAATCACGACCAACCTAATCACCTGATCTCTACCACATTTTGCAACATTATACCTTTTAGTATAAAGAATCTTTTGACCAAACTACAAGGTCATCAGTCCAATAGTTTGCATATGGCGGCCATGTATGTGTGAAATACGATTCATCCTATCATTTCAAACACGGTAAAACCGAATTGAACGAAATTTGGTACAGAGGTAGCACTAGCAAACGGCCGCTCAGAGTCATGTTTTATATCACCGCCATCTTGACGGAAACGGAACAGCGTCCACCCAAATGTTAAAAGCTTAAATCAAATTACCACCAACCTAATCTTTTGATCTCTACCAAATTTTGCACATATACATGGCCGCCATCTGCAAAGTATTGGGCTGATGACCTTGTAGTTTGGTCAAAAGATTCTTTATACATAGAGGTATAATGTTGCAAAATGTGGCAGAGATGAGATGATTAGGTTGGTCGTAATTTGATTCAAGTTTTAACATTTGGGTGGCCGCCATTACGTTTTCGTCAATATGGTGGCGATATAAAACATGAGACTGAGGTGCAACAACATATTTTTGTGGAAAGCATCTTTTGACTGAACTACAAGGTCTTCAGCCCAATAGTATACAAATAGCGGCCATGTATGTGTGCAAATCGATTCCCCATATCAATTCAAACACGGTGAAACCGAATTGAATTGTTTTTTTTTTTTTTTTTTTTTTTATTACAGACGTAGCACCATCAAAGGCCTAGCCACTACTTCACGAGGTGGTTCGACAAAATGTAGACCTTTTCTTATCCTACCAACCGCACAAAGTTAAGGGCCAACCGCAAAGTGCAAATTATGGGACATATTCTTTCATTAATCGTGGTATTGATAATTGGAACCTGCCACAGTCTTAGAACCTTTCCCCAAACATATTGATATGTTTTACAGAGGACTGACATTTTGTAGAGATTTGAAACCATTCTTCGACAGTGTTGCTTATACAAAATGTCATTTGTAGCTCTATGGACGGGGTACAAGATATAAATATGTAAATACACTCCTGGAAAAAAAAAGACATGTACGAAGGTGGATCAAAAAATAAGTTGCACTTCCCTGTTATGGCCATTTATTACACCACCTATACAACAGCAACACGCCAATAACGACATACAATGTAACGTCACTTTTCCACGTAGTTTCCAAGAGACTGCAAACATTTCTGCGAACGCACAACCAACTTGTCGATGCCGGAAGCATAGAAAGTTCCTCCAGCGTTCTGCAACCACACGGAGACAGCGGCTTTACCTCCTCATCGGTCTGGAAACGTCGACCACCGAGCTTCGTGGTTCAAATTTAAGCAGGTAAGGTTATGGCGACAGCGTTCTTTGACATGGAGGGTTTGCTGCACGTGGAATTCATGCCGAAGGGAATGGCGATCAAAAGCGATTAAAGAGAAGCGCCGGGAGAAATTGACGCCGGTGTGATTTTGTTGCACGATAATGCAACACCTCACAAGGCGCGCCAAGCGAGCGAACTGCTGCAGCGTTTCAAATGGGAGGTCTGGCAATATCCACCCTACAGTCCCGACCTAGCGCCATGTGACTTTCATCTGTTCGGTAAGCTCAAAATGGAGCTCGGTGGTCGACGCATCCAGATCGATGAGGAAGTGAAGGCCGCTGTCTCCGTGTGGTTGCAGAACGCTGGAGGAACTTTCTATGCATCCGGCATCGACAAGTTGGTTGTGCGTTCGCAGATATGTTTAGAGTCTCTTGGAAACTATGTGGAAAAGTGACGTTACATTGTATGTCGTTATAGGCGTGTTGCTGTTGTATAGGTGGTGCAATAAATGGCCATAACTGGAAAGAGCAATTTATTTTTGATCTGCCCTCGTATTAGTTAATTCCTCTTCCTCTTCCTGGCGTTGTTCCCAATTACTTTTTGGGGTCCGCTACTCTGCACCTCGCTCTCCATTTGTTGCGGTTTGCTGCATCTATCGGACGAAGACCTACGATGCGCATATCATCGTGTAGGGTATCCATCCAACGCCTCTTTGTTCGTCCTGAAGGTCTTTGTCCATCAGGCTCGAGAGCAAGTGACTTACTTACAATGGACTCTCGGGCTTCGTGCCCGTACCAACGCAACCGAGTCTCCCTAATTTTGTCTGGAATAGGGGCAATTCCAAGAGTATTGCGGACGTCTTCGTTCTTAATACGATCCAGCCGTGTAATTCCCAAGGACCATCGTAGCACCCACATCTCCATTGAGTGCAAGGTTTGTTCATGTTTCTTTGTATTAGGCCACCATTCGGCTCGATACAAAGCAACAGGGCGGACGACTGTTTGATAGATCTTAGTTTTGAGGCGTAAAGGGATCTTGCGGTCACAGACAATGTCTGCTGTGACCTGGCGCCACTTCATCCATGCAGAATTCACTCTTGTACAGGCATCCAAGACTGTGCCACCATCAGGTCTCACAACGGAGACAAGGTATCGGCGATTTGAAGACTTTGGTAGTGGAATGCCATCTACAATGATGGTCCCATCTGTCTGGGAACCACATTCAAGGTACTCAGTCTTAATAAGGTTGAGCCGTAGTCCAAATTCACAGAGCATCACATTCCAGAGGCTGACCAAGTGTTCAAGATCATCATGTGTTAGTTAATTATCACTATTGAATGGGGCAATTTAGGATTACGCATTTCGACTCTCAAGTGGCCATCACCAGATCCTGATCACTGTGTTAAGTATATGTATTCAGTAATGTAAATCCACTACTGTAGTACAATAGTAAGTAGTTAGGTGATTATGATATAAGGTGCGTTCAAAAAGTAACGAGCCGGAGGCTGGAATGCGCAAACCGGTGACGACATCGGCTAATCGTGGCGTATGTAACGAGGTGTGGTTCCGACCAGAGCGTGGAAGGTCACAGCCCGTCGCTAGAGGGCACGCGTGCACGTCACGTGACGATACAAAGCGAGCAGCAGCATGCATCAATCGTCCAACCAAGACCAAGACAGTAGGTCATTCGACATGCTACCTGGTGTGGTTGAAGACTGTGGGGCACCCATTGGGCACACACTTTCCGCAAGTGCAGTCGTTCCTTCATGATAGTGTGCACACTTTTGACGGCGGATATGGCGTTCACTGTCACTCGGCGGTCCTGGGTAATGAGTGCATCAACCAGCTGGACGTTGTCATCGGTAATGCAGGGGGGTGCCCCAGACCGGGCGTCATCGGCTAACGACACCCGTCCTTCCCTGAAGCGCTTGTGCCACGCCTTGACCCTTCAAGGGACATGCAGTGTTCGCCGTAAACTTGTGACATTCGGCGATGAATGTCCGTTCCCCCTACTCCTTTCGCTGTTAGAAACCGAACAACACCTATTTGCTCTTCGTTTGACGCCTCCATGTCACCGTTTGCAATGCGACAGGGAGCATTGGATGATTGATGCATGCTGCTGCTCACATTGTATCGTCACGTGATGTGCACGCGTGCCCTCTAGTAATGGGCTGTGACTTTCCACGCTCTGGTTGGAACCACACCTCGTTACACACGCACCGATTAGCCGATGTCGTCATCGGTTTGCGCATTACAGCCTCCAGCTCGTTACTTTTTGAACGCACCTTATACATTTCGCAATTTGATTCTCGTTATAGGTTAGGTTTGTTTTGTGTTCATTTTTTTGTGAATTATGGGAGTAATGTATACACGTGCAGATACATACATGTATCTTTATTTTTGGTAACTGTACAATTCGCCATCGGGTAATTACCCCCAGTTGCAAATATAGTACCGTAATAGTTCATTATGCAACGAGCCTCTAATGGCAATAATTAAGACACGAGTATGTTTATAAAACGAGCGTATGCGAGTTTTATAATTTTCATACGAGTGTCTTATTACCATTATAGGCGAGTTGGATACGACTGTTTATGTTCGACGATAATTATTATAACTATTTTATGTTCGAACTTAAATATCCATAAATATCTGTCGAGATTTCGCCAGTTATATGTACTGAACAGAGCACATGAGACGCAGAGAATGCCTTGTATTTGACCATGGCCTCCTCGATTACCCTACTGTCACACTAGGCCACGCAGTGAAATTTAAATTAGAAGGCAGCGGAACGCAGCGCAGGTGATATGCTATTGGTGAAACAACTGTTTCTTGAGCTCTGATTGGTGGGAGAAACTGTTTCATAATGAAAAATAGTGTTATAATGACCATCATTATGATACAGTTTTCTGACATATAACAGTCAGGGTCGAACATAATAGTACATTATGCAACGAGCCTATAATGGCTATAATTAAGACACGAGTGTCTTTATAAAACGAGCTTTAGCGAGTTTTATAATTTCCATACGAGTGTCTTAATTACCATTATAGGCGAGTTGCATACGACTGTTTATGTTCGACGATAATTATAACTTTATTACAGGTTTTAACATAAATATTCATAAATATCTGTTCAGTAACTAGAATTTTGTGATCGGGTGGTGCGCTAGGTAGCACATCTCCCTGTTCCAAGCTCTCTGGCCGGCCGACGCATGCGCTCTGTGTGATTCAATGCCAGATGTGCAGATCGTGAACCAGTATTCAGCAAAACTGTCACCGTAGTCGTTTGAAATCAACGCGCCGAGTAGAAATTGGATTTAGGTATATTAAGGTACAGTGCTATTTCTTGTCTCATATTCACCAGTTTATTTACGCGAACATTTGGACGGTGCACTTTCGGTAATTTATATAGACATGTTGGATTTTGAGAGCATGCGCGAAGGTATCCTTATCTAATTGGTCAAAACATTTGTTTCTTGAGCTGTGATTGGTGGGAGAAACTGTTTCATAATGAATAATAGTGTTATAATGACCATAATTATGATACAGTTTTCAGACACATAATAGTCAGGGTCGAACATAAACAAATAAATGGAATAACTTTCTGCAAGTACTGTACTGTAAGTTAGAAGGAGACCCGCATGGTTGGAGATAACGGCGTGGGATTAGGTCTTACCTTTGACCAATGATCCCTTTATCCTGCGCATAAGGAACGTCCTGGTCTCTGCTTACTTAGTGATCTTCAAACTGATCGATACCCTTTGTGTGGTCGTCAGCTTTGTTACCTGAGTATCTGCGCTATTTAAGGACAGACAGTAAAAACAAATAAAACCGCTGAATATTAGACAGTGGATTAACGTCAGGGGAGTCCAGAATCAAGTACCTAACAAATAACCCCCTTAAATTACATTACATTACATTATGCGAACCGGCCAAAACTAAGGACCACGCAAATATAATTTCATTTCCTTCTCATAGTTCTTTCTTCCCTTCTCTTCCTCCACACTTCCTTCATTCTTTCAGAGTGTTGCGCCTTTCTCTCTGCTGTCCATTTTTTTGAAAATGAGTTTATTAATTCTTGTTGGGTCCATTCTAACCATTAGTTCATAGAAACGTAAACGTATTTTCCTAATTGTTGTTTCCAGGTCTTCCACCCTTTCATATATCTCCTTGTTGGATCCTAGTCTGTAGGTTCCCTGTACCACTTTTGGGCCGTAAATCCTCCGCAATATCCTCCTTTCAATCTTCAGAAGCTTTTCCAGGTTCATCAAATTTGCCGTCTCCACACCATATACCCCCTCATTATTAATTAAATTAATTAGCTGTTAATCAGTTCTTCATAAGAGAGACGGAGTAAAAGAAAAGCGTACCTGTTGAGATTCTGTTGTTGTTGTTGTTGTTATTTTTAGAGTCTTCAGTCTTTTCAATGGTTTGATGCAGCTCACCATGCATCCTTGTCCTGAGCTAATCGTTTCACTTCAACATAGCTACCACATTCTACATCTACATCTACATCTACATCCGAGGCAATCTTCCTTCCATAACTAAGTTTGCTATTTCTGGGTGTCTTTGTGTCCTACCAACCTATATATCGACAGCAGTGGCTACGCTGGCTAAAGCGCTGTATTAGGTCTTGGTGCCAAGCTCTCTGCTGACTCGGTAGACGCGTGGGTTCGAGCCCCACCGTAGGCCGTTTTTGACATGTTTTTCCGTGGTTTCCCATTTTCAGCACAAGGCAAATGCTGAGGCGGTACCTTCTGACAGTCCACGGCCCCTTCCTTCCACATCCTTGCCCAGTTTCATTCATTTTCATCCATTCCATCTCTCATCCCGACGCGCAGGTCTCCCACGGGCGTCGACTAGAAAGACCTGCACTCCGCCTCTCAGGAGGCCACACGACCAAAAAAAAAAAACTATATCTTCTCTTCATTCGCAGTCGCCAGAAACATCTCTCCTCTCCCACTTAATACCACTTCATTTGTTACTCTATCTGTCCATCTCATCTTCATCATTCTCCTATAACACCACATTTCAAACGCTTCTATTCTCCTCTTTTCTGACGCACCAACAGTCCAATTTTCACATCCATAAAGTGCCACGCTCCTCAGAAAGACTTTCAAAAATTACTTCCTAATACCTAAATCCATATTTGATGTCAAAAGATTTCTTTTCTACAGAAATGCTTTCCTTGCCTGAGCCAACCAACTTTTTATATCCTCTTTGCTTCGTCCATCACTGGCTATTTTGCTTCCTAAGTAGTAGAAGTCTCCTACTTCCTTTATCTTTTCACCTGACAATTTGACGTCCATAGGGGTTTATTTCGGCCACATTCCCATATTTTTGTTTTAGATTTATTAATTTTCAACATTAATTCTACCCTCAATACAGAGCCCATACCATTAATAAACTCATTCAAATCCTCTGGTGTGTCGGCTAAGATGACGATAATAACAAAACTATTAATAATTTCCGTCTTTTCAATACAATGTTGTTGATAATCTATTTATCCAACTGGGTACATGTTTCGTACAGTTATCTGCTCTTCTTCAGCCCAAATACATATTTAGACATAAACAAGTATGATGCACACTATCAATCACATACAATGAAATTAACCCTAACAAAAACTTAGTACAGACTAAACATTGATGCTACACGTTAAAATACGATGTGTCGTCACAATTGGTTAAAACACATAAAACATTGTCCGTCGGTCCAATATTCTCCTGATAACTTAAAATCTTTTTATTTTTTAAAAGGTTAAGAAACTATGCCTGTGTTTCTCCATGTACAAATTTTGACATGCGTTCTCTAAAATATTGTATTTCTTGCTGCATCAGAGTATGGTGAGATGATGAATGTCTTATGCTGCTATTTTGTTGAGGAGCGGAAATTAAAAATAGTTCGAGTGTGGAAATCTTCTTGAATAAAAAAAAAAAGTCCTCTCGGCACGCGGAGGTAGATTTCATTGGGCAAACTTGGGGATAGGCGAAAATAGGCAGAATATGCACGTTTCCGTAGAAGGATCAGACCTCATTTATTGCGAGAAAGTATTTTATAATTGGAGCTTAATTAACTTTGTTTTTCGTCATTTTAAGCATATTTTAAACATTTTATTGTCTTATGGGGACGGTAACCTTCTTGTCATTTGGGGTACATTTTTATACTTGTGGTCACACTGTCCTTATGTAAGGTTTCGACACTGATGTGTAACTATCTAACGGTCTGTTACCTCTTCACGCAAAATTGTATCTCCCGCAGAGATTTTGGTTGGTTCCTCAGTTTAGGGACTGCGACAACGCGGTCATGTAACCCCGTGTACTTTGGGTGAGTGTAGAATCTGTCTGATAAACAGAGTGAATTGTGATGGCTGTATTAGTCTGTAATTCAGGTAAAGACTGCAGACGGTCAATTTCACGCAGTAGTTCCTAATGTTGCTACCAGATACTACAGTCAACGACACCTAGCCCTGAACTTGACTACGTGATACCACCGCAACCAGCAACTCGCAACGAACGTTGGATCTTCCCCTCCAAAGGAAAGCATACTGAGGGATTTTTAGCGCTCTTAGAAAATCCGACGACTTCGGCCGGCATTGAACCCGCGACCTTGGGCTTAGAAGTTCAGCATACTACCTGTTACGTCACCGAGGCCGCTTCTCACTTAGTCAGATGGAAAGCTGAATGTGATCGAGTGCAAGTGCGTTGTCATGGCAACGTCTGATGGCTCATCCCTCATCAATTTAGTAGTGTTGTCATGGCAACCTCTGATAGCTCTTGGCATTTTCTTATAATTCCGAAATAATTTTTCTCATCCCTTGGCGTAATGGTGGGTCATATCAAAAATTCTTTCAGGCAAACGTTTTAGGTAATTATTAGGGGAATATTGTCCATTTTGTAGGGTTCTGATATTGTGCCTGTTAAGAGAGATATGATTAATGTTTCCCGAAAACCCCACTTTTTCCCTCCCCTTTGGTCAATGGTTGGTGCTATCAAAAAACTCTTCAAACATAAATTTTTGGGCCTTATTCGACACATGGTATGAACTTTGAATGGATTCGATATTTCAAATATTAAGGAAGTTATAGCGATATTTCACCTTTTTCGAAAAAAAAAAAGCCCCTCATTTACACCGCTGTCGACCGATTATGCCCATTAACGAACTCGACCGAGATTTTATGGAGGTACATATTATGTAAAAAATTCAAATTGATTGATGCAAAATTGCGGTAGTTATCGTGTCCACAAGAAAGTGATATATGTATATATATATACATATATATATAAATTATATATAAACATTTTAACTGACGGTGGTTTGGGGGTCTAGGGGATGTGAAACGTGAAGATATGTCGAAATTTTCCGGAAGTCGAAACATGGTACCCATTGCAATAGTTAGCTTTCCAATGAAATCTACCTAACAGCACGATAGTTGGCGACATCTAAAAAAGAAAAGAAAATTATGTGGTAAAATGACACCAAAGCCCATTTGAATGTTGAAATGCCTGCATTCTTGATAATATTACCTTTGAAAATGTTGTGTGTATCTCCTAATATACGGACCTAAAATGGAGAATAATGCTCTAAGATGACGATGTCATTCTCAGAGTTGAAATTATTTCTCCTTGAATCTTTACTCCTATTTTGAATTATTCTCCGATTTCCTTTATTGCTTGTTCAATGTAGCCCATATATTGAAAAGTAAGGGTGATAAGTTGCAGCCTTGTCTTACGTCTTTATGAATAGCACCTTATCTCCCATGTTCTTCCGCTCGAATAACAGCCGTCTGGTTTCTGTTGAATAAGATATGAATATTTGAGTACAGTCGGGATTCAAACCCGAGACCCCTGCTGTCCGAGCTGGACCGTTGTGGCACTTACATTAATGCGGCCTCGCTCCTATCACGATATATTTTCCCTTTCTTAGACGGAGAGTGCTGCAGTGGCTTCTGGGAAGTGTGATATTATTGGTTATCAGGGAACGGATTTGTATGCATTAATAATTAATGAATTATGTACATATATACAGGGTATCATTTATGTACTTGAGTACCCTTAAGGGGCGTGTAGGGGATGGGTATAGGATCAATTTGAGATAGGAAACTTGGGGTCGGAATGGCCTCCTAACCCCAGAAAACAGGTTCGTTTCAGGCCCTCCGCACCTGTAAAGAAGGGAAGCGCACCATGTGTAACTCTGAGGTCAGGCACCCTTTCGCTGTCAACGGTCTTGGTGCGACCACCGCTCAACGCTGCGTTAGTCGGGAGGATAGCGGCGAGGCGCGGTGCCACGGTGGTCCCGGGTTCGTTTCTCCTGGGGTGTCATTCCTTCATTTTTAGCCTATTTTCAATTTTGAAAAAATAGGCTTATGAGATCACCTTTTGTCCGTGTGTGTGTGCGTGTGTGTGTGTGTGAGGTGTGTGTGTGTGTCCCCCCTAATAAAATCTAAACGGCTGGAGCGATTTCAATGAAACTCGGTAAGTTCATAGCACTATTCCCGGCGACCTCGACCGTACCCTTCAAATTTGTTACGTCTCACCAAGCCAACATGGCGGCTGTGCGAAATATTTCACTAGCATTCAATATCTCCGAAACTATTACCGATTTCGCCCTGAAATTGTGTACGGTGATAAAGGGCACTACTGAAAGTTCACCTATGAGACTTTCAAAAACCAGGTGACTAAAAAACCAACATGGCGGTCAAGCGAAGTTGAGATATTTAGATAGACTTTTCTCGCGATTTAACTATCCAAATGTAATGAAATTTGGTACAGCAAATGTCTATACGCATTGAAATGCACTGTAGTATAATTTAGTTCAATTGTCGACATAACCTCAAAATGGCGGCTGTGCGAAATATTTCACTGACATTCTATATCTCCGAAACTATTACAGATATCACCCTGCAATTTTGTACGGTGATAAAGGGTACTGATACAAGTTTACCTAAGTATATTTCGTAAACCTGTAAAGTACAAAACGAACATGGCGACCAAGCGAATTTGAAATAATTTAATAGACTTTTCTAGTGATTTAACTCTCTGAGCGCAGTGAAATGTGGTACAGTAAATGATTTTGCAGATTGTAATGCACTGCCATCTAATTTAATTCAATTGTTTACATAACCTCAAGTTGGCGGCTGTGCGAAATTTTAAAATTAAGTTTTTATTTCTTGAGTCGTAATCATTTGATCGAAGTGAAAGTTGGAATAATGAACCTAGGCAATAATTTGTCTTGAATGGTGCATAACTCTATGTCCTATACATATAAAATCCAAAATGGCGAGCATCCGAAGTATTTAGACGGTTCTCAATATCTATGAATCTTTTACAGCAATCAAACTGAATTTTTTTATGTTCATAGAGGGTATGAACGTAAGTTCACCTATAGGACTTTCAGTAACCTGGTGAGCACAAATCAAACATGGCGGCGGCGCGAATTATAAATATTTAAATGGACGTTTCTCGCGAATTAACTATCCGAGTGCCGTGAAACATAGCACGTTAAATGCTTATACAAATGTTGATCCACTGCCATCTAATTTATTTCAATTATTTGCATAATCACAAGATGGCTGCTGTGCGTAATTTTAAAATCTCGTTTTTACTTCTTGTGTTCTAATCAAGCGATTGAAGTTTGAATACCACACGTACACAATAATCTTAATGTAATAGTACAAAAATAAAAATCCAACCTGGCGACCATCTGAAATATTTAGACGGTTCTCAATATCTACGAATCTGTTACAGCAATTGAACTGACATTTTGTATGTTGATAGAGGCAATTAGCATGAGCAGGATAAATGAAAATAGGCTGTATAGTTCTTCACGGAACTACTTGTTTTCTTTTTCTTTACTTTTTAGAGGAGTAGGAGGGGGCGTAGTCCCAGTGGGTGTTTATTCTGTGTTGATTTTTAACCTACTTTTCACATTTTGCAAAAATGAGGAAAAAGTAGACTTATGAGATCGGGCTAATGTGTGTCTGTCTGTCTGTCCTTCTGTCTGTCTGTCTGTGTGTGTGTGTCCCCCCCCCCCCTATCAACTCCTAAACGGCTGAAGCAATCGAAACAAAATTTGGTAGGAGTAAAGATCTATATGTGAATATCTCAGGGCCATATTTGAAAATGATGTCAGTGCTACCAACTGATGAAAAATCGCAATTGAAATTTGAGCTCCATGTTGGATATCTTGGAAGGTATGAATGGGAGCTATTTCAAAATTGGCACACGTATAGATAATAATATTTCAGTTTAATTTCCAGGAGACCATACATGGCAGTGTTGCCAAAATGATTATAAGCCTGCTGATAGGTCCAAATTTTAAATGCATATAACTTCTACACTATGAATTGGATTTCAACCAAATTTCGTATGTGCTATGTGTACATAAACAGATATGACTGAGCGTATTCTTAAGAGCCACCAGGGCTGCCAACTGTTACTAAATGCTCTCAATTCATTTTATCCAAATACCATTATATCAGAAAGTATGCAAGCCGAAAACTTTAAACTATGCACACGTATAGTACCTGGCATTCTAGATTAATTTGGAGTATCTTATATACGTCAGTGCTACCAACATGATTCTAAGCCTGCTGAGAGCTCCAAATTTAAATACATGTAACTTCTATACTATCATTTGGATTTCAACCAAATTTCGTGTGTGCTATGTGTACCATAACAGATAAGACTATGCCGATTCTTAAGAGTAACCAGGGCTGCCAACTGTTAATAAATACTGTCTCTATTTTGTTACCCTAATATCAATATATCAGGAAGTATGCCAGCCAATAGCTCTAAACTTTGCACACGTATAGTACCTGGCATTCTAGATTAATTTTGAGTAACTAATATTGGCCTACGCCAGTGCTGCCAACATGTTTCTAAGCCTGCTGATAGGTCCAATTTTAAAATGCATGTAACTTGTATACTAACTAATGGATTTCATTCAAAATTGACACAACAATAGATCATATTATTTCAGATTATTTCTGACCAATACATGTATGTCATTGTTGCCAACATGATTTTACGCGCGCTCTTAGATCCAATGTTTAACTGCATGTAACATCCATGCTATCCATTGGCTTTCAACCAAATGTTGTAATCTGTAGCTTAAGAGATGGAACTAAGAATATATTCAGTCACCAGGGCTGCCAACTGTAGTTCTCTATTAGGCTCCATTATGCCAGGTATACAGTTTTTCGAACTAATTAGAAATTTCGATATTACCAACTTAATTTCTTCATTATTCATGATAGATCCATATAGATTAATCATTGGCATGAATCTTAAATTTTAAGAAAAGTAGGCTCTTTAGTTCGTCACGGAACTTCTTGTTTTAAACTATCATTCATTCTGTAAATGAATTGCCTTTTGATTACTAGTATCAACGAGTTACGTGGGTTTATGTAGTAGTTACAGACGACGGAACTATCAATTGGTAAGAGGAATGCAGCTCTCGGCTAACGCAGCGTTGAGCGGTGGTCGCACCAAGACCGTTGACAGCGAAAGGGTGCCTGACCTCAGAGTAACACATGGTGCGCTTCCCTACTTTACAGGTGCGGAGGGCCTGAAACAAACCTGTTTTCTGGGGTTAGGAGGCCATTCCGACCCCAGGTTCCCTATCTCAAATTGATCCTATACCCATCCCCTACACGCCCCTTAAGGGTACTCAACTACATAAATGACACCCTGTTTAGTTATATTGAAATATGGAATTCCTAGCGGACCCATGCGAAAAATTCTGCATGTTCATAAACCACACTTTCCCCAATAGGTTTATAATGAGAGGCATACGGAGAAAGGTTGCTATGTTTTTATTTCAACCAAATGATTATAGAACACTATTTACATTTCAGTTAGAATTCCAAGTTCTACGTTCCCTAACTTAAGAAGGCAATCACTGAAAATTGGATCATCAAAACACTCACCGGTTATTCGATATTTATGAAATTATACGATTTGAGTACTCATTCCTTTGATTTACTGTTTCTGAAAACGTTGCAATGTTAAAAATGATATGAAACAGGCGTTACAGCGGCCGAATGTGAAGTGGATAGCAATTATGGAGCGTATTTTCCTACAGCAATAGTATGTGCAAATCACACATTTCGTATATTTTTTTAAGTAATTATTTAAAGAAATTATAGATATTTATGAACATAGAGTGCAATTCGTCATTGCCAATGTCTATTCTCTTTCATTTGAATGCTCATTTATCACGCTTTTGAGCGCCGTAAGAGGGACCTATACTACTCAAATAATATAGGCCTAAAAACCTAAAAACTTCAACTTCTGTTTAATAATCAAGTTCAAAGAGGCTAAACAAAGTAGATCTACTTGAAACATAACGTTGCACTTCTCATTTTAATATCATTATGATCTTTGAAGAACACGCAATCTTTTATTCTCAGATACCAAAACAATGGATTATAAAATGTTTTGTTTTAAGTGCTAGATAGCGAATATTCTCCCTTTGGTTGGTTGGTTCCTCAGTTTAGGGGCTGCGAGAACGCGGTCATGTAGCCCCGTGTACTTTTCGTGTGTGTATAACCTGTCTGATAACCGGTGTTAATTGTGATGACTATTCTATTAGTGTGTGTTATCCGTTTTCAATTCAAGTAAGGACTGCAGACATTGAATTTTTAAGTAGTTCCTACTTTTGCCACCAAACGCCACCGTCAACGACTACTAGTTCATAACTGGTTACCAGATACCATCGCAGTCGGCTCATGGCGACGAACGTCGGAACCTAAGAGCGTTTGTCAAATGTTTAATCTAACCTACAATTTAGCTTCACACAGGTGTAATTAGTGGAAGGTTCCTTAACATGCCATGAATCTATAACATGGGACCGCCGGCTTTACTTCCCCACCTAAGGAAGGCATACTGAGGGATTTTAACGCTCTTAAAAAATCTGACGACTTCATCTCATAGAAAGACCATATCAAGATTTTTTATCATTTCAAATGATCTTGTCCACTTCATCGTTATGCGTTACGGTTATGGCGTGTATGACGTCATCATGTTGTTCAGTGCATATGCACCGAGTCTGAGTTTACTCCTGGGGTCTGGCGTTATGCGAACGGAGACGGCGAGTGCGTGACGTCATGCAGCCCCCGCGTGGGAAGACTCAGTTAAAGAGTGCGTGATGTCATGTAGCAGAGCGCAAAGAGTCCTAGGGCTTCGAGTGAAGCGAGCCTTTCTAACATGTGTAGCATTTGTAGCATGCGTCATTTGAAATGATATAAAGTCTAGTCTCTCTAGTAGTAATTAGTGGAAGGTTCATTAACATGCCATAAATCTATGACATAGGACCGCCGGCTTTACTTCCCTCCGAAGGAAGGCATACTGAAATTTATGTTTGAAACTGCGTTGAACATCATAATAGGTAACTGGGGCACATTTGGACTTCACAATGTTTGCTAGGGTTAAATACAACGTTAACTTTACACTTAAATCTCCAATCAAAGTAGCAGCAACCTTCCTCAATCCTTCATACCCAGGGTTCTTTGAAAGTACAGTGACCAATTTGAATTTTTCTACATCTACAACTTTACCTGTTCCACAGTTATTTTCACAATCCTGGGCTTTGGTGGCGTAGTCGGTAGCATGCTGAGCTTCTATGCCCAAGATCGCGGGTTCAAACCCGGCTGAAGTCGTCGGATTTTTTTAAAACGTTGAAAATCCCTCAGTATGCCTCTCTTAGTAGGGGAAGTAAATCCGGCGGTCCCATGTAATAGATGTATGGCATGTTAAAGAATCTTCCACTAATTACACCTGTGTGAAGCTAAATTATATATAGGTTACAACATTTGACTAACGTTCTTAGGTTCCTTCGTTCGTCGTCAGGAGGTGACTGCGGAGGCATCTGGTAACTAAGATCTGAACTAGTTGGTCGTTGACGGTGGCGTTTGGCGGCAAAAGTAGGAACTACTTGAAACAATTCTATGTCTGCAGTCCTTGCTTGAATTAAAACAGATACACACACTAACACAGCCATCAGGATTAACACCGGTTATCAGACAGATTCTACGCACACCCAACGTACACGGGGCTTCATGACCGCGTTGTCGCAGCCCCTAAACTGAGGAACCAACCAACCAACCAATCTTGAAACTTTCAGAAAGAGAGAGATCGAGTTTTGAAGCCTTTTGAGTATTTTTTTAGCCTACTTTCGATTTTTGCAAAGAGTGAAACTAGACTTATGAGATCTACACAGGGCCAAAAATTGTGTGTCCGTCTGTGTGTGTGTCTGTGTGTGAGTGTGTGTGTGTGTGTGTGTGTGAGTGTTTTACTCTGAATGTCTGCCCCCCCCCCTATCAATTCAAACATGGTGAAACCGAATTGAACAAAATTTGGTACAGAGGTAGAACTAGCAAAGGGCACCTCAGTGTCATGTTTTATATCGCCGCCATCTTGACGGGAACGTAATGGCGGCCACCCAAATGTTCAATGCTTAAATCAAATTACGACTAACCTAATCATCCGATCTCTACCAAATTTTGCAACAACATATATTCATATGTCGAGCGTCTTTGGACTAAACTACATGGTAATCAGCCCAATAGTTTGCAGATGGTGGCCATGTATGTGTGCAAATCAATTCCCCCTATCAATTCAAACACGGTGAAACCGATTTGAACGAAATTTAGTACAGAGGTAGTACTAGCAAAGGTCATGTTTTATAGCGCCACCATCTTGACGAAAACGTAATGGTGGCCACCAAAATGTTAAAAGCTTGAATCAAATTACGACCAGCCTAATCGTCTAATCTCTAGCTAATTTTTCAACTTTATACCTTTATATATAAAGAATTTTTGCCCAGACTAAAAGGTCATCAGCCCAGTAATTTGCGGATGGCGGCCATGTATGTGTGCAAATCAGTTCCCCCTATCTTTTCTAACACGGTGAAACCGATTTGAACCAAATTTAGTGCAGAGGTAGCAAGAGCAAAAGGCACCTCAGTGTCATGTTTTATATCGCCGTCATTTTGACGGGAACGTAGTGGTGGCCACCCAAATGTAAAAAGCTTAAATCAAATTACGACCAACCTAATCATCTGATATCTACCAAATTTTAAAACAACAAACCTTTATGTGAGAAGCGTTCTTTGACCAAGCTACGAGGTCATTAGTCCAACAGTTTGCATATGGCCACCATGTATGTGTGCAAATCGATTCCCCCTATCAATTCAAACACGGTAAATCCGAATTGAACGAAATTTGGTACTGTACCCAATCGTCATCATATGGAACATGTGTTCGTATCCCAGCTAACTCACGGTCTTTCGAGGTATGGGGCGTTCAACCCACTATACGATCACATATTCAGGACTTGAGTCTGTCAGGTGACTACTCTACTTGAAAGAAACAACATATTCCTAAGTATAACATTTAATGATAGTAAATCATGGCAATACAACATAAAATACAAAAAAATACATTTACTTTTAATTTCCACAACAAAGTTCAAAATTATCGGTGAGTCTCTTCTCCTCAAAATTAGTGCTTCACCGCACTGAAGTCTATCCAAAACATCCTATTATTGATACTCTTCGACATTTGCGAGTGTCCTTAGTGTTCTTCACGTGGCCCAATTTAACACAAACTGGAATATTACAACACAATAAACACAAATTATACTTAAATGACATGAAATCTGCAATTATTAAACATTTATCCGTTTTTCACGGGACATTTACTTTAAATAACATTAATTCATTAGCTTATGCCTTGTTTAATAAGTGTTCTGTCGTGCGAATCGTATTCTTTTCCCATCAATTTCAAACGCTGAAGTGGTACGCTTTCCCTTCCAAAATACACATAGATATATATATATTTATAGCTTCACCATACAACGATTTTCTGGGTCTGGTCAAAACATTATCGTTACAAACGTGTCATGTCATTCAATTTACGCTACCCGTATGAATAAATTAGTGTGAACTGGGCAAATACACCTTACAAAAATGCCTCTATTTATTTGGTGCAGTTTCTTCCTCAGAGAATAACTGGGCCAAATGTTATCCGATTACACCATTCCAACATTCCATGTCTATGGAAATAATGCATTTAATTCAATTGATATCATCACATCAAGCATATCATAATTACTTTTCGAAATATCGAGATTCTTCAGTATCCCACTACAATTTTAAAATAAAAGGATCAGGTCTATTGACTTCCTTTCCGTGCGAACAATGAATTAGTCATGGCTGGCCTCGGCAAGATGGCCGCCGGTTTAGAAGACTACCTGCCACCCCATCTGACTTCCCGCAGGGTCAAGTTCATTTACTGGTGCAGCCATGCTAGAGGTACCCTGAATGGGTCGTGTCCTTAAGAATTGAGTCAATCTACTTATTTAATACCTACATTTAGAGTATATAATGGGCTCATCTCGGCTCCTAATTAATATTCATGGCAAGGGATGGATCACGAAATAGTTTTGCCGTTCTGTGGTCGACATCAGTGGCTTCTGCGCGCATCTCAAGTGAGTTTCATAGTTCTCTCACTGGTGGAGCATGCATATAACAAGAGGAAATCGACGTTTCCTATACGAAGAACCATTAGTCTTACCTCTAAGGGCAGATCAATTAATACATGGGCTCACCTAGGGTCTCTAACAGTTATCCCTGGTGGCAAAAACTCGGCGAACAGTGGATAGAGACAGACTCTGTCCCAACTCTGTTGCGAACAACACATGTATGCTCTAAGGCAATACTATATCGTAGTTTCGAAGATTAGCCAACTAGATTCGCCGACGCGCAAGCTATTTTGGGATGATCCCCGCAACTTATTGACGTAAATCTCTTGATTCTACGTTACATGCTCGCTGAACGCGGCTCAAACAATATTTGTTACAGATGACTCAATTCTTAAAGCACTCACGTCCTCTATGCAATTTCTCATAAGCCAAAGTTCTATGTACCTCCAAAAAAAGTATAAATTGACTGGCTTACATTAACTAACTTAATGGCTCTGAGATACAACCCTGAATAATATACCATAATAAACTTTTATTCAACATTTCAATGACACTGAAAAGCTCTCTTTATCTCGATTTTTACGTTTCTTTCTTACTGTTTGCAATAACGCAGTATTCTTACGCTAGATTATTTATTCATTATTGTTACCGAACCCAGATTATTATTATTATTATTATTTAACGTTACCGTTACTTTCATCGGTGTCTTACGCCTAAATGGCAGTAAACAAATCATCCTCCAAGCCATATTTTACCAAAATACGAGGGATGTGATCTCGTACATAAATGACTTGGTGGTGTTTGAAGCCATATTTTCAGTGTTGCCTTAGCAAACAAGAGTTTAGTGCTTTTCAGTCGGTCAACACGAATGTACCCAAAAGAGATGGGTTATGCCCTAATCCTGAAATAAATTACATGAGATTAATAAAACACTAGGATGACCAGTTTCGATCGTCAAGCGATCATCATCAGATCCATTACACTTAGGCTATAAAATCTATGTTTGAAATACAGGTGAAAATATTTACAATATGTACAATTATTTAGTTGCAGTATTGGTACTGCAACTGTCAGTGTATGCTAAATGCGGTATATATGATGTTAGGTGAAATGCTAAATGGTGATAGCTATCCGGAGTTTGTACTTTAGAGAGATTATATGGTTGTAAACTATGGTTAAACTATAAAATTGTAGGCTAACTACTTATCTGATTGTCTTCCGTACTACAGCTACTCGCAGTTTTCGTGTTCACTGGAACTCACTGTGCGGTCGACTGCTGTGGTTATCTTAACGACTGGTTTTTTCCTGCCTTCTCCCCCCTGCCCATACGTGCTGTGGGGAGTGATAGTGATGTGTTTATGTGAGGTGTTGCCAACCTAGATAAGATGTATGTTATTGAATGAGGTGGGTCTACAACTATTAAAGACCGTGGATTAGCCCTCGCCACGCGTGGACCATAAGCCATTCGAACTAAGCGTTGACGGTCTTATGAGGACATCCCGGCACCTTTAATGCTGCCGCGAATATGGGCCTTGGTTTATTGCAGAAGAAAAGTACATCGTACACCTGATCCAGAAAACATTTACCTATTAAAAACCCCATAATTTCCCCCCTTTTTATCTAGCTTGGCTGTGTCGCTAAATTGTGTCTTGTTTCCGACAGGGTGTGGTTTTTAGTAGCGTGAAGAGGGGTGAGCTCTCCATGAACGTGTGTTCATTTAGATTGTGGGATTGTTTCGTTTGGCTAGGTGTATCTCGATTGCTTCCTTTATCTCAAGAGCTCTGCCTTTCGATTCGTGATGGATTATTTTAAGGTCCGACTCTATGTTGGTAAAGCTGTGCCTTGCGTCACACATATGTTCGCACACGGCTGAATGTGTTCCGTATCTTATCGCATTCCTATGTTCATTATGACGTGTGTCTACTCGCCTTCCACTCTGCCCGTTATATTTAGCTTGACAATCGGTGTCTTCGCACGTTATAGAATATACCCCTGACCTTGAATACGGGTCACGTTTATTTAGATTACTATTTAGGAGGTGCCTAGCGGTTGTGTTTTTCGTCGTGAAAGCTATCTTTATGCCTTGATTTTTGAATAGGTTAGTGATTTTATATGTATTCGCATTCAAATAGTTGAAACGCGCAAATTTATTGACCTCTAATAAATTCGAATATAATCTTTGACTGACCTCTAACTGGTTATTTTCTAACTGAGTGTTTACCGTAGCCAACATCTGGCTCATCTCGGTTTGGTTGGTCTCTAACTTATTGTTCATTTCAGTTTGATTAGTCTCTAACTGAGTATTTACCGTAGCCAAAATCTGGCTCATTTCAGTTTGATTAGCATCCAATCTAGTGTTCATTTCATTTTGATTAGCATCTAACTGATTGTTTACTCTATCCAATCTACCCGTTATTTCATCTTGAATTGCTTTAGCATCTTCCCTACTCTTGGCATGAGTAGCATCGAAATGTTCCTTCAACTCTGCGATACATTTAAGTACCCCCTCAGTGCCAGCCATCCTGTATTTCTTATCTTTGAGATATATTCAGGCCGTTGCTGTGCATGCTGGTGCGTTATATTGGGAAAAGAATTTCGATGTCGCGAAAACAACAACATTCATTTTAGCACGGTGCTGTGACCACCTATGAAATGGGTTTAGACCCTCGTACCCGTCCGTATATTCACTCGTCAGACAACAATGTCCAATGTCTGAGTATCACCTAAAAAGACTCACAATCGCTCAAACAGAGTTTGAGGAAAAATATAATATTATGGTTTTCCCCATGGAAACCATACTATTATTATGGGTTTTTCTGAATCCCATAAGCCTCACGTTATACCGGGCGCCATGATAAATTAAAAGGGTCATGCTCATGATAAAATAATAAGAACATATGCGTTACATTACATTTAAGCATGTCTTATGGAGGATTATAAACATTTATTTTAAACGTGAAGGCTTATTATCTATCGGACGCGGCCTTTCCCTACTATATCCTAACTTTGCTGCTATACTTGTCTCTACCATTTAATATCTTGGCCGACTTAGTAGTACCTGTGACTCAATCCTAGTACAATAACATGTCATCCATGTACCCAATCGTCATCATATGGAACATGAGTTCGTATCCCAGCTAACTCACGGTCTTTCGAGGTATGGGGCGTTCAACCCACTATACGATCACATATTCAGGACTTGAGTCTGTCAGGTAACTACTCTACTTGAAAGAAACAACATATTCCTAAGTATAACATTTAATGATAGTAAATCATGGCAATACAACATAAAATACAAAAAAAATACATTTACTTTTATTTCCCACAACAAAGATCAAAATTACCGGTGAGTCTCTTCTCCTCAAAATTAGTGCTTCACCGCACTCAAGTCTATACAAAACATCCTATTATTGATACTCTTCGACATTTGCGAGTGTCCATAGTGTTCTTCACGTGGCCCAATTTAACACAAACTGGAATATTACAACAAAATAAACACAAATTATACTTAAATGACATTAAATCTGCAATTATTAAACATTTATCCGTTTTTCACGGGACATTTACTTTAAATAACATTAATTCATTAGCTTATGCCTTGTTTAATAAGTGTTGTGTCGTGCGAATCGTATTCTTTTCCCATCAATTTCAAACGCTGAAGTGGTACGCTTTCCCTTCCAAAATACACATAGATATATATATATTTATAGCTTCACCATACAACGATTTTCTGGGTCTGGTCAAAACATTATCGTTACAAACGTGTCATGTCATTCAATTTACGATACCCGTATGAATAAATTAGTGTGAACTGGGCAAATACACCTTACAAAAATGCCTCTATTTATTTGGTGCAGTTAATTCTTCCTCAGAGAATAACTGGGCCAAATGTTATCCGATTACACCATTCCAACATTGCATGTCTATGGAAATAATGCATTTAATTCAATTGATATCATCACATCAAGCATATCTTAATTACTATTCGAAATATCGAGATTCGTCAATGTCCCACTACAATTTTAAAATAAAAGGATCAGGTCTATTGACTTCCTTTCCGTGCGAACAATGAATTAGTCATGGCTGGCCTCGGCAAGATGGCCGCCGGTTTAGTGGACTACCTGCCACCCCATCTGACTTCCCGCAGGGTCAAGTTCATTTACTGGTGCAGCCATGCTAGAGGTACCCTGAATGGGTCATGTCCTTAAGAATTGAGTCAATCTACTTATTTAATACCTACATTTAGAGTATATAATGGGCTCATCTCGGCTCCTAATTAATATTCATGGCAAGGGATGGATCACGAAATAGCTTTGCCGTTCTGTGGTCGACATCAGTGGCTTCTGCGCGCATCTCAAGTGAGTTTCATAGTTCTCTCACTGGTGCAGCATGCATATTACAAGAGGAAATCGACGTTTCCTATACAAAGAACCATTAGTCTTACCTCTAAGGACAGATCGATTAATATATGGGCTCACATAGGGTCTCTAACAGGTATCCCTGGTGGCAAAAACTCGGCGAACAGTGGATACAGACAGACTCTGTCCCAACTCTGTTGCGAATAACACATGTATGCTCTAAGGCAATACTATATCGTAGATTCGAAGATTAGCCAACTTGATTCGCCAACGCGCAAGCTATTTTCAGATGATCCCCGCAACTTATTGACGAAAATCTCTTGATTCTACGTTACATGCTCGCTTAACGCGGCTCAAACAATATTTCTTACAGATGACTCAATTCTTAAAGCACTCACGTCCTCTGTGCAATTTCTCATAAGCCAAAGTTCTATGTAGCTCCAAAACAAGTATAAATTTACTGGCTTACATTAACTAACTTAATGGCTCTCAAATACAACCCTGAAGAATATACCATAATAAACATTTATTCAACATTTCAATGACACTGAAAAGCTCTCTTTATCTCAATTTTTACGTTTCTTTCTTACTGTTTGCAATAACACAGTATTCTTACGCTAGACATGACACACTTTGTACGTACTATAGGCCTGACATGCCGATTATTTATTCATTATTGTTACTGACCCCAGATTATTATTATTATTATTATTTAACGTTACCGTTACTTTCATCAGTGTCTTACGCCTAAATGGCAGTAAACAAATCATCCTCCAAGCCATATTTCACCAAAATACGAGGGATGTGATCTCGTACATAAATGACTGTTAATTCTTAATCTTAGAGCGATGCTTCGTTGTATGGTGAGCTATTAAATCATATCAACATATTAAATTTGTACTCACTTTCATTTTGCTGGGTTGGTCCAGCATGCCAGCCTCTTGCCTGCCATGATGCTTATTTTAAGCCATCATGATTTTATTCACACGACACATTGTATAAACTTTACACATGGTAATTATATTTTTCACAACTGGCATTTTCACTTTGACACAATACACATTCTTTTACCATATAAACATAAACACTTTTAAAAATCACTGTAATATATTTTTTTACACAATTCTCGCACTATTTTCACACATGGATCCTTGATTGGATTCCCACTATCGCCTGACCTCAGAGATGCGATGCAGCTAACTCCTGACAACCGCTGGTCTCCTTGAATGTCTATCTTGCGTGTGTGTGTGAGTTCGACTCCCGTCGACTACAGTTTATATCTCCACTACTGCAAATTTGTTCAATCCTAGGTCACGACTACTTGTGACGCCTCCCAGGCTCCCGTAACTGTGGTGATCATTACAATAATATGTTATTTTACCCATGATAACACTTCCTGGTTATGTGCATTGTCTATAGCATCATCCTAACTGATCTCTACGCTGTACTGATTCTATACTCGCGTGTGCTATTGCTTATACGTCTGCTGTAGACTAATTCTTATACGATGCATAATTACTGTTATTAAGCTGCCTGATGCGCTTTTCATTGTTCACTGCTAGTACATTTGAGCGTCGATACATTATAAATTCCGCGCACTGCCTTGCGTGATCCGGCAGCGTGTTAGCTCACGAGTTGAGTCAAGACGAACTGACTTCCCTGCTAAGTTTCTCCTATATAAGGCTTCCTTATGAAAAGTAGTTCACTGGATTCCCAGGAACGACTCTCTTCTTGAAATAATACATCTGCAGACAACGTGAAGTATGATCCTTGTTTGCCTATGCGTGGAGGTCCCAAAATCACTCGCGTGCAAGCAATCGCTTCGGCCAATTAATTATAATTAATTGCTTTCTTCCACGGCGTCATGACGCTACTCCGGTAAATCCCCTCGGCTCCTTCACAAATCCTTACTCCGTAGCGGATGATGTCTGTGCAGAGTTTCCTTTATAGATGCAGGCTTTAATTTAGGCGTGAGAACACTCTTAATTATCTTTCCTAGAATACATGCATCTGGGCGTAAGTTTCATCTCAATTCATTGCTCCATTTGGCTGTAATTAATTAATTTCTGTGGGCGACCGCCCCCACTCCCCTATTTCGCCTTGTTGAAGGGGGATTTTCTCGGTCGTTAATCACGCCCTTCATCTTCCAGCCACGCCGAAAGTAGGACGTTGGCGACATGTCTACTCCTCCCACATTCAACTCCGCTTTGTCAAAATGTCAAGCTAGCTCGCTTTCTTGCGTCCTGGCCTCTAAAACGTACATAGGCTGGTATTTTCTGCAATAATCCACCTTAAAAGCTATGATATTCCCGATCTAGCCGTGAAATCCTGCTATTATACTTATATGCAGATATAACTCATTGTTCTTCGGGTTCGCTGTGGCTGTTCCCCCTCAGAGATCAATGATTGGATCTGTGCAGAATCATGGGCCTGGTCTTCTTTGATAAAGACCCCAGTTCGATGCCAGTCAGCCGTGTCTAATTGGGCACAGTACAGAGGCAGCACTAGCAAAGGGCACCTCAGCGTCATGTTTTATATCGCCGCCTTCTTGACGGAAACGGAATTGTGGCCACCCAAATGTTAAAAGTTTAAAACAAATTACGACTAACCTAATCAACTGATCTCTACCAAAATTTGCTACAACATACCTTTTTGTGGGAAGCATCTTTTGACTGAACTAGAAGGTCATCAGTCGAATAGTTTGCATATGGCGGCCTTGTATGTGTGCAAATCGATTCCCCATATCAATTCAAACACGGTGAAACCGAATGGAATGATTATTTTACAGAGGTAGCACTAGCAATGATCACCTCATATTCATGATTAATATCCGCATAACAAGTTGTAGTTCAACAAGCCACTACAACCAACATTCAATTATACTCCTTGAAAAGGACAAAGAGCTATAACAATACCCATGCATTTAGGAGAAAGTAGGCTAAATGTTCTTTACTGAACATCTTGTTGTTATCTCACCTCTTCTATGCTCAGTCCTCTCTCCTTCTCCCACCTCATCTCATCAACTCAGGCGTGAACAGGTATGATGATTAGCTGCACACCAGCTAAATGATAACATTTTTAAATATAGATTTTTAATTTGTTTCTCCATTATCAACAGGACTGTCAATTTAATAGAATTTAATACTTTTTAGCCAAAATATTATTGATATTATTGATTGATATTGATTGATTACTATATTGATTTCAATGAATAGTGAAACCTGCTCTGTTATAATAATATCGTATGGCCACGGGTGCCGGGTCCAAGCTTTGGAATTTGCAACCCAGAGGGTAGTTTTCATGTCGAATTTCGTTGTTCCTTGAATCACTATGAAAGTCAAGTAGGTTAGATATCTAAGCTCCTTGAACACTATAGCGCTTTCTAGTAGAGAAATGAGGAATTTTGTGTTGGCGGAAACTCCCGAGATTAATTTTGCCACTATGAACACGGCCTACTGAATTCAGATGGGTTCTTTGACATGCCAACATCGTATGACATGCGTGTCGTATTTTTGCAGCCTTTCAAAAATCACTTACCACGGCCAGGAGCGAACCTGCAATCTTGGGGTTAGTAGACCGACAGGCTATCCACTCACCCACCGTGGCATGGATGCGAGTCATGGGCGACGTCACAAACACTGGAAGAGCGCATTTGTGCATTTGAGCGGAAAGTGCTCAGAAAGATACACGGACCTATTTACAATAGGGAAGAAGGAAGATGGGAAAGGAGGGAAAAAGAGGACTTATACCAACGTTTTGGGAAAGCTGATGTGGGTAGGATCATCAGAGGAAGACGGCTTCAGTGGATGGGACACATCGTAAGAGCAGTGGAATCTATCCCTAACAGAGTGTTGAAAGCTCAGCTCTTTGGCAAACGTCCAAGAGGCCGTCCAAGGACGAGAAGGAAGGATAGGGTCATGAGAACGTAGCAGCAGGTGGAACCAACATCAGTACTGGATGATGCAATGGATAGAGAAAAATGGAACGGCTTTTGTGACAAATGCTTGAGATTGTGATCGGGATAATGCCTCATGTGTGATTGATTAGGATAGTGTTTTGTAATATTGTATATTTGATGTGTTTGTTATGGCCTTAATGGCCTGATATGTACAGTAAATGGAACATATGTGCTAAACTCCAAAATATGAAAAAATATGGGAAATAAATACTCCATTTTTCAACTCCGCACGTCATGATTCGTATAGATAATATAATGTAATTGGTCGGACCTGGAAAGCATTAAGTCAAAATTGGTCCTAAAAATAGTATTCTGAAGCATTGACCCAAGGGCCTTGGAAGGGCATAGGAAAGAATTAAGTCAGCCTTCTGTTTAAGCCAGAAACCACTGCAACATGTAGTGCGATCAGAGGAGAAAAGCACTAAGTCAATGACTTGCTGCCCTACAGCGCCGTATTCTGTACTTAATGTTGGCCACACTGCGTGTTACAGTCCTATTGTAATTTACATTTGTACAGGGTTTCGACGATGTCGAAATGTAACCATTATGAGTCAGAAAACTGCATCATAATGAAGCTCATTATAACACTAGTTTTCATTATGAAACAGTTTCTCCCACCAATCAGAGCTCAAGAAACAGTTGTGTGACCAATGAGGTAAGGATACCTTCGCGCATGCGCTCAAAATCCAACACGTCTATATGAATTACCGACATGCAACCGACAGTAGTGGCTACGCGCGCTAAAGCGCAGCGTTAGGTCAAGGGGCCTAGCTCTCTGCTGACTCGGTAGACGCGTGGGTTCGAGCCCCACCGTCGGCTGTCCTTGAAATGGTTTTCCGTGGTTTCCCATTTTCAACACCAGGCAAATGCTGGGACAGTACCTTCTGACAGGCCACGGCCGCTTCCTTCCACATCCTTGCCCAGTTTCATTCATCTTCAACCATTCCATCTCTCATCCGACGCGCAGGTCGCCCACGGGCGTCGACTAGAAAGACCTGCACTCGGCCTCTCAGGAGGCTACACGAGAAAAAAAAAAAAAAAAACCGACATGCACCGTCCATATGTTCGCGTAAATAAACTGGCGAATATGAGACAAGAAATAGCACTGTAACTTAATATCCCCAACTCCAATTTCTACATAGTGCATTGCTTTCAAACGACTTCGGTGACAATATTAGTGAATGCTATAGAGCTGGACGGCAGGCTGCAAACAATAGGTGTTCTGTGTTGGCAAGCAAAGTGAATGGTCTCTGCTTTCGGAGTGCCTTGACCCACACAAGCGCTCTGTTCAGTCAGCAAAGCCAGTGCGCCCTGTTCACTAATAACTGAAATAACTGAATCCCACAGCTATTTATGAATATTTACGTTAAAACATATAATAAAGTTATAATTATCTTCGAACATAAACAGTCGTATGCAACTCGCCTATAATGGTAATTAAGACACTCGTATGGAAATTATATAACTCGCTTACGCTCGTTTTATGAACATACTCGTGTCTTAATTATTGCCAGTATAGGCTCGTTGCATAATGTACTATTTCAGCTCCGGCCGATTCAATTAAGTTTAGCTTCCAAAATAGATATGTATTTATATGGAAATCCTCTTCCCTGTTGATCACTGAAGACTGAACTTTCTCCTGGTTTCTTCTTTACCACTATGTTTGTCACGTCTTTCGACGCTTTCTAACTTGTGGAATTGTAAGTTTCCGGCTGACTAGTCTGTATGGCGGAGATAACGATGCGATGTGGGATCGGGTCTTACCCTTGACTAATGATCCCCTTATCTGGCGCAATCCTCTGCTTGCTTTACAATCTGCAATCTGGTCGATAGGCTTTGTGCGGCCAGCACATCGCGCCTCTGTTATCTGAGCACCTGCGTTATTTGATGACAAACAGTAACTTAAGGGACATTGGTACTGAGTTTTGTCAAGCATCTGTCGAAAATCCTAAATCTGCTTTTGGTGGAAAAGCATACTTTGAACTACGCTCAATTAGAACATTTAGGGAATCATTCACATAACAGCACAGAATGATTATTGCAAAAGAGGCGTATCACTACCACCTCGACCAATGGAGGTACCCGCTAGAGATATTCGCTCTCAGTTACGCTTACAAGTTCTGGCATTTTGGGAGAGTCAGTGGCTAGCTGACCCACTGCCCAGTAAACTGAGACCGATCAAGGGACCTACTCGCGTGTGGCGGAGCTCTTTCCGGTCACGAAGGGAGTCCGTCATTTTGTGTGGGCTAAGGATTGGTCAAACAAGATCCACCCTCTCGTACCTAATGAGAAAGGAAGACCCCCCACTTTGTACCCGTGGAGCCGTTTTCACCGTGGCCCACATTTTAACCGAGTGTGTGGATCTTGCTGACTTGCGAAGAAACCTTGGTTTGCAGATGACAATCAAACTTCTATTAGCCGATGACGCGGTGGCTGCTGACCACGTTATCCGCTTTATAAGTGAGAGTGGGTTAGAGCCAGTAATCTAAATTTTCCAGTGTACATTGACTCAACGACTTGTTCGTTTTTGAATGATATTTTTTTTGTTTTTCCGTAATATTTGTTTATTTTTATAATTATTATTTTTATTTAATTTTTTGTTTGATTAATTTTAGGTCTTTCCAAATTTAGGTGTCCACCTCAAAATTTTAAATTCAATTCCAAATTTGTATTCTTTAATCTGTGTTAAGAGGGTCAGATGACCTCGTAGTTCCGCCCCTTAAAACAACAATATCTAACTAACTAACTAACTAACTAACTAACAGAATGATTATATCCGTATGAAGTGTATAAACTAGAGCTGTCGATTTAACCCTTTATAAAAGCAAAGCAAAGCCGACTCCATACAGGCCATGGAGGCCCTGGGAGTAGTGGAAGGTAGAGGCTTCCACCCTTTGTGACATCGGCACTAGATGCGATGGAGTTGTCAGCTCCACGCCCGGTCGTCTTTGCTCCCATGAATTACCCTGGTACTCATTTCTGGTGTAGGCTGAGTGAACCCCAGGGACAATTGCGTTTCCGAAAGGGGTAGTTTTGTTTCTAAAATCCACTACCTGGGTGGGGATCGAACCCACTCACTTTTAGTTAGAAGGTCAGTGGCTCTACCGACTGCGCCACGCAGCATTTAATGTACCATATTTCAATCCGCTCAGATGATTAAATCGCGAGAAAAGTCTATTAAAATGTTTCAACTCCGCTTGGCCGCTATGTTCGATTTGTACTCTACATGTTTTTTTAATCTTACAAATATAAACTTGCAGTAGTGCCCTGTATCACCATACACAACTTCATGGTGATATCTGAAATTGTTTCGTAGATATAGAATGCCGGTAAAATATTTCGCAAAGCCGCCATCTTGAGGTTATGTAAACAATTGAACTAAATTAGATGTCAGTGCATTACAACGTGTATACACTTTTGCTTTACCAAGTTTCATTGTGTTTGGATGGTTAAATCGCGAGAAAAGTCTATTTAAAAGTCTCAACTTCGCCTGGCCGCCATGTTGGTTTTGTAGTTACCAGGTTTTTGAAAGTCTCATAGGTGAACTTGTAGTGGTGCCCTCGATCACCGTACAAAATTTCAAGGTGATATCAGTAATAGTTTCGGAGATATTGAATGCTGGTCAAATATTTCGCACAGCCACCATGTTGGATTGGTGAGACGTAATAAGATTTGAAGGCCACGGTCGGGGTCGACCATAATGGTGCTATGACTTTACCGAGTTTCACTGAAATTGCCATAGCCGTTTAAAAGTTATTAGGGACATACACATACACACAGACAGACATACGCACACACTCACACACACACGAACAAAAGGAACTCATAAGCCTTTTTTTTTTCATAAAATGAAAATAGGCTAAAAATCAGCTTAGTATTTTAAATATATAGATAACATACTAGCAAAATAAAAGCTATGCATTACAATTTAGAAAACTGTGTTCTTATATCATCAATCAAATGTGGCATGAATTAAAAATCATAGCTGTCTTAATTTAGAATTTCGCGGATTTACTCATGGGTAAGCTTACATAGTAAATCAGCCAAGTCTGACAAGAGGAATGAAGAGTAAGCCAAAATTAATGATAAATTCCGCGTGGTGGCGATAGCGGTATGGTGCGGCACAAAGTGAACACTCACACAGACAGTGCTTGTTTTATCATCTGCAAACAGTTCGATATGCTTTGTGTGGCCGTCACATTACACCTCATGCAGTCCGCTTTGTCACCGGTGTACCTGCGTTATTTGATGACAAACTGTAAACCTAATATAACTACTTATGATTAGCCTCAGCATTCATATGACGCACAGAGGGGAAACTATTAAAGTCATTCCGATATAACGATCACAGAAATGCGTTATTGGATGACAAACTGTAAACCTAACATAACCACTTATGATTAACCTGAGGATGAATATGACGCACAGATGGGAATCTATTAAAGTCATATCGATATAACGATCACAGAAATGCGTTATTCGATGACAAATTGTAAACCTAATATAACCACTTTTGTTTGGCCTGAGGATTCATATGACCCACAGATGGAAAACTATTGAAGTCGAATCGATAAAATGATCACAGAAATGCGTTATTTGATGACAAACTGTAAACCTAATATAACCACTTATGATTAGCCTGAGGATTCATATAACGCACAGATGGAAAACTAATAAAATCATATGGATAAAATTATCACAGAAATGCGTTATTTGATGACAAACTGTAAACCTAATATAACCACTTATGATTAGCCTGAGGATTCATATAACGCACAGATGGAAAACTATTAAAATCATATCGATAAAATTATCACAGAAATGCGTTATTTGATGACAAACAGTAAACCTAATATAACCACTTATGTTTGGCCTGAAGATGCATATGACGCACAGACGGAAAACTATTAAAGTCATATCGATAAAATGATCAAAGAAATGCGTTATTTAATGACAAACTGTTATTTATTCACTCGAGTCAAAAGCATCAGACCATTTAACAGACAAAAAATACATAGATATGTACATATACATAATAAGAATAACACAAACTATTTGAAATTGAAAGTAATATTACGTTAAGAAATGTTAAATGAAGTAGGTAAACAAAACAAAGATGACAGTCTAAGCAACTTTAGCCCAGTATTTGGCAATTTCTATGGCTTCAGATCTTGCGGACATCAGATCACCGATGGTGCATCTTGCAGGACATAATCTGCACTGGTATAGGTGGTCCGTAGCTTGTTGAGCCCCGCATTCGCAGGGGGTTGATGATGTGGAATAACCCCATTTCCTCAAGTTGTCTTTTGACCTTGCAACCCCTGTTCTGAGCCTGTTGAGTTTTCCACACTGGCCATTCTTCAGTGAAACCAGCAGCTAGATGTTCCTATGGTGTCATCCAATGGTGTTCAGATCTCATCTTCCACACAGATAACCGGGAATTCATCCGTTGGCCAATGTTAACTGTTGTCCTCATGAAACTTTCCCTGGACTTTAGTCTTGGAGGAGGAGGATGATGATTATGTAGGGGATGTTTATCGGAGGTAGATACCTTATACCATTCTCTCTGTGCAGCTACTTCGCACCTGATGTCTGGAGGGGCAATTCCATCTGAGTAGTGGAGCTTATCCCGCGATGTAGGTTTCAGACATCCGGTGATGCGTCTGCAAGACTCATTTAGGGCGATATCAACTGTTAACCTAATATAACCCCTTATGATTAGCCTGAGGATTCATATGACGCACAGATGGAAAACTATTAAAGTCATATCGATAAAATGATCACAGGAATGCGTTATTTAATGACAAACTGTAAACCTTATATAACCACTTATGTTTAGCCTGAGAATTCATATGACGCACAGATGGAAAACTATTAAAGTCATATCGATAAAATGATCACAGGAATGCGTTATTTAATGACAAACTGTAAACCTAATATAACCACTTATGATTAGCCTGAGGTTTCATATGACGCACAGATGGAAAACTATTAAAATCATATGGATAAAATTATCACAGAAATGCGTCATTTGATGACAAACAGTAAACCTAATATAACCACTTATGTTTAGCCTGAGGTTTCATATGACGCACAGATGGAAAACTATTAAAATCATATGGATAAAATTATCACAGAAATGCGTTATTTGATGACAAACAGTGAACCTAATATAACCACTTATGATTAGCCTGAGGATTCATATGACCCACAGATGGAAAACTATTAAAGTCATATCGATAAAATGATCACAGAAATGCGTTATTTGATGACAAACTGTAAACCTAATATAACCACTTATGATTAACCTGAGGATGCATATGACACAGATGGAAAACTTTTAAAGTCATATCGATAAAGTGATCACAGAAATGCGTTATATGATGACAAACTGCAAACCTAACATAATCATTTATGTTTAGCCTGAGGATTCATATGACGCAGATAGAAAACTATTAAAGTCATATCGGTAAAATGATCACAGGAATGCGTTATTTGATGACAAACTGTAAACCTAATATAACCACTTATGTTTAGCCTGAGGATTCATATGACGCACAGATGGAAAACTATTAAAGACATACCGGTAAAATGATCACAGAAATGCGTTATATGATGACAAACTGCAAACCTAACATAATCACTTATGTTTAGCCTGAGGATTCATATGACGCAAATAGAAAACTATTAAAGTCATATCTGTAAAATGATCACAGAAATGCGTTATTTGATGACAAACTGTAAACCTAATATAACCACTTATGTTTTGCCTGAGGATTCATATGACGCACAGATGGCAAACTTAAAGACATACCGGTAAAATGATCACAGAAATGCGTTATATGATGACAAACTGCAAACCTAACATAATCACTTATGTTTAGCCTGAGGATGCATATGACACAGATGGAAAACTTTTAAAGTCATATCTATAAAATGAACACAGAAATGCGTTATTTGATGACAAACTGTAAACCTTATATAACCACTTCTGTTTAGCCTGAGGATTCATATGACACAGATGGAAAACTATTAAAGACATATCGGTAAAATGATCACAGAAATGCGTTATTTGATGACAAACTGTAAACCTAATATAACCACTTATGTTTAGCCTGAGGATTCATATGACGCACAGATGGAAAACTATTAAAGACATATCGGTAAGATGATCGCAGAAATGCGTTATTTGATGACAAACTGTAAATCTAATATAACCACTTATGATTAGCCTGGGGATTCATATGACGCACAGATGGAAAACTATTAAAGACATATCGGTAAAATGATTGCAGATATGCGTTATTTGATGACAAACTGTAAATCTAATATAACCACTTATGTTTGGCCTGAGGATGCATATGACACAGATGGAAAACTTTTAAAGTCATATCGATAAAGTGATCACAAAAATGCGTCATTAATCTGTTAGTAAAAATGAATTTTTGGTAACGTGAGTGACAAGGAGAATACGCGTATATATTACGTCCTTCCAGTCATGAGACGAAGGCCGCCAGGGGCGTATATAGAATTTTATATTGGAGGGACCTATCCAGGGATTTGGGAGAATGGAATAACCCCCAAAGAAAAAGGGGTCCGGGGTTCCTCCCAGGGAAACTTCTGTATAATTTGGTGCACTATTATGAGATTTAAGGCTATCTGGGATAACTTTCTCAACCAATTTGATGTGATGTTTTATATCTGGTTAAAGTCAAACTCAAGTAAGACTTTTTCTGTCACCACAATAATACAGGTTATCAGACAAATTATACACACACTCAAGTACATGGGGATGAATGACCACGATGTTCCAACCCCCACAAAAGAAGCAACAACAGTCTATAGCGGGATGAGCAACAACCTTGCCCGTCACCATGACAACCACACTGGCGTGTTGTAAATGGCCCAGTAATTGAGTGGGACATAAATCACTGTGTATTCTCTACGTTCCTACTCAGGGGTCAGTCATAAATCACCTCCCATTCATCCATTTAAAATCAGACCGTATCTCAATCGTGCTTCCTAAATGAGTTAAAACAGTTTTAATCAGTCCATGTGCAACACAGTTTCATCTCCTGAACCGACATCCAATGTGAGAATTTTATTATGATAAATTATGGTGTTGCAAGCCTTTATTCAAGGCTACCTTAGTAATGGAAATTTTATTTTTTTCAGTCGGTCAACACTGTAAAGATCCTTCATTACCAATACATCAGGACATTTTTCAACCACATCTCATATTGACATCTAGGAAACCTCCCTGGTTACTAGGTACGGAATTGGTTCAAGAGCAATTTAATGTCTATCAAGCATGGCGCAACAATTGGGTTTCCTTGAATCCAGATAAATATCATCTAATTCTGGATCAAACTCAATGCTCCCCTGGTTTCAACTTATACCGAAAAACTTGGACGTCACTAAATCAACTAAGAATCCGACATGGTAGATGACAGTATGAGGTATAAGTGGAAGATGATCGACAGTCCAGCCAGCGATTACAGTGAAGGAGGTTCAGTGGGACGCTACAAGAAAAACATGAGGCTACAGGTGAAGCAGTGAATTGATTAAACTCGTTGGACATCCATTTGTAATGCTTGTATCTTCTTCCCTGTCAGAACTTGTGTACATGTTGTTTATACTAGCAATTAAGTTGTTCACCTTATTTGTAACATATGTATCCTTTATACCATACGAAATATATAACACTAGCAGACCCGTGCGAGAAATCTCGCATGTCCATAAACCACACTTTCCCCAATAGGTTTATAATGAGACAATTAAGAAGATAGGTTATGTTTTGATTTGAACCAAATGACTATAGAACACTATTTACGTTTCAGGCGTTCCTACGGCCATAATGCGAACTTAACAGCGGTGATGTCGCGTATTTTCCAACACCAACAGTATTTGCACATCGCACACTTCTTACAAAAATTGATATTTATGAAATTAGAATGCAATTCGTCACTGCTAATGTCATTTGTGTGCTGAGTCCATTGATTGACAGCTTAACCGTAACACTCACCGGTTATGCGATGTTTATGGAATTATACGATTTGAGTACTCGTTCTTTTAAATTACTGTTCCTGAAATCCATGCAAAATGATAAAGGAAAGACCTCAGAATGTTAAAATGACATGAAACTGGCGTCACAGCGGCCAAAATGTGAAGTGGACAACAATTATGGAGCGTATCTTCCTGCACCAACAGTATCTGCAAATCGCACACTTTGTACAGTTTTTAAAAGTATTTTTTTAAAGAAATTATAAATATTCATGAAATTAGAGTGCAATGCGACACTGGTAATGCATATTCTCTTTCGTTTGAATGCTCATTTTTCACGATCGGTCGCTTATGAGCGCCGGAGGAAGGATCTATACTATTGAAATAATATATATGATGTTTGTAACAATTAACCAATTGTAATGGGTGATTCCTCAATCCTCAAAAAAGAAATGTACATAAGATTAATAAAATGCACTTGGATGACCAGTTTCAATCGTCAAGCGATCAACATCAGATCCTTTACACATTGGCTACTAAATCTATGTCTACAAGTATGTGTTATGATACTTACAATTTATACACTTATTTAGTTTCAGTAGTAATTAAACTAGCACAACATGTCAAGATATGTAATTTATTGTTGAAATACTATTGCTACAGTGGGGATGAGTAGAGGTACGAAAGAAGGAAAAGGAGAATCAAAGTAGAAGATAAGGAATTGGAAGAGGTGAAACACTTCAAATTCTCGGGAAGTGAACTGACTGAAGAAGGAAGACTATATTTGGAAATTAGCAGAAGAATACAACTCAGGAGTGCTTTCTGCCAGTAGGTACGGGGACTAGCATGGAACAAGGATATACCAATTAAGGCTAAAGAAGTTATGTTCAAAGCATATTATTTATTGGTAGAAAGCAGTGAATTATTTACATATTGATTTATTTGGTTCTGCTCTGCTATGATTGCGGTAAAGGTTATTGCAAAACGTTACATACAGTACATTGTTATTTCTTCTCTCCAAGGAACTCTCTGAAACCAAAGAATAAATGGACGTTCCCGACCAGGCCACCAGAGGCGCAGTCAGGCGCGCAACAGATTTCGCTCGTAAAGGGAACGGAACAGTTCCTATAATGATATATGCAGCAGAAACTTGGACAATGACTAAGAGGGATGAGAGCAGAGTACAAGCAGCTGAGATGAGATTCCTGAGAAGTATGGTCCAGAAAAAGAGGAGGGACAGAGTGAGAAATGAAGATATACGGAAAGAACTAGGAGTACAGAAACTAAATGAAAAACTGGAGCAAAACAGATGAGATGGTTTGGATGAATGAAGTAAGGCTACCAAGACGACCACTGGAACGACGGATGACAGGGAATAGAGGACGAGGAAGACCAAGAATGCGTTGGATGGACTCGGTGAAGTATATCATTAGAAAACGGAATCTGGATTGGGACACTGTGTGGGAAGAGGAATGGTGGAATGACAGAACAAAGTGGAGAGGAACCATATTTGCCCCCACCCAGTGTCAGCTGGAAAAGGGGAAATGAAGATGATGATGATGATGGCTATTGAAATGAAAATCCACAGCCTGCTTCCAGTCTCCGACCGGGTCAGGGAATGGAATGAATGAAGCCCCCATCTAGCGGCGAGGATATGAACTGTGCCGGCTGCCGAGGCCTGACGCACTCCTCTGGGACAATGATTAAATGATTGACAGATGAAATGAAATGATAGTGGAGAGTGTTGCTGGAATGAAATTTTTGACAGGGAAAACCGGAGTACCCGGAGAAAAACCTGTCTGCCTCCGTTGTGTCCAGCACAGATCTCACATGGAGTGACCGGGATTTGAACCACGGACCCAGCGGTGAGAGGCCGGCGTGCTGCCGCCTAAGCCACGGAGGCTTAGATGATGACTATTATTACAACTAAATAAGTGTAGCCTACATATTGTAAACACTATTACCCATATTTGTAGACATACAGTAGATTTAGGAGCCTAAGTGTAAAGGAAAAAGGAAGCTTGTAGTTTAACGTGCCCGTTAATCTCGCAATCATAAGCCACGGGACCTCCGTTTTACGTGGAATCCGAACCACAGGACATGGCATTTCACATAGAAAATCTCACATGCATTGACCGGGAATCGAACTAAGTGTAAAGGACCTAGCGGGACGTGGTGGCGCAGCGCGATCAGTGCTTCGGGTCCCCTCAGCCATAAATTTTGGTTTTCGTGATCGCGGCGCTTCTTCACTGTCAGGCAGCTACTCAATTGTACTCACGAGGCTGAGTGCACCCCGTTTCAGCCCTCACATCAGTTTCTAAAATCCCTGACAGAGCCGGGAATTGAACCCGGGGCCTCCAGGTGAGAGACAGGCACGCTACCCCAATACCACGGGGCCGGCGTTTATTATGATACGGTATGAAATTAGTGGCCGCTGACTGCGCGGGGGAGCTGAAAGTACGCAGAGAGAGGTTTAGAATCCTGGTACTCATAGCCGTCATCATAAGTGAGACTTTTCCCGAGATTTTCCAGACTTCTACCAAAGAAGTTCCGGTATGTTATTCTCGTTTCAAGACTCAGTCAGAACTGTTGTAGTTGTTAATTAATTTAGGAGCTTTGTGACGTCGTGGTCATTAATTTAGCCCTGCGTTCTTGGGTGTGTGTCATTTTGATGTCTGCATCAGTGTGTCACCATGTCAGAACAAATGGCTGGCAGCGGTCGCTTGGTAGGCCTATGCCACGGGATTTGGGTTGGTTTGTGTGTTATTGTTGCTTTAAGTAGCAGGTTTAGAGTAGATGCCCTCAAATTTTGAAGAAAATACCATCGCGGTATTTTCTCAGATGATGTGTGGGAAACCCCGGGGGGAAGAAACCATACTCAGGATGGCTGTTGTCAGGGACGAAATTCGAACGTCCGGTCTTCGGAGGTGCGCGATTTCACATGCATGGGTATGCCAAAGGTAGGAGGGATAATTTCTAGTTACCTTGGGTAGGAAGTGTTGGTACTTTCAAATTATATTTCACGTACTCCATTCATTTTTCTACAGAAAATATGGCTCCTTGGAGCAGACAGGAAGAAGGGAAAATTAGCCAATTATTATTTATGAAAAATTAGGCTTATGAGATAACCTTCTGTCCGTGTGTGTGTGTGTGTGTGTGTGTGTGTGTGTGTGTGTGTGTGTCCTAATAAAATCTAAACGTCCGGAGTGTTTTTAATGAAACTCGGTGAGGTCATAGCACCATTTTGGCCAACCCTGACCGTGTCCTTCAAATTTTATTACGTCTCACCAATCCAACATGGCGACTGTGCGAAATATTTCACCGGCACTCTATATCTCCGAAACTTTTACTAATATCACTTGAAATTTTGTACGGTAATAAAGGGCACTACTAGAAGTACCTATGAGACTTTCAAAACCCTGTTAACTACAAAACAAACATGGCGGCCAAGCGAAGTTGAAACATTTAAATAGAATTTTCTCGTGATTTAACCATCCAAACGCAATGAAACTTAGTACAGCAAATGTGTATACACATTGTAATGCTCTGGCATCTAATTTAGAGCAATTGTTTACATAACCTCAAGATGGCAGCTGTGCAAAATTTTAAAATTATGTTTTTATTTCTTGTGTATTAATCATGCGATCAAAGTGAACATTTGAATAATGAACCTACGCAATAATCATCATCTAATAGTATATAACTCTATTGCCTACATATAAAAAATCCAACATGCCGACCATCCGAAATATTTCGACGGTTCTAAATATCTATTAATCTACGATAGCAATCAAACTGAACTTTTGTACGTTGATAGGGGCTATGAACATAAGTTCACCTATGGGAGTTTCAATAACCTGGTGAGCACAAATCCAACATGGCGGCGACGCGAAATATAACTATTTAAATGTACGTCCCTCGGGATTTAACCATCCAAGCGCAGTAAAACTTCGTATAGTAAATGGTTATACAAATTTCAATCCACTGGCATCTAATTTATTTCAATTGCTTTCAAAACCACAAGGTGGCAGCTGTGCTAAATTTTAAAATCTCTTTTTCATTTATTGTGTCCTTATTATGCGATTGAAGTTTGAATACTACACCTACACTATAATCTTCATGTAATAGTACATAACTCTAAGGCCTACATATATAAAAATATAAAAATCCAACTTGGCGACCATCCGAAATATTTAGACGGTTCTTAATATCTACAAATCTATTACAGCAATCAAACTGAAATTTTATATGTGGATAGAGGCAATTAACATAAGTAGGATATATGAAAATTGGCTGTATACAGTGGTTCTTCACGGAACTGCTTGTTAAATAATATCAAATTATCAAAACTCTCAACATGATCGGAAAACTCAATTACCATCAATATTTGTACAAGAAGAACAGGCACCGCTATGATCACGACCTATCGCTTATCGATTCTGTCACTATCTATGTTATCGAAGATGGTATCGATTCTGATGTGGACTGTGGAGCGAAAAGTATATATATTTTGTTGTTCAAACATTTCCTGAGCGCTTCCAATCTGTTTCATTTTCCTGTTCCCATCCGCAACATGATCCAGGTCTTACGGCAGCTTATCGCGAAGAGAACACGGGTCAACACTGTGACTTTCGGTTTGACCACCACATAGTGCAGTGCCTGTCATCCACTAACAATAATAATAATAATAATAATAATAATAATAATCATCATCATAATCATAATATCGTATGGCCTCGGTGCCGGGTGCAAGCTTTGTTAATTGACACCCAGAGGGCAACTTGCATGTTGAATTGTATCGCTCCTTGAAGCGCTATGAAAGTCAAGGAGGTTAGATATCTAAGCTCCTTGACACTTTAGCGCTTTCTAGTAGAGAAATGAGGAACTTTGTGTTGGCGTAAAATCCCGAGATTAATTTTGCCATTATGAGCACGGTCTACTGAATTCAAATGTTTTCTTTAACATGCCAAAATTGTATGACATAAGTAACGTGATTTTGTCGCCTTTTAAAAATCACTTACTACGGCCAGGAGTGAACTTGCAAGCTTGGGGTTGGCAGTCCGAGACGATAACCACTCACCTATCCACTGAGGTCCGGGTTCAACTCTTGGTCTGAGGCTACACTCAGCCTCATGAGGCTCAACTGAGAAGATATGTGTTCGATTCCCACCTCAGTAATCCTAGAAGTGGTTTCCCACTTTCTCTCCATGCAAATGCCAAGATGGTTCCTAATTTAAAGCAATACATACGTAATACCACAACAGCACAGGTAGTTCGACAGATTGACTACGCACTCACGTAGCCTACACGGGACTGTGTAGCCACGTTTTCTACATGTCCCTTAAAGATTTGGTTTTGAATTCTCAGTGAAACATTGTCATTGATTAATAAGATGGGATATTCTTTGCTGTTGGTCAAACAAAAAATCTGCTCACAATATTTTTTGGTTAGTAACATCACAGTTTTTATTTCATTTCCTCCTCACTGCATTCCTTTATTTCTTCCTTTTACTTCATTTCTTCCTCCTTTACTTCCTTCATTTCTTCCTTTTTACTTCATTTCTTCCTTCTTTACATCCTTTACTTCCTTTATTTCTTCCTTTTTACTTCATTTCTTCCTCCTTTACTTCCTTTATTTCTTCCTTTTTACTTAATTTCTTCCATCTTTACATTCTTTACTTCCTTTATTTCTTCCTTTTTACTTCATTTCTTCCTTCTTTACTTCCTCTATTTCTTCCTTTTTACTTCATTTCTTCCTTCTTTACTTCCTCTATTTCTTCCTTTTTACTTCATTTCTTCCTTCTTTACTTCCTTTACTTCCTTTATTTCATCCTTTTACTTCATTTCTTCCTTCTTTACTTCCTTTTTTCTTCCTTCCTTACTTCCTTTACTTCTTCCTTTTTACTTCATTTCTTCCTTCGTTACTTCCTATTCTCCCTTCATTTCTTCCTGTTTTACTTCCTTTCTTTTTTTCTTTCTTTCCTATTTCCTTTCTTTTTTCCTTTCTTCCTTCCTTCATTTTGTTATACATTAAGCCATTGATGCTTAAAGAAAGCCTCCGTGCCTTAGGCGGCAGCACGCCTGCCTCTCACCGCTGGGTCCCTGGTTCAAATCCCGGTCACTCCATGTGAGATTTGTGCTGGACGAACTGTGGACAGACAGGTTTCTCTCCGGGTACTCCGGTTTTCCCTGTCAAAACTTTAATTCCTGCAACACTCTCCACTATCATTTCATTTCATCTGCCATTCATTTAATCACTGCCCCTGAAGAGTGCGACAGGCTTCGGCAGCCGGCACAGTTAATATCCTCGCCACTAGATGGGGGGGGGGGGCTTCATTCATTCCATCCCTGACTGGAACAGATTCCATGATTAAGGAAGTTCAACAAGTATCAATGGGGGAGGGGGGATGAAGCTGTCTCTTTTCTCTAATTTTATCTAAGGTTTTGGGGAGGATCTCTCAACCTGAAGGCTGCTTCAACATTCTTTAAGGTGGCTTCGGTGGCGTAGTTGGTGGCCAGCTGAGCTTCTATGCCCAAGATCGCGGGTTCAAACCCGGCCGAAGCCGTCGGATTTTTAAGAGCGTTAAAAATCCCTCAGTATGCCTTCCTTCGGAGGGGAAGTAAAGCCGGCGGTCCCATGTCATAGATTTATGGCATGTTAAAGAACCTTCCACTACTTACACCTGTGTGAAGCTAAATTGTATAGGTTAAGAATGTAAACAACGCCCTTTGGTTCCTACGTTCGTTGCCAAGAGCCGACTGCGGTGGCGTCTAGAAGCTAAGTTCTGAACTAGACCTAGTAGTCGTTGATGGTAGCGTTTGGCGGCAAAAGTAGGAACTATTCGAAAAATTCAAAGTTGCAGTCCTTCCTTGAATTAAAAAAAACAGATACACACACTAATACAGCCATCACAATTAACACCGGTTATCAGACAGATTCTACACACACCCAAAGTACACGGGGCTACATGACCGCGTTGTCGTAGCCTCTAAACTGAGGAACCAACCAAACAACATTCTTTAAACGATTCCTTCTTACATGTTTAATGTTACGAAGCGTTGAAAATGCCTGCTCACACAAATACGTAGTGAAACAAGAAGTTCCGTGACGAACTAAAGAGCCTACTTTTCTTAAAATTTAAGATTCATGCCAATGATTAATCTCTATGGATCCATCAAGAATAATGACGAAATTAAGTTGCTAATATCTAAATTTCTAATTAGTTTGAAATACTGTATACCTGGCATAATGTAGCCTAATAGTGCATTACATTTGGCAGCCCTGGTGACTTAATATATTCTTAGTTCCATCTCTTAAGATACAGAATACAAAATTTGGTTGAAGTCCAATGAATAGCATGGACGTTACATGCAGTTAAACATTGGATTTAACAGCGCGCATAATATCATGTTGGCAACAATGTCATGCATTTAATGGTCATAAATAATCTGAAATAATATGATCTATTGTTGTGCCAATTTTGAATGAAATCCATTAGTTAGTATAGAAGTTACATGCATTTTAAAATTGGACCTATCAGCAGGCTTAGAATCATATTGGCAGCACTGACGTATATTAGTTACTCCAAATTCATCTAGAATGCCAGGTAGTATACGTGTGCAAAGTTTAGAGCTATTGGCTTGCATACTTTCTGATATATTGATATTAGGGTAACAAAAATAGAGACAGCACATATTAACAGTTGGCTGCCCTGGTTGCTCTTAAGAATACGCATAGTCATATCTGTTATGGTACACATAGCACATAGGAAATTTGGTTGAAATACAAATGATAGTATGGAAGTTACATGTATTTAAAGTTGGACCTCTCAGCAGGCTTAGAATCATGTTGGTAGCACTGACGTATATAAGTTACTCCAAATTAATATAGAATGTCAGGTACTATACGTGTGCATAGTTTAAAGCTGTCGGCTTGCATACTTTCTGATATATTGGTATTTGGATAAAATAAGTTAAGAGCATTTATTAACAGTTGGCAGCCCTGGTGGGTCTTAAGAATACGCTCAGTCATATCTGGTTATGTAAACATACAAAATACGAAATTTGGTTGAATTCCAATTGATAGTGTAGAAGTTATATGCATTTAAAAATTGGACCTATGAGCAGGCTTATAATCATTTTGGCAACACTGCCATGTATGGCCTCCTGGAAATTAAACTGCAATATTCTTATCTATACGTGTGCCAATTTTGAAATAGATCCCATTCATACCTTCCAAGATATCCAACATGGAACTCGAATTTCAATTGCGATGTTTTAGCAGTTGGTAGCACTGACATCATTTTCAAATATGGCCGTGAGATATTCAGGTATAGATCTTAACTCCTACCAAGTTTTGTTTCGATTGCTCCAGCCGTTTAGGAGTTGATAGGGGGACACACACACACAGCCAGCCAGACAGACAGACAGACAGACAGACACACATTTGCCCGATCTCATAAGTCTACTTTTTCCTCATTTTTGCAAAATGTGAAAAGTAGGCTAAAAAGATATAAGATGTTTTTGTACTTATTATCAAATTTATGTTCAGCATTAGCCTCGCCTGTCTCGGCGTCTTCTGCCCCAGTTACCAACACTAGGCCGATATCGGCGCCGTCGAAGGTTACCAGCTCACCTGTGTGTCCCAAAAACTTCCGTGTTGAACCTTCATTTCTCTCGCACACATACATTCGCAAAATTTTAGTTATATATTATTATACTGAAACAAATTTCAAAGGAAATTGAAAGGTTGAACCAGTCAACTCAAGTCTGTTGGCCAGCGTTTCGATTGTTTCCCAAAGTGTGGTTAATCATACGGTGTATTTTATCATTTTAAATGATCTTGTCGACTTCGTCGTTACGCTGGGGTCTGGCGTTACGTTACGGTGACGGGACAAAATGTACCCAGGTACACTGAGGTGTGTGACATCATAGTACCGCTTGGTGCATGTGTACCCCGACAATCTTTACTTCGTTAGTATAAGACAAAAATCCCCGATTCTTGGATGTCACGGGTAATCTCGAGAACCACTGGATGGATTTTGATGCGGTTTTCACCATTCTGTAAAGGATATCTCGAGGAAAGATTCTGTAGAAAATAATTTATGTATGATCAAAGGAAGCCAAGCAGTAACGATTTCAGTGAAAAAGTTGAAAACAAACTTGGCGTCCGTGCGCTTCTTAAGTTTACGCTGGGCAAACCGTTCAAAATATCAATATACTATGAGCGTAAGAATTGGTCAGCATGAAAAGTTCTACAAAAAAGTCCACGAGAGCATATCACTATCTTCAATACATCGCCCACTATAAGTGTTTTTAGACTGGATGGAAGGGGCACGTCCCCGCGCGCTCTGCTGAGCGTGACGGCATCCCGCGCGCTTGACCTTGCTTTGTCCTTGGTTTGCACTTCCCGTTCGCGAGTAATTTGAAACAAGATAAGCAAGATAAGTATTATGCATAAAATTTTCTAACATGTCAAGAGTCTTTGGCTTCGAGCGAAGCGAGAAGCCTCCAGCCTTTCTAGCATTTTTCATCATTTGTAGCATTTAAAATGATACAAAGTCTTCTTTCAGACTGACTGTCACTTTTATTTAGGGCCAACATTTAAAAATATTTTGATATTTTTAGGCCAGTCACGGACCCCTGGGAATACTCGGATCTAACTTTGAAAATCTCTGCTCTATAGGACGAGTCAAGTGTTGAGAAATTCAGAAAGGCTGCTATTCCCTGTCAGCATAAATTGTTTCTCATACCAATAATACTCGTAATTACAAACTTAATGCAAGAAATATGGTCTTCACTGCAGCATCCCTGTTTTCATTTCAATCTCTCCCATCCTAAATGACCAGAGTTTATTGCAGAGTATGAGTAAAGAAGTTATAAAAAAACAGGTCTAGAAATATATTACACAGACAAAGAGGTACAGAGAAACGAAATTAATTCCTACAGAGGATGTGTTTTAATCAAGGCTGGTATAAAAATACATGACGGCGAAAAATGTAATCCCTAAATCTTATTTAACTAAAAAATGTAAAATGTACACAGAAAGCACGACATTTAATCATAATTAATTTTTCCGACATTTTCTCCTTCTTTTTTGGCAAATTAATGTTCTGCCTGGAGAACCGTTAATCCTTGTTTCATTTGTGACTGTGGATTTTATGTTCTTGTTAAATGTTGCCATTTAAAACGTTAATTCAGCCTTCATCTGCGATACACAGACACATTTAGGACAGAATAACAGTCGTACAAGGTAGTTGTAAATATCTCGCATCAATGGCGATTGAAGACTGGATTATTGTTATTGATAAATTTTAAAATATGTGTGCTGTGTTTGACTCTTTAGTCTTTTGACTGGATTGACCCAGCACTCCTTGCCTCCCTGTCCTGAGCTAATCGTTTCATCTCTACATAGCTACCACACCCTACATCCGAGACAATCTGTTTAACATATTCTATCATTGGTCTTCCCCTACCGTTCTTGCCCTCGATCCTTCCTTCCATAACTAAGCTTGCTATTCCTGGGTGTCTTAGAGTGTGTCCCTCCAACTTATCTCTTCTCTTCATTAGCAGTCGCCAGAAACATCTCTCCTCTCCCACTCGTCCTAATACCTCTTCATTCGTAACCCTATCTACCCATTTGACCTTCATTATTCTCCTGTAACACCACATTTCAAATGCTTCAATTCTCCTCTTTTCTGCTGCACCAATAGCCCAAATTTCACTTCCATATAGCGCCACGCTCCAGACAAAGGATTTCAAAAATGACTTCCTAATACCTAAATCTATATTCGATGTCAACAGATTCCTATTCTGTAAAAATGCTCTAAAATATAACGCACATCAAAACAAAAATTAATAACATGTATTAATATTATTGAATATCTATTCAATACATGTTTCAGCATTTCAATGAGATCTTCATCAGCCAAATTTCATAGGGGCCCAACAAGCCTACATCTCATTCTCAAAACTAGTGTTTCAATTATTCATAAAACGAAATTTGCAATTTTATTTTATTTATAAGATGCGTTCAAAAAGTAACGAGCAGGAGGATACCTTTCCTGCACTCGTATGGATGGCCTTGCCTTTTTTTGGGTTGTGGTGGCCCTGGATGCTTCCACTGGAAGCTTTGTCGTTTGGATTCTGGTTCGAAGTGATGACACCAAGACTCATCTCCAGCCACCACTCGTGCCAGGAACCCATTCCCTTCCCTCGCATAGCGCTGCAGATGACCAAGACAGTGGGCCATTCGACATGCTTCCTGGTGCGGTTGAAGACTGTGGGGCACCCATCGGGCACACACTTTGCGCAAGTGCAGTCGTTCCTTCAAGATGGTGTGCACACTTCCAACGCTCAATCCGACAACGGCGGCTATGGCGTTCACTGTCACTCGGTGGTCCTGGGTAATGAGTGCATCAACCAGCTGGATGTTATCATCGGTTATGCAGGGGGGTGCCCCAGACAGGGCATCATCGGTTACCGACACCCGTCCTTCCCTGAAGCGCTTGTGCCACGCCTTCACCCTTGCAAGGGATATACAGTGCTTGCCGTACACTTGTGACATTCGGCGATGAATGTCCGTTCCCCCTACTCCTTTCGCTGTCAGAAACCGAACAACACCTCTTTGCTCTTCGTTTGACGCCTCCATGTCATTGTTTGCAATGCGACTGGCAGCGTTGGACGATCGATGCTTGCTGCTGCTCGCTTTGTATCGTCACGTGCCGTGCACGCGTGCCCTCTAGCGACGGGCTGTGACCTTCCACGCTCTGGTCGGAACCACACCTCGTTACACACGCCACGATTAGCCGATGTCGTCACCGGTTTGCGCATTACAGCCTCCGACTCGTTTCTTTTTGAACGCACCTTATATTTAAACGTCCCTTATTCATAAAATCTTCGAGTGCTGATTTAGCGATAAAGTATTTCACTAATAAATATTTGGAAGCTGGTGAATCTAAAACTGTGTCAATAAAGAATGTGGTTAGTTTCTCAGTTTAGGGGCTGCGACAACGCAGTCATGTAGCCCCGTATACTTTGGTGTTTGTGAAGAATATGTTTGATAACTGGTGTTAATTGTGATGCCTGTATTAGAGTGTGTTATCTGCAATGCATGTAAGAACTGCAGACGATCAATTTCAAGTAGTTCCTACTTTTGCTACCAAATACTACCGTCAACAACACCTAGCCACGAACTTGACTAATAATGCCACCGCAACCGGAACCTTGCGGCGAACTTTGGAACTTAAAAGAGCGTTAATCAAATTTAACCTACACATTTACCTTCACACAATTGTAGTTAGTGGAAGGTTGCTATTAATATATGACATGGGCCCGCCGGCTTTCCTTCCCCTCCGAAGAAAGGATTTTTAATGCTCTTGAAAAAATCCAACGTTTTCGGCCGGGTTTGAATCCGCGATCTTGGGCATAGAATCTCAGCATGCTACCAACTACGCCTCAAAAGCCACCATCTGGTCATCTCAACATTTATGGTTAATGCACGAGGGATCATAAAGGTCAAATCACTTCCAACAAGGGCCAATGAAGGCGGGAAAATGAAGGACTCCCTTGAAATACCGTCGGGGTCGGAAGAAAACAAAAGTTGACCAGGCAAGGTCAAGAGGAAAGCTGAAAGAGAGGAGCCTTGCACAAGTAAGTGAAAGCAATGCTGGATTCAGCTGGGGTCTCGTGGTCGCCAACCAACCAGCTGTGAGCCTCCCCTAGGGGACAATGTAAAAGAACGGCGGTATATATGAAAAATGAAAATCCACAGCCTGCTTTCAGTCGACCGACCGGGTCAGGGAATGGAATGAATGAAGCCCCCATCTAGCGGCGAGGATATGAACTGTGCCGGCTGCCGAAGCCTGTCGCACTCCCCTGTGGCAATGATTAAATGAATGACAGATGAAATGAAATGATAGGGGAGAGAGTTGCTGGAATGAAATTGTGACAGGGAAAACCGCAGTACCCGGAGAAAAACCTGGCTGCCTCCGTTTTGTGCAGCACAAATCTCACATGGAGTGACCGGGATTTGAACCACGGACCCAGCGGTGAGTGGCCGGTGTGCTGCCGCCTAAGCCACGGAGGCTCTGCGGTATATATGAAAATAGTCTATTTTGTTCTTCACGGAACTTCTTGCTGTAAATTTGTTTTGGTGAACACACACAGTTTTGGCGTGGTGACACATTTTTGGTGTATTCTGTATATTACGTTCTCCACTTTCGAATACTGGCAGATGACTGACGTAATGGAGTTCTTTGAAGTGAAAAGAATGGTGATTGTGTATTCCACTGACTGACACACATTGCGTATTCATGAGCTGATGAGATGAACATGTCATCTTGCAGACTTCCTAACATATACTCAATTTGTGAGAAGCGAAGATGTCACTTCAAGTTTTCACTCTCCGACAGACTCACATACGCGGTGTATCTATCACACGAGAAGTCGGCCAGATGGACCATTGTCCGGTCCTGTCAGCAGAAATAGCTTCAGACAGCTACATACTCAATCATTCAGGCGACTGTTAAATATATGTGCATGTAGTACGTACGAAGGCAGTATGGAGTGTAATTAATTGAATCTTCCAGAAAATGGAAAACCGTTAGTAATTTATGTTAACATGGAGATGTCAATTCAATCAAAAATTTGCATAATACAGTACGACCTTAAAGTGTGAAGGCCATCTAGGCCTCTAATATGGTTATCAAGACAACAAGTATTCATCATCTAAATATGAAGTGTAATAATAATAATAATATCGTATGGCCTCGAGTGCCGGGTGCAAGTTTTGTAATTTGACACCCAGAGGGTAGCTTGCATGTCGAATTTCGTTTTTCCTTGAATCACTATGAAAGTCAAGGAGGTTAGATCTAAGCTATTTGAACACTAGGGCGCTTTCTAGTAGAGAAATGAGAAATTTTGTGTTGGCGGAAACTCCCGAGATTAATTTTGCCATTATGAACACGGCCTACTGAATTCAAATGGGTTCTTTAACATGCCAACATCGTATGACATGCGTGTTGTATTTTTGCCGCCTTTCAAAAATCACTTACCACGGCCAGGAGCGAACCTGCAATCTTGGGGTTAGTAGACCGACACGCTCTCCACTCACCCACCGTGGCAAGCTAATCTGAAGTGTATAGGCCGTCTAGGCCTCTAATATGGTTACCAAGGTAACAAGTATCCATCAACTAATTTTAAGTAAGTCCTGGTTATTATTATTATTATTATTATTATTATTATTATTATTATTATTATTATCCATGGAATATTGGTTTACACAGTCAATTAATAGTCAAACTTAAGCAAATCTTCTAATTTTTAACCGTGTCTGTGGCGGATTTCGGTCTAGATGCACCAAGTCAGGCTAATCGTCAGATTTTTGGTTCATCACCCTGGACCCGGCTGCCCATGTCAGAGTACTTGAACGGACAGCGGGAGATCTGTGTTTGAATCCCAACAGTGGTCACATTTTCAAGTGTTAATCAGCAGATATGCCCGCTCCAATGAGCGCTATGCCTTAAAGCGATTGTTATGAACATTTGTTTGTGATTAATGATATGTTTACTTTCTGATGTCATTACAGACATGATCATATTAAATAGAATTAAGTTCTATATTATATATTTCCAAGCAGAAAAATTGTTTTTGTAGCAGTGTGGTATTTATTCACAGGTTATCTTATAGTAAGTGGATTCTTTGATTTAAAATTCCATCCCCTTAGTGACTAAAATCAAATTTATGGAAACAAAGCTTCCTAAATAGGGTTACAAATAGTTGAATGAATACCTCCGGATGAAGAGCGGGCTACCATCTACTGACGCCTGGGAATATACTAATGCAGGACAGAGTGAAGAAGAGGGAAGAAATCTGTCTCGAGTTTTGCACAACGGAGTCATGATGAACAGGACATGGACAGACACTAAGCACGACCAGCGACACTTTGTTAACTTGATGGCGGTACAGGGGGTACCACCATAAACTGTGCAACACCGAGCATTTCCATGACCCAGACCATTTCTGTCTATGTGAATTGTGCGGTATGAAATGCTGCCAATACCACGTGATCGGGGATCATCCATTGTGATCTTTTGTGAAAGTGAGAGGTTATTTATTATTTATTTATCGTATGGCTAGCAACTAGGTGAATTACAATATAATAAATGTATATACCAGGTGGCCGATTTGCACCGTGCAAACTACTTATAAGTGTCCCGCATGTACGGATGATGAACGGGAGGTCTAATAACTGAATTGCTAAGGGGTTACCTAGCATGCAAGCCGGTTACGTCAGATTGCCAAGCGATAACAACCAGATGGCTGCACGCTGCATGTTTCACAGTACTCCCGTCTTATGTGCCCCATAGCGGTATGATGCCTCGCTGGCGAGCGCAGACGACAGACGTTTATTTGAAAACACCAGTGCTTACCGTCTACGAGCTTCAACGGCATTACGACCAGCTTCTCCATAGATTAGTGTAATGTCCGTGTACTCATCGATGCTGAATAAACTAGCCATTTTCAATATGTTGCCAGCAGATGTCATGTTGTTGTATCACATATGAGTCTATTACGCTCTCAAATGCGAGGCTCCAAAAGGCAATGGGGTGCATTAGACGGGTAGCGCTGAGGAACATGCAGCTAGCGGTCGTCCGGTTGTTATTCCATCGTATTCTGACGTAATCGGCCTGCGTTCAGTGTGACCCCTGTGGAAATCAGTTAACAGACATCTCATTCGGCATTAACATATGCGGGACACCTAAAACTAGATTGCACGGGGCAAACGGGCCACCTGGTATAAATAAGTAAATCATATGTACAAGATATACTCTACATCACAAAGACATTGGTTGCGTTTGCATTCATAACGAGATATCCAGTTGTTGAAGCCAGTCCAGAAAGGGAGGTGCAGCAGAAATAACATCTTGTGGTGATCCAGCATACTTCCTCAGCGGACATTCTTGAACAATATGCTCTACGGTTTGAAGAGGAGCTCCGCAGTCACAGACAGGAGAATCATGAAGTCCTCACTTATGTAGCATGGCGTTACATCTGGCGTGACCTGTTCTTAGGCGATTTAACTTTACCCACTGGTTTCTGTTCAGGTTTAATCCCGGAAGTCTTACAGTAGGATCTATAATACCTTGATGTTTCACAGGAGCAGACTTCCAGTTTTGGCGCCATTGTTCCGTGCAATAATTGGAAGGTATGTTATGCCATATTGGGTTCCTTGATCTAAGACGAGTGGAGGGAAGATCATTAAGAACTTCATGAATTGGGAGATCCTGTGGGTGATTTTGTTGATGCAGCTTTCTCCACTCACGTACTGTTGCTTCCTGTCGTCTTAATTCTGGAGGTGATATGATACTGATAGTGTGTAACCAGAGAGTTGGGGTGGATCTTAGTGTACCTGTTATGACCCCCCCCCCCCAAAAAAAAAAAATAGTTAATGAATTTTGGAAATTTTATTTTTAGTCACTTTGGCCACATCTGTATAAGTTTTCCTACATTCCTATGATTATGACAATAACTTGTCATGGCATAAAGCAGCAGTATATTGCGTCAAAAATCAATAAATAGTGGTTTAAAATTCGCTAATTCCCAACTGTGGAATCCCATATTTATTACTATAATTCCGATTTGTTAATAGCCACTTTACATTATAAATTTACCCTTCGTATAAAGTATAATTTATACTTGAAAATCAATGAAATGTATTGCATAATGCAAATATATGTTTATTGAGCATATGACATGAGTGTAACAGGTATGGAAATTCATTTGATCACAAAGGAGAATGTTCCAAATGTTCAGCAGTTATGACGCAGAGGAGTTCTTCATATTATAGTGCAGGGTCTCCAAAACTTTCTTATATAGAAGGCGCAGGAGGGGAAGTACAGAGTACCTGTTGATTTTGAGACTTCACTCTTTTGACTGGTTTGATGCAGCCTCCATGCCTCCCTGTCCTGAACTAATCGTCTTATCTCTACATAGCTACCACACCCTACATCCGACGCAATCTGTTTAACATATTCTAACCTTGGTCTATCCCTACAGTTCTTGTCCTCGATCCTTCCTTCCATAACTAAGCTTGCTATTCCTGGGTGTCTTAGTATGTGTCCTACCAACCAATCCATTCTCTTCATTAGCAGTCGCCAGAAACATCTCTCCACTCCCACTCGTCTTCATTCCTCTTCGTTTGTAACCCTATCTACCCATCTGATCTTCATCATTCTCCTGTAACACCACATTTCAAACTCTTCAATTCTCCTCCTTTCTGCTGCACCAATAGTCCTAGTTTCACTTCCATTGAGTGCCAAGGTCCAGACAAAGGCTTTCAAATATGACTTCCTAATACCTAAATCTATATTCGAAGTCAACAGATTCCTTTTTTGTATAATTGCTTTCCCTGCCTGAGCCAACCTACATTTTATGTTCTCTTCGCGTCGTCCATCACTGGTTGTTTTGCTTCCTAAGTAACAGAAATCTCGTACTTTCTTCAGCTCTTCACCTGCCAATTTGATGTCCATAGAGGTCCAAAAATGTATTGTAATTATAGAATAGGATTGATTCCTTGTTAACTTAGGGTTCAACTACAGAACGAAAGAGGTATTCATAAATTACTCTTTAAAGCAAACATAGGGAGATGTTGACACACAGTTCTGCATTTAACATTAGTAATTAACATTCAGTAAGGAATATAAACTGAAAAGTTTAAGTACCGGTACTTCATTTCCAATGTACTTCAAAGTATCTAGTTTAATCATAAAGAAATGTAATGTTTTCAGTCGGTCGACACGAATGAACCCAATTGTAATGTTTGGTTCCCCAATCCTGAAAACAAATTACATGATACACTTGCCTCCTTTTTCAACGTATCGTCTCAAAACTCACGAGTCTCAAAATTCACGAATTTCAAGATGAGAGTTAGTAAAAGTAGGTTCTAACTGGTTTCTGTACCTGGGCCAGTCTCAAAACTCAGGAACCAAGCCATAGCCACCTATAAGGTTATAGGTAGCCATGGCCAAGCCAGTTCATTGGGAAATGTCCATTGTTAGAGCCAGCCAGAACTGCTTGCCCTCTTGTAATTGGCACCTCTGTCATCAATATGTTGTTGTTGATTCTTTTAGGGGCTTTGCGACATCGTGGTCATGTACTTGGGTGGGCATATAATTTGTCTGATAACCTGCGTCGCTGTGACATCTGTACAATACAAACGAAATCCATTTCTAAAACTGGGTGGACAAACATGGGTTGAAGGGCAGTGTGCTCTCTGGAGTCGTGTGTTTTGAGACTATTATTATCATGTTCATTCAGCTTCTTGTTTATTGTCGTGAGTTTTGAAACTATTTGTTACTATTTTTAGCTCGTGAGTTTTGAGACGTAACCCTTTTTCAATGGAATCAAACAATGTGCCGAAAGAAAGTATATCAATGAGATTACAAAAACTTAGATACATTCTCCTTTTCGTCACCAGAGAGCAGCTGCCAGAAATTACTGTATGGACCATGGTAGACAGAGTAGTAAGTAACGAGAAGATAAAGGGGGCGGGGTGAAAATATAGAGTCTCCTCGAAGAATGAGGATGTCAAAATAAGGAGAAGGGGGGGGGGGGGGGTAGACGGATATAAGGAAACAGAAACAAAAGGGAAGTGTATCTGAACGATACCTAACGTCATACAGGCAACGGCGAAAAAAGAGATGGAAACTCCTCCAGGGACGAACAAAGGAAATCAAATCCAGGCTCTGTAGCCATAGAGGAAAACGTACTGTGCCCGTTTGGACAGAGATCCAACAACCACATTTTGTAAAATACCGACATCAGATTAGCACGAGAAAATATATCTCAGGGTCTATCTAGGTGAATACTTGGGTCTAATCTGGCATCCCTGATCTCGGTAATTCACAAGTAAGGTAAGGTGAGATTTTTTTTGAACTAGCACATTCCTTAAAATCTCAATTTATTTACAGATAAAAATATGATTCGAAATGCAAAAACCTCAACAAAGATAAAACAAATCACACATGAGAAATCAACAGTCCCTAAAATATTACTAGAATGTCGTTGATACGATAATCAGAAAATTAATTAGTCCCTTCTGATATCCAAAAAAAAAATCAAAAAAGAATGTTTACACTGGTAATCACTGTTCAATAAAGAGTTCTGAGGGATCCCTAATATTTACATGTTCGTAGTTCACTTTTCGAAAGATTGCATTTGATTTTTCAAATATTCGTAGCAAAACATTTCTAAAAAAAATTGTCACTTGATTCATTCGGCGTTATTCCAAAATTAGACGTATTTGGAAAAAGTATCATATCACTGATTCGTTGTTTCATAACAATATCAATACTCGACTGACATAAAGTCGAATGTTAATAATTGTTCATAAAGATTTACAATTTAATATTAAAAAAATGTTCAAAAACTTTTCATAATATTTTGAAAGTTTAACTTTCTTATTTCCTCACTTTCATTTGTTTAAATGTCACAAAAATTTTAAATTATTTTCATATGTTATTAACATTACACGAAAATTGTTGTAAACAATATAAATTATTGCTATCCACCATCAGCGGATTAAATCATTTAACTCTTCACCAAAATTTTATGTTATCAAAAATTTTCTATCACCAAAATTTTCATATAATCTCACAAAAAAAAAATTTTTAAAAATATTATTATTAATTAATTAATTTCAAAATTTCCCTTCACTTTATTTATAACAAGTTTTCTCAACCTCTCACATGATGAATATTTTATTTGCTCATTTCCACTGTTATTATTATTATTCCAAAATAAAAATTCATTAATTATTTATTTTAATTCATTTGCACTTTTCATCTTTTTTTTCTCGGTCAAGTTCAACAAATCTAAATTCATGTTCTTCACTTATTTATTTAGGCATACCATCGGAACTTCAAGTTGATCCAGAAAAATATATTATTTAATACGGTATTTGGATAGACAGAATAGTGAAATCTGACAAGAATATGGGGCGGTCCACATTGCCTAACCCTTCTTTTACAATTTTAGCCCACAGGCTATTTCAAACATACGCACATCCTTGTGTGCCCACAACTACGGGAACAAAACCCACTTGGATGACCCCCAAGGTCTCCACAACTTTAAGTGTCGCCAAACGCACACTAAAATCATTACCAAAATATTCTGCACACAACATCATATTTTTTTAAATCATATATATTTATTATATATATTTTTTGTAATATTCTGTCAATTACTAGACTGTGATCTTCAGTGTTATTTGCCAATTAAATATATTCTGGTCAATATCTCTTTGCCTCCCATTATCATAAATTCTCCCTAACTTGATACATTAAATACCTACCGTTCCTTTCTTTTCATCTGAATATATTTTTAAGTGCTTTTGGAAAAAATAATTCTGAGCTCAAAAATCTTACTACATCATTCTCTTCATCCATAAACTCATTTAAATTTATTTAAACTTCCAAAATTGTATTCAAAAATAAACAAAGTTATTTAATTTAAGTCCTTCCAACTAATTAAATTCATCCACAAACTATTATTATATAAAAAAAGTTTAGGCATCACCAATGTCATAAATGATTATTATCGCCCTATTCCTTTAATAAATAAATATTTAAATCTCATCTGTAAATGATTATTATTAACATCTCCTATTATTTTTATTTAATGCATTAATTATTTAATCACAATAAACAATTAACAATTAATTTAATTTAGTTCCTAATGTTCGGTATTATCACTCCCTAATTATTTATAACTTTAAATAGCATTGTTATTATTTATAATATTATTAACTTATTCACTTCACACTTGATTATTATTATTATTATTACTATTATTATTATATAAATCAAATTATTTAAATAATCCAAGCCTCAATTACTTCTGCTCTCATAATAAGAATTAAAGATAATTACTCCTATCCCTTGGAATAATCAAAATATTTCATGTCGGAACATGAACTAATGCCTGTCCTGACAAAAATTGTAGATCGAAAAATAAATTGTCAGACAGCAGTTCCATTTGTCATCCAGACAAATACAATCGAAAATCTAGCTACGGTGAAAAATGTGTGTTGATTTCTGATCGTGACTGTTCAAAAATATGGAATTCTCTAATACTACAGGTTAGTGGATAGTACATGAATCGTTGTCTTACTTCATTCTTGATGTAGAGGAAGGGCGCGTCCTGCGGTGGACACTATTCCAACAGTGTCTTCCCATGGCCATCTGCCGTATCCATATACCTCGTTCGTATCCATGTCCTACGAGTAGTTTTAGCGGCGCATGTTGATATTCGCAGTCACTCGTTCGATATAACTCCCGCTATCATCAGTACCGTGTAACATGACGAAAAGTTGCTCAGTCATAGACTGGTACAGTACTCTTGTAGATTTGAGAATAAATCTCATATTCAAGTAATGCGGTTTCGTTTGCACGCTAAGATAGGAACACCTATTAGCTGCATAAACGAACTGATGAAATAAAACTTCTCCTGATGAAATTCGAAGTGCCTGATGTATAGTCACCACAAGAAATACATCGTTCTGTAGGCTAACTTCTGTGAATGGTTTGGACACTACCATCACCTGACTGTAGAATATGTGACCTGAAAGTCAGTGAATATTCTAAGTCCATTTGCTGCCAAAAGTTAAGTTTGTTCACTCGAACAAAAACTAAGTCGTGCTGACCACTGTGTAACGATTCGATCCCATAGCTGTTATATTTAAAGGGTTATTCATTTATTATCATGTTATTATTATTATTATTAACTAGTACATCCATGAGATGATTTTTATATCAGATAATTGTAAGCGGTTTTGATTATTATATTCAATTAGATTTTTATTAACAATTACTTGTAAAGAGACGAAGTATTATATATATTGCAACAAGACTGGCGATATGGACTAACCCTGTGCGTCACAAACTGAACGACGTAGTAAGAATTTCACCACGGCAAACTGCGTCATTTTCCTGAGATGTTAAGAAACACACTATGGTGTAACCAACACGCCATTTTCTACGGTATATACGCGTCAATATATATTGCAAGTTATGAGTCAAGAATGGAGAAGGATAATAGAGAGGGAAGCTGTGACACCACGTGACAAGGAAGTCATTAGTATTAGTACCTGCGACATCGGACAAGAATGGCATTGATCTACAGCTCTTAATGAAGGAAGGAAGTTGTAACCGTGCTTTCTGGGTCCTAATGGACTGAGCACCGAGAGTCGACACTGAACGATGTCTTGCCGACATCTATATCAATACATAATGGGTTATATCCCTGATCAAGAGTCTTTCTACAGATGGCAACGTACTTAATGAGGATATTTCATAGTAAATGAGATATCACATCATTTTTTTAAACATAAGCGACGTAACAACGAGATCATCGATCATTTCTTAAATATGACGAGTCTTCGACTGGGTGAGCCAACAATTCAATAACTATCGTCTCTATTATAATTTAACTTCATTTAACTTTCAATTCATTTTAATATTCATTTTCTTTTAAATAATTAATTGCCGCATTGAGTAATTTTAAATTCAATTGTGTGACTATCACTATTCTGTTTTATTAATATTTTGTTTTTGCATTTAATAAATTCATTCTCTTCAACGTAATGCCTATTTCTTTCATTGTAGTTGGTACTTTAAGGCAATCATACTCCTTGATTAAATACGGATTGGTTAGATGACTTTGTCTCACTACGGCCCGGGTAAGTGGTTCTCGACTCTACTGCTGATAGCCGAGGTTAAATCTATAAATTTCGATTCACTATCTTAAATAGGAATCTGGCGCTCAACAACTTATTATATTACACTATCACAGGTAAGGTCACACCACAGTGTATATTATTTATTCATATCATGTTTGTTTTATTGAACCACAATAGTCATCACCACGTTTTGTTAACTCATTAAAAATGTTACATTTGGCGCCACAAAGTAGGACACGAAAACCATTCGGTATTTAGGAGAGGAGTGTATAATTTCAGTGCAAATTGTCAGTGCTTTTGGGGGACAGTGAAGTGAAGTGAAATTTTGGAAGGGCAATTGTTATACGGTGTACTTCGAGATGTCGGAGGAGGAACAGAGGCAGTTGAGAAGTAGGGATGCAGTCAAGAAAGTTAATTATAAGGAGGTTGATAGCGGTAGCGATGTTGAGAGCGTAGAGAATAATACCAAGATGTCGGAGGTAAATCTTGAGAATAATCCTGAGAGTAATCCTGAAAATAATCCTGAGGTTAGCCCTGACATGAATACAGAGATAAATCTTGAGACGGATACAGAGGTACATCCTGAGACTAGTGGTAGTCTAGAGAAAGAAAAGTCTATAGAGATTCCTGAAGATCCATTAACTGCGCTCATAAGGCAGATGAGTAGAGATTTAAGTGCGAAATTTGTTGAAAGTATGAATAAAAATAGTGAAGAGAATAAAAGAAATTATTTGGAATTCAATGGTAAATTTGAGAAATTAGATAAAGATATGAATAAAAATAGTAAGGAGATGAGAGAAGAGATGGGTAGGCTAAATCAAGATATGAGTGAAAAATTAAATAAGCATAGTCAGGAGTTCAATGTTAAATTTGAGAAATTAGAAAAGAATTGTCAGGAGTTGAATTTGAAGCTTGATAAGAATAGTCAGGAAATGAGAGAAGAGATGGGTAGACAAAATCAGGAAAGTAGGAAGGAATTTAATGAGAAGTTTGAACAATTGCATAGAAATAGTAAAACGATCAACCAAAAGCTGGAAGAAAATAGTAAAAAGCTAGACAGTGTGGTTAAGGTAAATGAAGGATTGAGTAAGAAGTATGATATGCTACAGGAAAGTATTCAGGGGGTAAAACAGGAGATCAGAGGTGAAATTAAGGAAGTGGTAGAGAAGAAGGCTAAAGATATGGTTGAAAAAATAGATAAACAATTAGAAGCAGTAGAAAATCAAATTAAGGAAGTTGAGATAGAAGTTAATAAGAAAGTAGAATCAGTAAAGACAGCCTTTCAGGAGATTTTAGATGAAAGTAGATCTGAGTCCGAGGAAATTTTAGGTAAAGGTTTTAGCAAATTGATAGAAGCGGAAACTAGGCAGATGAGAGAAGATTTTGGGGATAAGATTAAGGTATTGAGAAATGAATTAATGGATAAAGAGAGTAATTTTCAAGAAATGGAGGCGAGATTAAAGAAGCAGATAAGGGAGGAAGGAAATAAGGATAGAATGAAGTATTTAAGTAGTATGAGAGAGACTGAACTGCCTAAGTTTTCAAACAAACAGGGGTGTCCTATGCAGTTCATGAATCAGGTGGAGGATAGATTTAAAGAAAGGCTAAAGGATGGTCAAATTGAATGGAAGATGGTAGTAGAGCTATTGGACCAGGCTTTTATAGGAGATACTAAGGGATGGTTTTTAGTGTACAAGCATACCTTGATAAATTTTGAAGATTTCAAAAGTAAATTTATTGAAAAATATTGGAATGAGGATATCCAATCACAAATGAGACAGATTATTAATTCTGGCAGGTATCAATCTGGGGAAGGGAGTAATATGACTGATTACTTTCTAGAGTATGTACTCATATGTAAACATCTTGACGGGATGAATCAAGATGGGGATGTGATAAGGCTTCTCCTCAGGCATTTCCCACCCAAGGTAAACGTGGCTGCTTGTATGCAAATGATCACTACAATACAGGAATTAGAGGGATTGTTAAGCAGATTCGATGCACTCGAAGATTCATACGATATGCCCATATTACAGAATAATCCTGAAAATAATTATTATGATAATAATCAGCAGAATTATAATGGCAGGGGTCAATATCAGAATAGTAGATGGTAAGAACTGTGATATGCCAGAGAAAGTAGTGATGCAAATTTATATTAACGATAGTTACTCTTCCGTATGACTTAAATATTAAGTAATGAAGTTTAATATGACTTAAAAGAGGTAGATAAGAAACCTGCTGTGTGTAATTTTAATTCAGTCGTGAAGTTAGGATGGTAAGGGGCGCGTAGTGCCTACGCTTATTGATTTAGATTGACTAAAATCATTTAATTTGGAAGACAAAGGTTGTCGTGCTATTGAGCAATGCAGGTAAGTTGAATGTAGGTCCTTAAACTGCAGGTAAGTTGGATGAAGTGAGAATTAAATTTTAAAAATAGGAAGGTTATTACATAGGTAAGTAATCGAAAGAAAGTAATAATTATTATGGCAACCATAATTAAGAATATAATGGTAATAAAGATTTAATTCAAAAGTGAGTGAAGATAAGATGATACAGTGGTAATAAAACTAGTGAGTTGAAGAATTAAGTATTGATTTAATAAAGAAGTTTCAGTTGAGGACAGCGAGGTTATCAGCGGATATATGTTGAGAAATTTATAAGTGGTTTAGAATTGTTAATGGTAATGCGTTGTATGAATTAACCAACATCGGGTTGAAATGAGGAAGTAGTAACTAATTAGGACATCTGGTAACTTACTTGGTGACAGATATGTGTGTGTGTATGTGTGTATTTTCACGTAAACGGACGTGAGTTTGAAGAAGTAGGCCAACGAAGGTAATGCCGTTGAGCAAAGTGGTTTTGAAGTTTTGGTAAGATGCCAAATGAAGTTGTTTTTTGGAGGAAGTTTTTGGTAAGATGAAGTAGGTCAGCGAGGTATATTCCGTTGAGCAATAATTATTTTTTTATGGTATCTACGGGACTACGTGAAGTTAATAAGGGAGTTTTTTTTTAAAGTATATATGGATGTATGCACACAAGGTAATAAGAGATTACAAAGGTAAGATTGTCCAAGTTTTTGTTACAGTTACGCACGTTTTAAAGATATTACAAGGCTTGTTATTGAGCTAAACCACTTTGTAGTAAAAAGTTACTGATGATTAATAACGAATTAATGATGTGGTAGATCGTTGTCCTACACACAGGTTAAAATAAAGATGATAATAATAATAATTATATGGTTGGCATAATATTTTCTAGAAGTGAAAGGAATTTGTTATAATTCGATGTTTTGAGGATTTTAAAGATAAATCATTTTTTTTAGTAGACGAGAAATTAAGTTTTATTTATGTCATACGGAGTTAGTAAAGATAAGTTAATATTTTGAAGGAAGAATAAGTTGGTAAGATAAGTGTATACCTAAGGGGTAATAATGAAGTTACAATTAAAGGCAAGTGTAATTTACGCAGTTAATTTGGTAGAGCAGAGAGTGTCTGAACTGTGTTATAACTCAGGACTTGCTTTATGAAGTGATTATGGGAGAATATTTGCTAATTAAGAGTGTCGGTGTTATTGACTATCAACAGGAACACTGTCATTATTTTAGGAAGACAATAATTAGGAAAGCTAAGTGTGATGTTATTATTCCAAGGAGTTAGTCGAAGCATGTAAGATTTTTTTTTAGCTGAAATTTAATGTGTTATTGGTCAGTAAGAGGTGACCTGTAACAGTAAGAAGAAGTGGGATTATACCACGAATAGGGGAGGTTTTTGTATGTGACGTGTGATGTCACGATGAGTTTTGAGAGATTCTGGTATAGCAAGAGTGAGCTATAGTCCAGGCGGTCAGAACAAGTAGGAAGTGGTGTTTGGAGGACACGGTACTTAATTAAGAGTTTTGAGAGAAAACTAAGGGGGGTTTTTAGGCATTCAGCAAAAAGTCAAATCATGAATAGACTAAGTTCAAAGTATAAGAGCATTAATATTTTGTGGAACGAAATATTTATTCCGAGGAGTTTGTCATGTGTTTTTGTGAAATAGTTTAGTGATATACGTAATTCAGGTATTGAGTAGTATTTTGTCCAAGTCTTAATCATTTTGTTATGGTAAGTAAGGAATGACGTTACGGTAAAGTTATATCTTGACGCTAAGTTAAATTTTATAAAGTGAACGAGAAGTCAGATTTTATGTTTATTGGTGATTTTGAAAAAAAAACAAGTTATTGTTTTCGAGAAGTAGTAAAGAGGAATTATGGTTTTATGAGAAGTTAAGAAGTCGTGGAGACTTAGGAAGTATTAATTTGGAAGGAGGCGGCCGTGGCCTAAGAAAGAATTAAGCCACGAAGGCAGGTGAGTAGTAACTTGGATATTTAAATGAACTGTTTAATAACTGCTTTGAGGTATTTCGATGTCATTATGTATTTGGGGAAATATTTACATGTATGACATATGCACTGAAATAGGAATTGCCTTAGGTATTTTGCTAAGTTATTTTTTTCTTCAATTATTGAAATTTTACTGCATTTGAGTAATCCCTTTATAAAGACGAAAGGAATATTGTATTGTTTGCATCCTATTATCGTGTGCTGTAATAGTTATTATGGGTTAATCAGCTGGTATTACAACAATGTACTTCTACGCCAGACTGATATACAAAAACTACGTTCAAAAGAGATGAAGCCAAAATTGTATGTCATGCATACGATCACCGAAATATAAACGAGTGCAGCGTTGACATATATGTCAAAAATAAAAGTGAAGGGCATTTTATATGTATATTTTTTACAGCTCGTTTAATACATAAAGAAGAATGAACATTATGAACATTTGGAAGAATGAGATGAATGAAAGTTAAAATATGATTTTTTTGTGAAGAATACATTTATGTATATTTTTTTTACAACATATATAAAGAAGAATGAACATTATGAACATTTGGAAGAATGAGAAATGATAGTACAAATATGTAAAGTGAAAAGAGTATGTTCTTGTATATCTTTATGTATTGTTGAAGGGTATTATTTGTATGTTGTCGTTATGGGGGTATTAATATTTAAATTTGTATTCATTTATGTAGGATGTGTAGTGATATAAATAATGTTACATTTTATTTTAAATTATTTATATCAGGGGCGATTGTAACGATTCGATCCCATAGCTGTTATATTTAAAGGGTTATTCATTTATTATCATGTTATTATTATTATTATTAACTAGTACATCCATGAGATGATTTTTATATCAGATAATTGTAAGCGGTTTTGATTATTATATTCAATTAGATTTTTATTAACAATTACTTGTAAAGAGACGAAGTATTATATATATTGCAACAAGACTGGCGATATGGACTAACCCTGTGCGTCACAAACTGAACGACGTAGTAAGAATTTCACCACGGCAAACTGCGTCATTTTCCTGAGATGTTAAGAAACACACTATGGTGTAACCAACACGCCATTTTCTACGGTATATACGCGTCAATATATATTGCAAGTTATGAGTCAAGAATGGAGAAGGATAATAGAGAGGGAAGCTGTGACACCACGTGACAAGGAAGTCATTAGTATTAGTACCTGCGACATCGGACAAGAATGGCATTGATCTACAGCTCTTAATGAAGGAAGGAAGTTGTAACCGTGCTTTCTGGGTCCTAATGGACTGAGCACCGAGAGTCGACACTGAACGATGTCTTGCCGACATCTATATCAATACATAATGGGTTATATCCCTGATCAAGAGTCTTTCTACAGATGGCAACGTACTTAATGAGGATATTTCATAGTAAATGAGATATCACATCATTTTTTTAAACATAAGCGACGTAACAACGAGATCATCGATCATTTCTTAAATATGACGAGTCTTCGACTGGGTGAGCCAACAATTCAATAACTATCGTCTCTATTATAATTTAACTTCATTTAACTTTCAATTCATTTTAATATTCATTTTCTTTTAAATAATTAATTGCCGCATTGAGTAATTTTAAATTCAATTGTGTGACTATCACTATTCTGTTTTATTAATATTTTGTTTTTGCATTTAATAAATTCATTCTCTTCAACGTAATGCCTATTTCTTTCATTGTAGTTGGTACTTTAAGGCAATCATACTCCTTGATTAAATACGGATTGGTTAGATGACTTTGTCTCACTACGGCCCGGGTAAGTGGTTCTCGACTCTACTGCTGATAGCCGAGGTTAAATCTATAAATTTCGATTCACTATCTTAAATAGGAATCTGGCGCTCAACAACTTATTATATTACACTATCACAGGTAAGGTCACACCACAGTGTATATTATTTATTCATATCATGTTTGTTTTATTGAACCACAATAGTCATCACCACGTTTTGTTAACTCATTAAAAATGTTACAACTGGTACGGCGACTAAGTCCTCCGACCGTCAGAATCTCGGCGTGTATACTGTCACTTCACGTTACGTAGTTCCGCACATGAGCAAATGCTCCGTAGTAATGATGTGACTATGTTAAGAATCGTGGCCTTTATATAGTCCAGCGAGAAATTGTTCCAGAACCTTCCATCTCGTATCTCGGCTTCTACTGGACCGATGTTAACGCTTGATAGCTCAAATTCCTTCTCTTGTAATTGCCAGTAAAGTGTGCTAATTTCCTAGCGTCCATCTCTTCTCCTAAAGGTAATTCCAGAAAATTATTTCTCGTGACGTATGCGGGCTCCACGTCATAAGCTCACGTCACTCGCCCCTGCGATGCATGCTTCCCTCAGCACTCATGAGTCTCCTCCGCGCGTTATTCAAACCATCCATTCCCTCAATCTCTTCAACTAGTAACTCTTCTTTCCAAAATAATAATGTTAACAATGTCACGGACGTGTGAACGATCCGGGTATAGTACAAATTTGAAAAAGGTGAAGACAGAGAAACTGAGAGGAACTATCTTCCTAGATCTTTAATAACTGGTAGCCAAGTGTCACTTAGCTGATATCCAATGTCTCTGTTAAAATTATTGGGATTTTACTAATTTCAATTGCCTCCCTTATAATTCTGGACCAGTTGTGCTTAACAAGGGCATCCTTGAAACACACGGCTTTAGCCCAAAATCATGAATTATGTGCATAGTAATCCAGACCATGAAAGCCTTATTATACAAATTAGATGATATTAATAATTAGGGCTCGGATTTTTAGGTGCTAAAAATCGGGAAAATATTTATTTTTATGAATTAAAAATACCTGAAATAGGTGATCAAAAAGTAAAAAATATTTAATTATAATTTAGTAAATTAATGTGAATATAAAAAAAGCCTCCGTGGCTTAGGCGGCAGCACGACGGCCTCTCACCGCTGGATCCGTGGTTCAAATCCCGGTCACTCCATGTGAGATCTGTGCTGGACACAACGGAGGCAGACAGGTTTTTCTCCGGGTACTCCGGTTTTCTCTGTCACAATTTCATTCCAGCAACACTCTCCACTATCATTGCATTTCATCTGTCATTCATTTAATCATTGACCCCGAGGAGTGCGCCAGGCCTCGGCAGCCGGCACAGTTCATATCCTCGCCGCTAGATGGGGGCTTCATTCATTCCATTCCTGACCCATTCGGAGACTGGAAGCAGGCTGTGGATTTTCATTTCAATGTGAATATAAACAATATGCAGTACTCACGAATGCAATTTATTCTATATCTCACTGACTGCTGAAGCATTTCAATACACAACGAGAAACATCTTCAGGTTGTCCATCACAAATGACCGACAATTATCGCGAAACACTTCTTCTGATGGCGCGAAACTGTGGCAATATGTTTCTTGCCCTTGAGGTGTTGTGTAACTTGAGATCGCTGTTCAGCCTTGATTGCTTTCCCACATGGTTGGCAGAACAGAACGCCCCCATCAGAAGTAAAATTATGTTTAAATTCTGCAACAGACGATAACTTGTATTTTGTTTTTACTTTAGGCGTCGTAGAACTGCCTTACACTTCACAGTGCCAGAAATGAACTGCATATGAGTGACAATGGTTCTTGGTAGCTCTAGCACATGGTACAATATGGCTTTGGATAAGGAAATCCCCGGCTTCCTCAGTGAGTGGCACGGGGCGACAAGTTAAGAATAACACAGCTGCAAGCTGACGTACGCTCTGCATGAAGATTAGACAACTCACAGGTTGAACTAACAGAACAAAAATGCAATAAACTGAAAGATGAAGCATGCTGATTTTAAATAATGTAAATATTATGTATTTTTATGTGCTAATAAGTGAAAAGTAGGACTTTATGTATTTATAGAAAAAATGCTTAAAATATGTATTTACATAAAAAAAATATCTATTGAACCCTTTATCCACAGGCTGTATAAAGGATTCTAATAATTATTCATCATCTTTTGATACATTTCTACAGACAGCAGATATGAGAGCCAGACGGTGTTGGGAAATATTGAGAAATCAGTGGCCGAGAGGACACAATGGTTTAAGCTCCTGTGGTATTTTAGGAAGAAGCATAAATATTCTTGACACATAGGACAGGTGCAACTTTTAGCGCGGATATGGCTTGGGCACGCACATTATGGCCTGTTGCTATGAATGTTGGTGCCAAGAAGAAAATCGAATGCTACGAGGCAATTGGTCAATCATCATGTTAACCACTCCCTACGGCAGAAATACATGTAAAAGCGCGCAAAGACATACAAGAGTCCGGGCCAATAATATCAAGACGCCTTGTTTTAGCGGCAACTCGGCTTGGTAACGCACCCTGGTAAATTAACGCGGGAGTTATCTACGGATTAATTCCACGATCGATTCGAGCCAGCTACAGCATAATCGTAACCTCCACACTGCTACGAACTCAATGATACCGATCGCATGCTAGTCTGATAATTATTATGGAATATTTTTTCATAAATCCCTTTCCACACCTACCCTAGTCAGTTTCATTTATAAGGATCCAGAATGCTTCGAGAGAACACTTATTTTTGTGCGTCTGAGGACGTAACGTACACTTTCATTTGTGCATCTGAGGACATAAGGTGTCCGAGAACACGAGGCATACTCTGCTTATTTTCATGTTATAGAACATGGAACAGTTTCATCAAGTTATAAGTGTAACTTCAGTGATTTGTTTGTAGTCCTAGCACTACCAGTAGGACCAGTTCATCGAAATAATTCACCAAATAGACTGTCAAGGAATTTAGTACTTGATAGGTGAATTTAGTAGGAAATATATCGTGTGAGTGTATCTGACAAAATTTTATTTAATTCAGCACGAGATGACGTCTAGGAACGAGACCGGATCTTGGAACCAACAGGACATTTGCCAGAAGATGTCGATGTCGAGATAAACATCTTAAAGGAGATGGCTGCAGTTGTTTCCTTGACGCTGTTTTAAAGGAATGAGTACAAATGAATTTATTTATTTATTAAATCAGCTATGGTAATATGGGACATATTTTGTAGATATTTGATTGCTTGTTTGGTAATGTAGATTCTTAGTTCTTGTTTTACGGACACATTAAATATGGGACAAGCCGAGCGTTGTGTAATTTGTAAATATTGTGATTTGTGTTGGTTCAACTATACGGGGCGGCGCGCAGCTCGTGCTCGCGTTCGCTTGCGTAAACCCCGGTCAAGCATTATTATTCGGAGGTATGCCTTATAAAAAAATGGAACTGAATTAATTTTGAGATTAAAAATAGAATTTGGAGGGTAAAGACTATTTGTGAGTAGAATTTTATGACGGATCAGGATTATTTTGATAGTTGCTTTTTCAGCAGATCTGAACGGGATGGCACTTTCCACCCGAGTTTTGTTGTGTATTTTTTTAATGTGTCAATGGACGCAATATTGTTGATCTGTTTTGAGCCGACCCAGTGATATATTTATGAGAGTCAGTCCAAGCTTTTGGTGCGTAGTGTGATTTTTTATGATGTGCTAGCGAGAATATACCATGGTGATTATTCTGTCTTGCTCCACGTCAGCCCAGGCCATGACCTCGCGAGGCTGGACTTGTGGTATATATTTGTGTTTTCTTGCCATCCAGGGGGATGAGTGAGATAGTTGGCGTTTCCAGAGGGAAACTGCACCTAGCTTGCGGGACTGAGAGAGATACTTGAGGCAGTGTTGACTCATACAAGAGGGGCGCGCTCAAATCAGATAACGCGACTTGTCATTAGTATCAGGGCAGAATCCTGTACTTCAATTTTAGACGTTGTTTTAAATTCAGAAAACCTGATCGGTTATAATGAGTATTTGATTGATTAAATGGGTGTTGTCCATGTTGTAAGGTAGCTTCCGAAACTCCTGTTTGTCTGGCGTTTTATAAAAATGTGAACATAGTTTTTCAGCCGTTAGGCTTCTATTTTGTTGCTTTTGCTTTAATTCTTGTGTGTTTATTTTACGCGTTCAATGACCCGGGTGGCATTAGGGTGCGCGAGGCTATGTTCCCAAGTTGTGTTGAGAGCGTTTTGGCCTATTTCTGGCATGCTCTTTTTGTTCATTTATGTGCTCCGGCACCAGATAGAATCTCAAGGAGATTCTTCATCTTTTTATATTATTAGATCTTGCATGTGTCAGTAGTAATTATAGTGTAATAATGAAGGGTGGGTCCCATAGCCGTAGTGTGATTTAAAAGATGCAACTCCGTGAGCAACATGACTGTTTCAGTTGTAAACGGACTCGCATCAGTACTCAGTTTCTTATTAACGAGCAGTACACCACACATTATATACCTAACTTCTTGACCAGGAAAAATGGACTTGTATCCATAGGTTGTGACGAGCGAGTTCTAACCGCTCAAAGTTTATGTTAATATTAATCATCTTGTGTGAAGCTGTATTCACATTGTTTTGTTGGTGGAGCGAGTCTTTCCGCTCAGTGTTATATTTATTTCGTAAGGGGCTGAAAGTCAGGGAGGATTTTCTTTTATATATTATTATTGTTATGCAAATAATTTACAGTCATTAAATTTCTTTTATTCTACTTGTTATTCATTTTATTTCTAGTATAGCCTCTGTCATGGACCTTTCTATTCATTAGAGCATGTTGTTTTTAAGCGAACTTAGCTGTGTAATGCAGTCAGGACTGAACACGACCCCGTAGATGAATCTTGAGAAAACCATGTTTTATTGAAGGGTGCACTATATACCTAAAATTCGAGCCCTATTAATAAATATACTCACCGATGCCATCAGAAGGAGACGCATGGCTTTCTACGTCCACCTGTACAGAATTGACCATCCCACCACAGACTGTCTTATAATATTTTCAAGGTAGCCAAGAAGGGTAAAGGCACTGGGTCTTGGTGGATCAAATAAATTGAGAAGTATCTTGCAGAACTTAATATTCAGCAAGACACAGTAAACGACAAGAGTCGCTACCGTCTGAAAGTTGTAACCAGGCCGTTCCTCACATCCATTACAGAAGTTCACCAATGGCGGCTTTGGTGGCGTAGTCGGTAGCATGCTGAGCTTCTATGCCCAAGATCGCGGGTTCAAATTCAGCCGAAGTCGACGGATTTTTTAAGACCGTTATAAATCCCTCAGTATGCCTTCCTTCGGAGGGGAAGTAAAGCCGGCGGTCCCATGTCATAGATTTATGGCATGTTAAAGGACCTTCCACTAATTACACCTGTGTGAAGCTAAATTGTATAGGTTAAGAATGTAAACAACGTTCTTAGGTTCCTACATTCGTTGCCAAGAGCCGACTGCGGTGGCGTCTGGTAGCTAAGTTCTGAACTAGTAGTCGTTGACGGTGGCCACAAAAGTAGGAACTATTTGAAAAAATCAAAGTCTGCAGTCCTTACTTGAATAAAAACAGGTAACACACACGCTAATACAGTCATCACTCACGGTGGGTGAGTGGTTAACGTGTCGGACTACCAATCCCAAGCTTGCAGGTTCGCCCCTGGCCGTGGTAAGTGATTTTTGAAGGCGACAAAAATCACGACATGGATGTCATAGGTTGTTGGCATGTTAAAGAACCCATTTGGATTCAGTAGGCCGTGTTCAATGGCAAAATTAATTTCGGGATTTTCTGCCAACACAAAGTTCCTCCATTCTCTACTAGAAAGCTCTGTACTGTCAAGGAGCTTAGATGTCTGACCTCCTTGACTTTCATAGCGTTCAAAGGAACGACGAAATTCGTCATGCAAGCTGCCCTCTGGGTGTCAATTGACAAAGCTTGCACTCGGTATCCGAGGCTATACGATATTATTATTATTATTATTATTATTATTATTAGTCATCACAATTAACACCGGTGATCAGACAGATTCTACACACCCCCAAAGTACACGGGGCTACATGACCGCGTTATCGCAGCCCCTAAACTTAAGAACCAACCAACCAACGAAGTTCACCACAACGCGTCCAGGAAATGATCCGAGGAACGTAAGATAGAGTTCAGCAAGAAAATGGAAGATTATTGGTCCAATAGAAAGGCTCAAAATGTCTGCCCAAAGGCAGCCGACAAATAATCCACCAAAACACGAGAAGTGGCAGACAACAGGTAAAGTACAAGCATCGTGGTCCATAGGTGGCCAAAATAACCAAATAATAAATACACATGGATGACCAGTTCCGATCGTCAAGCGATCATCATCAGATCCTTTACACTTAGACTATTAAATTCCTGTCTTCAAATATAGATGATATTATTTACATTATGTAAGTTGACATAATTTTATTCCATTCTAGTGCAGTGTATCATGTGTAGGGCCAGGATGTTGATGTCATGTCCTCTATTTACTGAGCTGTCTAAAACAATGCTGAAGTGCATAGCAACTCCAGACGGGCCACCCCGTCTTCAAATATGTCATTTTTATTTTGCACCTTTTTGCATTTCTCGCTTTTTTCATTTTAAGAGCATTTTCTTAAGTTTGGTAGATTTTTTGGGTCTTATTTTAGAGTAATCGGCTTTTTAAGGTCATCTTTTTCCAATTTAGTTAGGGATCTGTTGACATCAAATATAGGTTTAGTTATTAGGAAGTCATTTTTGAAAGCCTTTGCGTGGAGCGTGGCGCTATTTGGAAGTGAAACTGGGACTGTTGGTGCAGCAGAAAAGAGGAGATTTGAAGCGTTTGAAATGCGGTGTTACAGGAGAATGATGAAGATCTGATGGGTAGATAGGGTTACAAACGAAGAGGTATTAAGACGAGTGGGAGAGGAGAGATGTTTCTGGCGACTGCTAATGAAGAGAAGAGATAGGTTAGTAGGACACATACTAAGATACCCAGGAATAGCAAGCTTAGTTATGGAAGGAAGGGTTGAGGACAAGAACTGTAGGGGTAGACCAAGGTTAGAATATGTTAAACAGATTGCCTCGGATGTAGGGTGTGGTAGCTATGTAGAGATGAAACGATTAGCTCAGGACAGGGAGGCATGGAGGAGGGCAGCATCAAACCAGTCAAAAGACTGAAGACTCAAACAACAACAGCTTTATATGAGGGAGTTACGTGTCTCAGAGTTAAGAAAAAGTTAGTGCCTGATACAAGATAATTTTAAATATTGAAATATTGATTCCATTTCCTTAATCAAGCGGGTGGAAACTAGACTTAGCAACAATCGTGGCGAATTTGCTGCGGGGATTGCATCAAAACTGAAAAGAGTGCTGGACAGAAAGACTGGGTATAAAACATTATGCAAAATCTCAGACATTCTTTCTGGTGAAATCTACTGCATGGTTGGGATTGACGAGGATTTAGCAGCAAACGACCTTCCTCACTTCAAGTACGCTCCAATCACATAAATTGATATTGAACGAAGCTTTTCGAGATATAAAAACTTGTTGGCTGATAACCGCAGATCATTTACATTTGACAACATCAGATTGACATTCGTAGTGCAGTGCAACTCAGACTAAAGTGAACTTAAACCTTTTGTTAAGCGCTAGAAATCTATTTTGATTGACTTTTCAGTTTGAGCATAAGATGTCATTTTTGAAATATTAGTCAGTTTATTATTATAAGATCATTTTCTCCATTTTATAGTGCATTTTTCGATTTTTTGAAATATTGGTGAGTTTCTTCTTCTTCTTCCTCATTCGTTACGGCCAACTAAGGACCACGTCATGTCAACTGTTCCTTCTGTATTTTAATGTTGGCCCAGTACTCCTTCATTCGCAATCGATGTTGCACCTTTCTCTCTGTCGTCCACGCCTTCCCGGATTTTTGCTTCGGCTTAGGTTGAAAACTCCGACGTTTCTGTTGTTTTTCCTTAGTGGGCCACGCTCTTGGATATTTTCACGTGTAATCCCAGTCTCCAACAGATCTTTCTCTACTTTACTGAACCAGGCCCCCTTTGTCTTTTTCTCACGGAGAAAAGCATAAAATTCTGTTGGATAGCCGTGTTGATTTCATTCGGGTTATATGCCCATAAAAAGAAATCCTCCTTTTCCTCATCACGTCCGTTATTTTCTCAACGTGAGTGTACAACTCGTGGTTGTGGCGTCTTCGGAAAACGCCGTGTTGTTTGACTGGACCCAGGATTTTCCTCAATATCTTCCTTTCTATTCATGGAGAGACATTCCGCTGCATACAAAGCTTCTGGCCGGATGACCGTGCAGTAGTGCTTCAGTTTTGCATTCAGGGATATAGATCTTTTGTTGAACACTTTCTTAGTTAGATGGTAAGCCATTTCAATTTTATTCAAACGGGACGCAAAAGCCTCGTTTTCGGACATTGCAGGGTCTATCCATTCCCCAAGATACTTAAATTTCACAACCCGCTTGATTTTCCCTTGATTCACTTCAATATGTTTTGGAGCCATTTTGATGTTAGTAATAAATTCTGTTTTCTCGAAAGAGATCAGGAGGCCCGCCTTTGCAGCTTGTGTTTGAAGCTGGTTGATCTGTTTCCTGGCCGTATCCAACGAATCTGCAAAAACCGCAAGGTCATATGCAAAGGCTAGACAGTCAATTGATAGGTTCTTATTCTTGTGACCAAGTCGGATTCCATTTTGGACTCCTTCATCACTCTTTGTTTATTATTATAAGATCATTTTCTCCATTTTATAGTGGATTTTTAGAAATTTTAGGTCATTAATTACAGTCATTTATGAAAATTTAAAGTGCATTTTTTAAACTTTTTTACGTCATCAACATCCGGGCCCTAACCACGTGGATCCGCCACATTCAGATATTACAATACAATTAGGTCACCAGTTTAAATAGGAACAGTTGATTTAGAGCATAGATAACAAAATAGTGTAGACAACATCACCACTGAAGTTAGTCACAATAATAATTCAATACATCACAGGCTACATATTTAAACCACGTTAATAATAATAACGCAACAACCATATAAGTGAACAATACGATCTGTAAATCAGTTTGACACGTTACACAACGTTTTACAAACTTAAGTAATCTAAGCATTGTATACGAGGCACGTCCAGGAAGTAAGTTCCGTTTAGTAATAAAATGAAATTGTGTACAGTTAGAGAAAAGTTATTTATTGCACAACATTCTACACCTCTTAAACTACTTTTCCACATAACTGCCGAACTTTTGCATAGCGTGGCACAAGTTTTTGGATACCTTCTTAATAGAAGGTTGCCGCCGACCGTAAACGAGAGTGCTTACCAGGAGAACTGCGTATGTTTAGGAGTTCTCCTGACCACATACGCAATTTGCCTAACAGTGGTGGCCAAACGGTAGGATATCTTACAGGGGAGTCTTCACTCTCGTTTACGGTCGGCGGCAAACTTCCATGAAGAAGGTATCCAAATACTTGTGCCACGCTATGACAAATGCCTGCAAAAGTTCGGCAGTTATGTGGAAAAGTAGTTTAAGAAGTGTAGAATGTTGTGCAATATTTTTTTTTCCTGTATCTGTACACAATTTAATTTTATTACCAAACGGAACTTACTTTCTGGACGTGCCTCGTATATAACTAGCAACCTGACCCGGCTTGGCCTGGGAACAGTTATGAATGCATTACGTGATAAGCGCTTTTCTTTTCCAATGTCAATGAACAACGAACAAAAACCGTTTTACGTCTCGGCATGATGGGTTGAAATCACTGACTGGACTACTAATTATATTACCATGGAGATGCATGTGCAACACATTCTTGTCAGACGTAATTTAAGAATGTCGAGGTGCTTGAAACACAAATCCCCCTTCCGTCCAATCTTTACTTGATTGTGAATTTTGCGGAACGAAAAGTTGACAGGCGAAATGAGAGTTGCACTTCCAGGGAATGAAGAGCTGAATGAAACTCAAATCCCCCTTCCGTCCAATCTTAACTTGACTGTGTTTCACAGGCGAAATGAAGAAAACCAGAGTTGCACTTCCAGGGAAACTCCAAACACAACCACCCTTCTCAGAAGTCTTAACTCAACACGACTCGACGGTTTGCTGCTGGCTGTATCTGGGGCAATAGGTTCGCCCGATAGCTAGGCTGTAACAGGGATGATAGAGTCGTAAACTGGGCATGGTTGGAAGAAATTAAAACGTAAAAACACTTATAGTGGGCGATATATTGAAGATAGACATATGCACTCGCGGACTTTTTTTGTAGAACATTTCATGCTGAACAATTCTTACGCTCATAGTATTTAGATATTGTTAACGGTTTGCCCAGCGTAAGTTTACAAAGCACTCGGTCGCCAGTTTTTTTTCGACATTTCCACTGAAATCGTTACTGCTCGGCATCCTTTGATCATAAATAAATTATTTTCTACAGAAATCATCCTCGAGATATCCTTTATAAACTGGTGAAAACCGCATCAAAATCCATCCAGAGGTTCTCGAGTTTACCCGTAACATCCAAGAATCGGGGACTTTGTTTTATTCTAAGTAGAGATTTGTGTATGCGTGTAATTCATAAACATCGTAATTAAACCAAAGTGAGCAGGATCTGATGATGATCGCTTAACGATCGAAATATGCCATCCAATTAAGTACCCCATTTTTGCACATAAAAGCGTGTTCTTTTTTTAATATCCGATCATATTTATTTCATGTTAGGGTAGGCTACATGTAATACTTGTTTCCCGCCAAATGTAATTGGGCACAATTTGTGTTGACCAACTGGAAAGCATTCTTTAACAGAACTAGGCAACAATGAAAAATGGCTTCTATCACTTCAAATTACTTTTTTTTTTCGAAAAATACACTATTTTTTGTTTTTATAATTTCAAATGATCTTGTCGACTTCATCGTTATGCTTAGGTCTACCGTTACGGTGTGTATGACGTCATCATGTTGTTCAGTGCATATGCACCGAGTCTGAGTTTACTCCTGGGGTCTGGCGTTATGCGAACGGAGACGGCGAGTGCGTGACGTCATGCTGCCGCCGCGCGGGAAGCCTAAGTTAAAGGGTAATGGAGTCTGTTGAGTCTGAGTTTACTCCTGGTGTCTGGAGTTAGGCGAAACGCAGACGGCGAGTGCGTGACGTCATGCAAGAGAGTGCACGGGAAGCCTAAGTTAATGGGCAATGGAGTCTGTTGAAAGAGCCCTCCTGAGCCTTTCTAACATGTGTAGCATTTGTAGCATGCGTCCTTTGAAATGATATAAAGTCTAGTCTCTCAGACTGAATGTATCTTATTATTAATATTGATTACTTATACATGCTGGTAGAATCATTTACCTGCCTCCATCACAAGGCTTGCTCGTAGTCCTAAAGATTTACCATGAACACAGACAATACATTTTATAATAACAATATATTCCATGCGTACCTAACAGAATCATTCATGTGGATTCAGCAGATGAGCGTATGAACTTTAAAACAGTCCTGTCGCTTGGAGCTTCACCCTGTGAATAAATTGTGAGATGTAGCACAATAAATGAGTATGGTTTGCTGTCAGCTGTTTTATACAGTACTAACAGTATTTGTTTTATGGATGATAATGAATACCACTACAGAACTGGCACATTATATTTAAAGTAGCAGCAAAAATATAAGGTGCGTTCAAAAAGTAACGAGCCGAGGGCTGTAATGCACAAGCCAGTGACGACATCGGCTAATCGTGGCGTGAGTAACGAGGTGTGGTTCCGACCATAGCGTGGAAGGTCACAGCCCGTCGCTAGAGGGCACGCGTGCACGTCACGTGACGATATAAAGCGAGCAGCAGCATGCATCAATCGTCCAATGCTGTCAGTCGCATTGCAAACAGTGACATGGAGGCGTCAAGCGAAGAGCAAAGTGTTGTTGTTCGGTTTCTAACTGCGGAAGGAGTAGGGGGAACGGACATTCTTCGCCGTAAGTCGCAAGTGTACGGCGAACACTGCATGTCCCTTGCAAGGGTCAAGGCGTGGCACAAGCGCTTCAGGGAAGGACGGGTGTCGTTAGCCGATGATGCCCGGTCTGGGGCACCCTCCTGCATTACCGATGACAACGTCCAGCTGGTTGATGCACTCATTACCCAGGACCGCCGAGTGACAGTGAACGCCATAGCCGTCGTGGTCGCTCCACGGCAATGCACGACCTCATACGGCCAACACAGTCACGGCACTCCTGCTGAAATTCAAATTGGAGGTTCTCGGCCATCCTCCATACAGTCCAGACCTCTCTCCCTGTGATTACGCCATGTTTGGTCCCCTGAAAAAGGCTCTGCGGGGCGAACGATTCACCTCGGACGCCGACGTCCAGCTGTACGTGCGGAACTGGTTCGCATCGCAGCCCAGGGAATGTTATGAGACAGCCATTCACCGCCTCGTGTCACAGTGGGACAAGTGCCTCAAGAGCCAGGGCCAATACTTCTAACATACAGGTACTGGTTTCTGTAATTATGCTTCCGGCTCGTTACTTTTTGAACGCACCTTATAGAAAGAGGAGTAAGTGAAATAAAAGACACTGCCTAAGGCCTATATCCCATTGGCTGTTAGAAAATTAGAGACCAATAGTGTCGTCTTTTGTGCATAACGACGTAGGAAAATAATCAGAGCACGTAGGACATCTTCGGCTGTCCCGTGCCCCTGAGGGAGGAGTTGTGTCATTTATCGACAAATTGCGATCAAGGATAAGGATCGGAATAAATGAAAGTAAATTTGAAAGCACCCGCGCTTATTGCAGCTGATAACCTCAAAGTACTTCACCAACACCATCGCTGTTATACAGAGGCATAATATTTTCATAATGACTAGTGGAAACTCGTGAAAACATGACGGTCATTGGGAAAATATTTACTGAAGGATTCTCTTGTATGCATTTTTTGAACGATTACTTTTTGACACTGTTGCAAATTAAAGGGCGTCGAAAGATCGATTTCACAAGATATAACTGGCCATGACTGAAACCTTAGTTGGTCGGTCCCTCTGTTTAGGGACTGCGACAACGCGGTCATGTAGCCCCGTGTACTTTGGGTGTGTGTAGAATCTGTCTGATAACCGGTGTTAAATGTGATGGCTGTATTAGTGTGTGTATCTGTTTTTTAATTCAAGGAAGGACTGCAACTTTGAATTTATCAATTAGTTCCTACATTTGCCACCAAACGCCACCGTCAACGACTACTAGGCCTAGTTCAGAACATAGCTACTAGACGCCACCGCAGTCGGCTCTTGGCAACGAACTTAGGAACCTAAGAGCATTGTTTACATTCTTAACCTATACAATTTAGCTTCACACAGGTGTAATTAGTGGAAGGTTCTTTAACATGCCATAAATCTATGACATGGGACCGCCGGCTTTACTTCCCCTCCGAAGGAAGGTATACTGAGGGAGTTTTAACGCTCTTAAGAAATCCGACGCCTTCGGCTGGGTTTGAACCCACGATCTTGAGTATAGAAGCCCAGCTTGCTACCGACTACGCCACCGAAGCTGCTAAAATCCTTGATGAGGCAAATAGAGACCTACACGTTCCAGCGTTTTCCCATGAACTTTATTGATTGTGATAAAGTACGCCAAGCGATTTGGAAATTGGAAAATGGAAGTGTTTTATCGGATGATGTTAAATCAAGTCCAAGGATTATACCCCTCTGCCCTATACTATCTGCAGTTATTATTTCCCAATCCAAGCAATTTTTATACATATTTCTTACAAATAATCTGGTTCCATTTAGGAGCCCTTGGGAATCGTCCAAATGTCTAAGGAGCATAACTATGGCTCAAAATTTGGAGTAAGTATATTTGGAGAAAATAACTTATTTGCAAGGAGGTGAAGAATTCTGTAGGAAACTGAAGTGACTGATTTCATCTGTTAATCTGTTAACGCTGGTGTATAATTTTGAACTACTGGATATCAGTTCAATGACTTAAAAATTAATGTCATTAATTAATTAATTTTTTGGTGTAAGAATGCGAACTTCCTTCGCAGAAGTGAATGTTTCACCGTAAATCTCAGCCACGATATCATCATGAGTTGGAAGTCTGGCTGGTAATTCCAGAACATTTGATTCCTCGTGATCCACAGAGGGTAGTCGTCGTTAACTTGTAGGCTACCAAAAAAATCAGAATATTCCATTTTATCTGGTTTTGATCGCGTGTTTTTATGTAAGGGGCGTATTTTGGAGAAGGGCCAGGGAGAAGAGTATTTACTACAATTGTGAATAACTGTTTGGCGAGAAGGCACAACAGGCAAAACCTACCTGAAGTCTCCCCCAAGAACAATAACTTTCCCACAAAAGGGAATAATGTTGTTACGCATAATATATTTTAGAAGTCGATTCACACACATTATTGAATGAATATTAGCCATTGTGACTTCACCCCATATTATGAGCTATGATAAACGAAATTTTATCTAGATACTGAACTCTCTTTTAAGTTCAGAGGTATTTTGAATGCTGAATGTAGGTCTTTTGCCCTTGCAAAATATTGTCTAAATTGTGAAGTGTGCCCTACCTGATGCAAGAATTCACTTGATTTACAGATCTGACTTGATTAGCTTCTGAGGAGTGTAATATATACAACTGGCCGTTAGAACCTTCGCTTACATTTTTGGAATATAAGGAAGAAATGCAATGATGTGACATTCCAGAAATTTAAAATCAATATGGACTGTATTCATATTGTGACACGGTAACATTGGCACCCAATGAAACAAAGGACATAGCATTGTTGTACTGTCGAGTATTATTGTGACATTCCAGAAATTTAAAATCAATATGGACTGTATTCATATTGTGACACGGTAACATTGGCACCCAAGGAAACAAAGGACATAGCATTGTTGTACTGTCGAGTATTATCTCTGAAATACCTTGAGATATCATCTCAAGTAAAAAATTGTTTCAGCCTGTCAGGTATTTTATAATGTCGCATAACAGGCAAAGGTACGGTTCATTAGTGGAATTTCATGAAACAACATTCTGTATATGACTTATATGTTTCATCAGGCAACGAATGAACTGAGGAAGACAAAGGAGTACCGTAGCGTATGGCGCGATTTCGAATACATCCAGAAGGAAGCCACCCAGGTGGGTGGATTCACTGCATATATATTTCGTAATGTGTTGGGATTCGTACTACAGAAATTCCCGGGTCTTTCAAGATATGTAATGCTGATTTGAGGCAGGAACGGGGTACACTCAGCCTCGTGGGGCAAAACTGAGAAGGGGTGGGTTCGATTCCAAACTCAGCCATCCTGGAAGTGGTTTTCCGTGGTTTACTTTTTCTACTCCATGAAAGTACCACGATGGTTCCTAACTGAAGGCCATGGCCGCTCCATTCCCAATCCTATCCCCAATTTACAAATACACACGCTAGTGCAACCATCACAATAACGCAGGTTATCACAAAAATTCCACACACACCCATGTACACGGGGCTACATGACCACGATATCCAAGGCCCTCAAATGAAAGAAAAACTGTCTACACACGAAAAATGCAAAATGGTGAAAAAAAATGTAGGATATTTTGGCACTATTTGTTTAGCCTATTTTCAATTTTGAAAAAATAGGCTTATGAGATCACCTTTTGTCCGTGAGTCTGTGTGTGTGTGTGTGTGTGTGTGTGTGTGTGTGTGTGTGTGTGTGTGTGTGTCCTAATAATTTCTAAACGGCTGGAGCGATTTCAATGAAACTCGGTAGGTTCATAGCACTATTCCGGGAGACCCCGACCGTGCCCTTCATATTTTGTTATGTCTCACCAATCCAACATGGCGGCTATGCGAAATATTTCACCAGCATTCAATATCTTCGAACCTCTTCCCGATATCACCCTGGAATTTATTACGGTGATAAAGGGAACTACTAGAAGTTCACCTATGTGACTTTTGAAAAACTGGTAACTACAAAACCAACATGGCGGCCACGCGAATTTACGACATTTAAATAGACGTTTCTCGCGATTTAACCAACCAAACGCAATAACTCTTGGTACAGTATATGTTTATACACATTGTAATGCACCGACATCTAAGTTCGTTCAATTGTTTACATAACCACAAGATGGCGGCTGTGCGAAATATTTCACCGGCATTCTATATCTCTGAAACTATTAGCGGTATCACCCTGAAATTTTGTACGGAGATAAAGGGCACTACTGGAAGTTCATGTATAAGACTTTCAGAAACCGGTTAACTACAAAACGAACATGGCGGCCAAGCGAATTTGAAAATTTTAATTAGACCTTTCTCGCGATATAATGTTCCAAACGCAACGAAATCTGGTACAGGAAATGTTTATACACATTGTAATGCACTGGTATCTAATTTAGTTCAATTGTTTACATAACCTCAAGATGGCGGCTGTGCGAATTTTAAAATTAAGTTTTTATATCTTGTGTCGTAATCATGCGATCGAAGTGAAAGTTTGAATAATGAACCTACGCAATAATTTTCCTTTATTGGTACATGACTCTATGGCCTATACATTTAACAATCCAACATGGAGACCATCCGAAATATTTAGACGGCTCTGAATATTTACGAATCTATTATAGCAATCAAACTGATTTTTTTAATGTTCATGGGGGCTATAAACTTAAGTTCACCTATAGGACTTTAAATAACCTGGTGATCACAAATCCAACATGGCGGCGACGCGAAGTATAAATATGCACATGAAAGTTTCTCGCAATTTAACCATCCGAGTGCAGTGACACTTGGTAGAGTAAATCCTTATACGAATGTTATACCACTGGTATCTAATTTATTTCAATTGTTTCTATAACCACAAGATTGCAGCTGTTCGAAATTTTAAAATCTCCTTGCTACTGTATGCGTCCTAATCATGTGATTGAAGTTTGAACGCTACACTTACACAATAATCTTCATGTAACAGTACATAACTCTAGAACCTACATATTTAAAATCCAACATGGCGACCATCCGAAATATTTAGTCGGTTCTCAATATCTATGAATCTATTACAGCAATCAAACTTAAATTTTGTATGTTGATAGTGGCAGTTAACATAAGTAGGATATATGAAAATAGGCTGTATAGTTCTTCACGGAACTACTTGTTCTCTGTCAGATTAGCATTTTGCTAATATGCTGATTAACTGTCCATAGCATAGCATAGCATAGCATAGAGAATACTACAGTCAATTAAAGCCCTTGATTCACAATCGGCTCAACAGTTTTCCCACGTGCAACAATATACCAAAACTTCTGTAGCAATAATGACTGATACCGGTATTGCAATGTAGGCTACACAGTGAAACCTACCATCTAAACAAAATACCTTAATTATGTACATACAGTAGCAACCATTTTATTTATACTACAGGGCCGATTTGACTTGATATTTATACCAACTATCAATAAAAAAGAGAGCTTTGCAAACTTAAAATTAACAAAAATAACACCGCAAATTCAATTTGTTTTGTGAAATTAGGTCATTCAAACAGGTGTTGGCTTGTGTCATTAGCAACACGGCTACCGATTGCGCATGAGCATTGAAATGGCAAGTGAGGAGCAGCTGAAGCAGACCTGTAGTTGCTTACATTATTTACAATCTCATAACAACATATGCTTCATAAAGAACGTTCGGGGCTACATGACCGCGTTGTCGTAGCCCCTAATATAAGGAACCATAAAGAACGTACAATTAGTAAGAGTTTAAACAGTTAAATAGCATTGTGTGTTATAATTTGTCTCAGAGTAATCCATTCTTCGGGTAGTTTTAATTATAGGCTATCATGTGTAGCTTACAGAATCCTGCTTTACTCATTATATAGATACATGCGACATTAGCGCCCGGGTGGAGCAGATAGAAGTTATCATGACGTAATTTGGGAACGAACTACCCCAAGGTTCAGTCCTAGCTCCGCTATTATTCAGTCTCTATATAGCAGATATTCCTGACACCCAGTCCAGGAAGTTCGACTATGCTGATGATTGGGTGTTAGCAACTCAACACAAACAAATCGAGGCCACTGAAGAAATATTAACGAAGGACTTATGTGCAATGATTCAATACTTCCGTAAATGGGGACTTCAACCGAACCCTAATAAAACTGAATCCATGTGCTTTCATCTGAGCAACATCCTAGCCAACCATGAACTAAACATATATTTTGATGGAAAACGTGTGATTCATAACAAATACCCAAAGTACCTTGGAGTGACACTTGACAGAACACTGTCATTTAAACAACACCTTACAAACACTGCAGCCAAATTGAGGTCAAGAAATAACATCCTACAAAAACTGTGTGGTACAACATGGGGTTCCACTGCGTCTACCCTCCGATCAACTGCCCTAGGTCTTGTATACTCAGCAGCAGAATATTGCAGCCCTGTTTGGCTAAACAGTAGTCACACGAAGCTAGTAGATGTTCAACTAAACCAAACTATGCGGATAATTACTGGTACAATCAAGTCCACACCAGTTTTCTGGCTACCTGTCCTGAGCCGTATTCCACCTCCTACGCTGAGAAGAAAGAATATCCTCCTGAGAGAATTTAACAAAATCTGCAACAACCAACAGCTGCCAATCCATGAGGACATACCTGCAATCCAAATCAATAGACTCCGCTCCAGACACCCTGCAATCAGAACAGCCAACAACCTGGCAGACCATAACTTCAATCTTCATGAAGCCTGGACAGAAAATTGGTACACAAACACTCCACCAGAGCTACATAGTTTTCTACATAGTAACAACAATCCATGGGAACTTGATCTGCCCCTTAGGACATGGTGTACACTGAACAGGATACGCACCAACCATGGGAGATGTGGTGATCTACTATACAAATGGGGAAAGATCACCTCTCCAGAGTGCACGTGTGGCTTCCAGTGTCAGACCATCAAGCATATAGTTGAAGAGTGCCCTCAGAACTTATATCCTGGAAACCACTTTGACTTTTTGTTTTCTACAGCAAATGTGTTAAACTATGTAAATAATATGTCTGTAAATTTGTAAATTATGGTTATATTTTCTTTGTGTTCCAAAAAGTGATGTGTAATTGCCATACGATTAATAATAATTGGGAACCGATCGTCCTATACCAGTTTCACTCGCCTGTCTCTTGTTTGTTGTTCTTTGCCGCTCCAGGAATCCTGAGGGATAACGAAACATTCCGACTGTGCACGAAAACTGCACAGAAGTTCGTGCTCGCGTATCTAAGTCTCCGCTAGCGATTTCAAGCAAAGACTGCTAAGGCTCAAAGTATACTTGTTTAAGAGACGTATCACAATCGCTTCATTACTGGTCTACAACATGCAAGACATCTAAACTCACTACTTGGTCAATATAAGTGACATGTCTTCGGCCCTTATATTAGATAGCTTTGCATTGAAAGAATCCGCACGCCGAGCTTGATGGATGTATTTCGGAGATTTCTTGCCTGCTTTATGCAAGAAATACTGTAATTCCAGTCAACTCCTACATAACTCACTTACAAAGTGTAAAAGGTCAATAATACTCCTTGATTAAAAAATTTCAGTGGTAAATAAACTGCCGAGAGGTGGGTTCGAACCTGGGCTCCTTTGATCCACAGGCAGTCACCTTAACCGCATAGCTATTCGCGCACTCTTATTCTGTCACTGACGCAACCATTCAGTATCTTCATAACCCGCTATCTGGAGAAAGTTCATTTTATTAACAAAAGAAAAAAAAACATATTGCACATTCGTATAGGTTCATACTGTTACTATATTTTATTGTCAGGACTTGGTTAATGTCCGTTTTCAAATACACGGAAGCTTTATACATGGGCGCGTACAGTTACGAAGTAAATTATATTTTAATGGATTTCTCACCGCCATTTCTGTCATGAGCACAGGCGGATTGTGCGCATGCGTGAGCGGCAAGAATTCTGCATTTTTCTTTATTAATTTAAAAATATACTGTAACATATTTGTTTATTTTAAAAGACACTCTGCAAATCTACAGGCCAAGAGATTTCGTCAGAGTGCTCTACGAAGTAAATCGGTTCTGTCGTTCTCTCAATATCGTGGTAACAAAAATCACCTCAGTGTTTTAAATGTATAGATAGGCTAGATAACTGTTTTAAGGGGCCTAAGAAATCTTTTTGCACTAATTAACCCCCCCCCCCGTGACTGCAATTTATAAGCAGCGCAAAATGTAACTATTTTCGCAATTCTGCACCAGCGTGATGCAGCCCGAATTGCCAGCCAAAAAGACTTTTTAAAATATTCATACAGGTACACTACTACGGACATATTCTAGGGCTAAAAACGTGGCTTTCAAGTTCATTTTGTCTGTTATTCTAAAAGTAGGGAACGGAGAGGGTTGTCCAAGCTATCAAGTGGACAGTATTACCAGCAGGGTTTCAAAGGGTAAGTATGTAAAATGTGGCGCAATAGGGTGAAACGGTGTAGTTTTGTGCTAATGGGCCTAAATGCAGGGAATGGAGTGGTCTGTCCACAAATTCAAGTGGACAGTGTTACCCACACGGTTCCAAAGGGTAAGTATACAAATTGTGGTTCAGATCGGTGAAATGGTGTAGATTTGTGCCAAAGGGCCTAAATGCAGGGAATGGAGTGGTCTGTCCGAAATTTCATATAGACAGTGTTACTCGCAGGGTTCCAAAGGGTAAGTAACTTACACAAATTTTGGTTCAGATCGGTGAAACGGTGTAGATTTTTTTGCAAAAATGAAAGTAGTTCTAAGAGATCAACACAGGGCGAAAAATTGTGTGTCTGTTTGTGTGTCTTTGAGTCTTGTGTTTCTTGAGTGTGTGTACTCTGAATGTCTGTTCCCCCCTATCAATTCGAACACGGTGAAACCGAATTGAACGATACTTGGTACAGAGGTTGCACTAGCAAAGGGCACCTCAGTGTCATATTTTATATCGCCGCCATCTTGACGGAAACGTAATGGCGGCCACCCAAATGTTCAAAGCTTAAATCAAATTACGACTCACCTAATCATCCGATCTCTACCAAATTTTGCAAGAACATATATTTGTATGGCGAACGTCTTTTTACAGAACTACAAGGTCATCAGCCCAATAGTTTGCATATGGCGGCCAAGTATGTGTGCAAATCGATTCCCCGTATCAATTCAAAAACGGTGAAACCAAATTGAACAAAATTTGGTACAGAGGTAGCACTAGCAAAGGGCACTTCATTAACATGTTTTATATCACCGCCATCTTTACGAAAACGTAATGGCGGCCACCCAAATGTTAAAATCTTAAATCAAATTACGATCAATTTAATCATCTGATCGTTACCAATTATTGCAACATTATAGCCTACCTTTATCTTTGAGAAATCGTTTGACCAAACTACAAAGTCTTCAGCCTAATTATTTGCGGATGGTGGACATGTATGTGTGCAAATCGATTCCACCTATCTATTCAAACACTGTGAAACCGAATTGAACGAAATTTGGTACAGAGGTAGCACTAGCAAAGGGCACCTCATAATCATGTTTCATATCCGTATAACACGTTGTATTTCAACAAGCTACTACAACCAACATTCAAATATACTCCTTGAAAAGGACAAACAGAAGTATTCGGAGGACCAGACGCCTGCTAGCTAACTGGGGGAGACTGTACACGCTTTAGGAGAAAGTAGGCTATATGTTCTTTACTGAACATCTTGATTTATTTATTGGTGCCTTTATTGTGGCGAAGTTAGGGCTCTAGGTCTTCTCTTACACTTAATCACACACAGTGCAACTTACATGAATACTCACATATGTTATTCTTAACCTACCAAACTTAAATACTAGGATTAAATTGGCAACTGCGTGATATTATCTAAGCTATACAAATTACATAATGGAGATTTACTATGGTCATTCACTCACACATTCAAACACAAATTGTTCCAGTTGGCCTACGAATTCAAGAGGAAATCTTTACATGCACGTTTGAAAGTTGTTAGGGATGTACAATTTCTAACGTCACGAGAACAATTATTCCAAATCTAGTTACCGACACGAGGAAAGAGTTACTGAAGGCAGATGATTTTTTATTCATCGTGTGGCCTCCTCAGAGGCCGAGTGCAGGTCTATCTATTCGACGCCCGTGGGAGAACGGATGAAGATGAATGAAACTGGGCAAGAATGTGGAAGGAAGTGGCCGTGGCCTATCAGAAGGTACAGTCCCAGCATTTACCTGGTGTTGAAAATGAGAAACCACGGAAAACCATTTCAAGGACGGCCAACGGTGGGGCTCGAACCCACACGTCTACCGAGTCAGCAGAGAGCTTGGTCCCAAGACCTAACGCTGCGCTTTAGTCAGCTGAGCCACTGCTGTCGGTGGCAGATGAATGATGTAGAGGAATTGCAATTATAGATCCAGATCGCGTGTGACGATCATGAAAGGAAGAAAGGAAACGAAAATTACAAGAGAGATAGTGAGCTGTACTTTCATTGAGAAGTCGATAGATGAGTGTACATATGCGCAGGTTTATTTGTTGTGCTAGTGTTAACCAGGAAAGTAAAGCATAGAAAGGCGACACCTGTGAGGAAATTTTTACGGAGAAAATAAACCTAATGCAGGAATTTAAAGCTCTCTGAAGTTTCTTGTTTTGTACTGTCGAGAATCGCAGCTTATCATACACGATGTGGCATAAGAAGTACAAAGTGTATCTAGGTATTTGCTGTTAACTGGTTGTGGAAGTGATACAGTGCTCCTCCTATGATAAATACTGGCAAAGCAGAGCAGAGACAGCATACATTATCATATTTAAGAGCAGGTTTGTGTTCACCGTAAGTCATGTCTCTCTTCATTTACATCCGACAGCGTCAAATGGGAGGGATTTACTGATATTAACACAGTCATGTCTCCGACACTCTCTCAAATGTATCACTTGTGCAACGTATTAACTCATAGTTAAATTCCCCTAGTTTAATGTCCTTAAACAGCTATGAATACAATTTCATCTCAAGCTACTTCTGTTGGAACTAGTCTTGAACTGGTCATTTTCCTTGAGATTGACTCGAGTGCAGGAGGATTTGGGGGATTCCTTGATTATAGTCCGTGTCACCTATAACCTGAAAACTGAAAAAAAAAATACATGACTTTAAAAAATTCACTCGGATAATCAGTTTCAATAGTAAAGCGATTATCATCAGATACTTTACACTTGATCCGCTAAATATATGTCTACAAATATGAGGGTGATGGTAATACAGACACTTTCTTTAGCGTATGGCTTTTAGTGCAAGGAGTGTCCGAGGACATGTTTGGCTCGCCAGTTTGTAGCTGCTTCTATGCGAACACCCATTGGGTGAGCTACAAGTACCGTCACGTGTGGAGTGTTGTCTGGGGAGGAAAGTTTGAATGTAAGGACGAGGAGTTGGAAGGTAGCGGCTGTGGCCTATAGTTAGGGACCAACCCCGGCATTTGCCTGGAGGGAAGATGGGAAACCACAGAAGACCATCTTCAAGGTTGCCGGCGGGGGATTTCGAACCTCCTCGCCTCCCGGATGTGAGCGTCTGCCAGCATCCACGCCGTAACGACCACGGCTAACTCACCCGGTATACATACACTTATAAGTGGTTTCTGCGGTGTAGTCAGTAGCATGCTGAACTGCCATGCCCAAGATCGTTGGTTCAAACCTGCCCGAAGTCGTAGGATTTTTAAGAGCGTTAAAATCCCTTAGTATGCTTTCCTTCAGAGGGGAACTAAAACTGGCAGGCCCATGTCATAAAATTATAGCATGTAAAAGAACCTACCACTACAATTGTTTGTGTGTAGCCAAATTTGTAGGTTATATTTGGTTGGTTAGAAACGCTCTATAAGTTCCAACGTTCACCGCTAGGTGTCAGTGACAGTGGCTGCCAAAGTACTTGAAATTGAACTCTCTGAGAGCCCACGGGAGTTTAATTAAAATACCCTGCTATGAAAATTAATAAATGTAAAACAAAAATATTGGAATGCAGCCCAAATAAATCAGAAAACTCTATGGATATCAAATTGGCAGGTGAAAAGCTGAAGGAAGTAGGAGACTTATGTTACTTAGGAAGCAAAATAACCAGTGATGGGCGAAGCAAAGAGGACATAAAATGTAGGTTGGCTCAGGCAAGGAAAGCATTTCTACAAAAAAAAAAAGGAATCTATTGACTTCGAATATAGATTTAGGTATTAGGATGTCATTTTTTAAAGCCTTTGTCTGGAACGTGGCGCTCTATGGAAGTGAAACTTGGACTATTGATGCAGCAGAAAAGAGGAGAATTGAAGCGTTTGAAATGTGGTGTTACAGAAGACTGATGAAGATCTGATGGGTAGATAGGGTTACAAACGAAGAGGTATTAAGACGAGTGGGAGAGGAGAGATGTTTCTGGCGACTGCTAATGAAGAGAAGAGATAGGTTGGTAGGACACATACTAAGACACCCAGGAATAGCAAGCTTAGTTATGGAAGGAAGGGTCGAGGACAAGAACTGTAGGGGTAGACCAAGGTTAGAATATGTTAAAGAGATTGCCTCGGATGTAGGGTGTGGTAGCTATGTAAAGATGAAACGATTGGCTCAGGAAAGGGAGGCATGGAGGGCTGCATTAAACCAGTCAAAAGACTGAAGACTCAAACAACAACCCTGCCATGGCCTTTGGCTGCAATTCATATATCTCTATTTAATATGAAACAAGGTCCTCGCTTCTTGGATGTAACGGGTAATCTCGAGAACCACTGGTTGGATTTTGATGTGATTTCCACAATTCTGTAAAGGATATCTCGGCGAAGGGTTCTGTAGAGAAACATTCATTTATGACCAAAGGTAGACGAGCAGTAACGCTTTTTAAGCTTATGCAGGGTTAACCATTAAAAATAGCTATATAGGCTGCTATGAGTGTAAGAATTGCAAAGTTCTACAAAAAAAAAAAAACCGTGACAGCATATCTTTATCTTTAATACACCGCCCACTATAATTGGTTTTACGTTTTAATTTGTTCCAACAATCTCTAATCAGTGGAAATGTAAATTATAGTACTAGCTTCGGAGCAAGTTTACGAGCTACAGAGCGAGCCTATCACCCCAGCTTCGGGCAGCATCAAACTGTCGAGTCGTGTCTAGTTAAGACTTCAGAGAATAGTACATGTGTGTGGAGTTTCGCTGTTCACCTCGGCTTTTCTGAATTGTGTCTGAGACCTGCCGTACGTGCGCCTTTTGTATGCGCTGGGTAAACCGTTAAATATACCGGGCGACGCCGGGAAGGGTTGCTAGTTATAAAACAAAAGTGGTGCGAAGATCGAACTCCTTCAAATACCCAGGGGAATGGATGACCCCAAACATCAATGAAGACCTGGCCATGAACGACAGATGCACCAAACTGGAGAGTGCCTACCACCTGTGCAAGAATATGTACAAATCCAAATCCCTCTCAATGAATCTCAAACTCAGATATTACGGTACTCCAGTGAGACCATCAGTACTCTAGGTGCCTCATAATGCCTAAATATGGTCAGAAAAGGACAACTCCGGAAATTGGAGCTGAAGAACCAGAAGATTCTGCGAAATATCATGGGCCCTATTAAAGAGGAAGGCAAATATAGAATCAGGCACAACAATGAACTGTGTACAAGTGGAGAGCATTACAACAGCCATGAGGAAGAGGAGGCTGATCTTCTATGGTCATATTTTGAGAATGGATGATCAGAGGCTCACCTCCAGAATTTCCAACACTGTCTTTAGAGGGAAAGCAACTAACGCCAAGTGGACTAAATTAGTCAGGAAATACCTTGAAAAATTAGATATTGACCCCAGTAACATCTACGACAGGAATAAATACAGAACATTGATCAGAATATCAGACTCGCTCCAGTCGCTAACAGCAAAAGCAGTGCGTAGGTGTGAAATGGACTCAGGAGCGGAAGGACATTTACAGTGCTAGGATGAAGGAATTATGGACTAAGATGAAAGCTTCCAGAGATAAGAACCACATGGTCCACAACCGGCCCAAACGGAACTAAAACAATTAGTTCCGTGAAGAACTAAAGCCTATTTTAATATATCTTACTTACGTTAATTACCTCTATCAACATACAAAACTTCAGATTTGATAGCTGTAATAGATTCGTAGATATTGAGAACCGTCTAATATTTCGGATGGTCTCCATGATGGATTTATATATATGCAGGTCTCAGAGTACTATTACATGAAGATTATTGTGTACGCGTAGTATTCAAACTTCAATCGCATGCTTAGGACACAAGAAGAAAAACTTAATTTTAAAATTGCGCATAGCTGCCATCTTGAGTTCATGTGGACAATTGAACTAAATTAGATTCCAGTGCATTATAATGTGTCCATAAATTTACTGTGCCATATTTCACTGCACTAAGTTGGTTAAATCGCGAGAAAAATCTATTAAAATGTTTCACCTTCGGTTGGTCGCCATGTTTGTTTTGTATTTTACGTGTTTCTGGAAGTCACATAGCTGAGCTTTTAGTAGTATCCTCTATCACTGTACAAAATTTCAGGATGATATCGGTAATAGTTTCGGAGATATACAGTAGAATGTCGGTGAATATTTCACACAGCCGCCATGTTGGATTTGTAAGATGTAATAACATTTGAAGGAAACGGTCGGGGTCGGCCAAAATTGTACTATGACCTTACGGAGTTTTATTGAAATCGCTCCAGCCGTTTAGAAGTTGTTAGGGGGACACACAGACAGACACACATACGCACACACACCCGGACAAAAGGTGATCTTATAAGCCTATTTTTTTTTCTTAAAATGAAAATAGGCTAACAAGTAGTTCCGTGAAGAACTACACAGCCTATTTACATATATCCTACTTATGGTAATTGCCTCTATCAACATACAAAATTTCAGTTAGTTTGCTGTAATAGATTCGTAGATATTAAGAACCGTCTAAATATTTCATACGGTCGCCATGTTGGATTGTTATATGTATAGGCCATAGGGTCATGTACCATTAAATGAAAATTATTGCGTAGGCTCATTATTCAAACTTTCACTTCGATCGAATGATTACGACACGAGAAATAAGAAACTTAATTTTAGAATTACGCACAGCCGCCATCTTGAGGTTATGTAAACAATTGATCTAAAATACATAGGTTGGTTTTTTAGTTTTGGCACCTTAGTTATAACTTGATTAATAACTCACTTAGATGGTTCCAAGTTTCACAAGCCCTCGATGTAGTCCCCACCGTTGCGTACAACGTGTTCCCAGCGATGCGGAAGTCGTTGGATCCCGTTGGCACTGCCCAATCTATTGATGGTACGAAGAGAGCGCTCGGCAGCCTGCTCCCCACGCTTTGTCACCTTCATCTTCGGGATGAGATCATAGTCGCAGGGACTGATGTCGGGAGAATATGGGGGGTGATAGAGGACCTCCCAGCCCCAGCGATCCAACAATGCCGACACAACGCCTGATGTGTGTGTGCCCTAGCATTGTCATGCAGAACGATGGGTGGTGTAACCATGTGGTGGCGCCGTTTCCTTATCAGAGCTCCTCGGAGATGGTCTTGCAGAAACGAACAATAGTACGCCGCATTAACGGTTTGCCCTCGGGGAACAGTATGGCAGCGCTTCCGTACCATTGAAGTCGTTAAGCAGGCTACCGAGCGCTCTCTTCGTACCATCAATAGATTGGGCAGTGCCAACGGGATCCAACGAGTTCCACATCGCTGGGAACACGTTGTACGCAACGGTGGGGACTACATCGAGGGCCTGTGAAACTTGGAACCATCTAAGTGAGTTATTAATCCAGTTATAACTAAGGTGCCAAAACTAAAAAACCAACCCATGTAGATGGCAGTGCATTACAATGTGCATAAACATTTACTGTACCAGATTTCACTGCGCTCAGATGGTTAAATCGCGAGAAAAGTCTATTAAAATATTTCAACTTCGCTTGGCCGCCATGTTAGTTAGTTATGTAGTTACAGCAGCTACTAGTGCAACTTGTCAAGACTTGTTAGTTATATGAGATTTTTTGTTAAGATATTGTTAGTGATTTTAACCTTCAATTTGGTGGCCGCGAAGGATTCATGAGCTGGATCAGTCTTTTGCTCTTTTCAGTGACTTTGGGGTGGACGCTGATCTCTTTCCCCTTTCTTATCGGCCTTTCATGGCTCTGCATCCTTTAAAGTTCCTACATCGTCATCCTTCGAGGATAGAGGTAATTTATTTTACTTGTCTTACCAGTGTCCCTTATTCCTGTATTTTGTACCTTCTCCTTTCACTAAATTGCCTAGCTCCGTGGCTCAGCGGTATTACCCTTTCACGAATTGATTGGCGGTCGAGATGGGAATTATTCTTACTTGTGTCATTCATCAGTCTGCTACGTTGACAGATACAGTTGCGCGAGTAGGATATGATTCAGCTCCAGTAGCTTCAGTCATCGTTTAACTGTCCGTCGTGACATGAGCTCCTGTGACACTTATCTGCGCTTGTAAGGGCCATTCTACACGAGCGGGTAAACTGCCGCGTTTCGCTCGCCTCCTACTGCGCCAAAATGTTTCAATCTGCACGTGACTGTCAAAATGCGGCGTGTGACCCACCTAGAGCAGACCGCGCCAAAATTGTGCAATGTACAGGTGGTGGTCAAAACGCGGCGTGTGAAGAGAAGCACCTTCTATTCTATTCTTTCTACTGAGACAATTAGTCTACTCGCATCTATACATGGGCTGGGGAGGCGCTCTATCGGCAACTAGAGGAAATTTTCCAATTAAATGCTATGCATGGGTTTTAACTGGGAATGTCTAGGCCGATATAGAGAGCACAGCTTGCATATAGTCGGCCGTGTGGTTACTGACGCGTGTAAACTGCTTGCAAAACGCCACGTGTAGTTTCGTACGCGTGTCTCCCGCTAGCGGGCAGGACGCCTCCTCCCACGACCGGCAAAACGCTCGTGTAGACAGACAAATTCATTACTATAGGATCTGTCCGATGGCGCGGTAGGAGGCGGGCGAAACGCGGCAGTTTACCCGCTCGTGTAGAATAGCCCTAAGACAGGTAGCACGCACAGTGCTGCTTGACTTATGTGCCGACTGCACTCAAGCATCACTGTATCCTCCTCTTCGCCCCGCTACGATTTTCAAAAACGCTGGCAGAGCCATGCTCAGCGGCAATCAAATCTTAAATGGGTAATAACGTTCGCGTCTACTGTGCCCAAGGTTTCAGGATCGATTCCTGGCATCGTCAGTTGGAATTTGAGGGTGCTCATGAATAGGCTACATAATGTGTGTCAGTCAGTGGAATACACAATCACCATTCTTTTCACTTCAAAACTTCATTACGTCAGTCATCTGCCAGTATTCTAAAGAGGAGAACGTAATATGCAGAATCCACCAAAAATGTGCAAGTTCCACCGAAACAAATAGCTTGCCACGGTGGGTGAGTGGTTAACGTGTAGGTCTACTAACCCAAAGCTTGCAGGTTCGCTCCTGGCCATGGTAAGTGATTTTTTTTGAAAGGCGGCAAAAATACGACACGCATGTCATACGATGTTGGCATATCAAAGAAGTAGACAGTGTTCATAATGGCAAAATTAATCTCGGGAGTCTCCGCCAACACAAAGTTCGTCATTTCTCTACTAGAAAGTGCTTAGATCAAAGAGCTTAGATATCTAACCTCCTTGACTTTCATAGTGCTTCAAGGAACAACGAAATTCAACATGCAAGCTACACTTTGGGTGTCAAATAACAAAGCTTGCACCCGGCAACCAAGGCCATACGATATTATTATTATTATTATTATTATTATTATTACCGAAACAAATTTGCAACAAGAAGTTCCGTGAAGAACCATAATAGCATATTTTCATAATATACCGCCGTACTCTTCCATCGTCCCCCAAGGGCTCACTGCTAGTGGAAACCCATCTGAGTCCAGCATTGCTTCCACTTACTTGAGCCTGGCTCCTCCCTTTCATCTTTCCTGTCCCTTGGCCAACTCTTGATCTCTTCCGACCCCGACGGTATTGGGGTGTCCTTGGCCTGGGGAATCTTTCACTTTCGGCTGGCTGCGTGGTTCAGCGGTAACGTTCTTGCCTGCTGACCCAAGGATGCAGGATCGAATCCTGGCGCACTCAGCTGCCATTTGAGGGTGTGCAAATGCGAAGGAGCCATGTCAATAGATTGGATGATGATGATAACAGTTGTTTTAAGGGTCCTAACATCTAGGTTATCGGCCCCTAATGGTTTGGGTGATCGTGAAGATGAAAATGAAATGCAAACTTAAAACAAAAACTATCTACCAAATTATATACTAGAAGAAGAAATGGAAAACAAAAGGAGAATAAGGCAAATAAAGGACAGGAGGAAAAGAAATGCCCTCAACCCTCGAAGAATGCGGATTGAGGGACTTTGAAGGATGGTGAGCCATGAAAGGCAGATAGGAAAGTGAAAGAGGAGAGGGTCCACTCCACAGGTAAGGGACAAAAGGGGGAAAACCGGACCGAGCTCAGGAATCCCTCGGGGTCGCCAAATCCCGAACTCACCAGCCGTGAGCCCCTGAGGGTGTAGCATTATCCAAAGTGCACCAGAAGTGGTGGGGCTACATACAACCTTCCTCCTGTAGGGCCTTGGGCAGAAGGCAGGAGATATCATGAAAAGAAAAAGAAGGCTGACCCCTCGCAGAAGGAGGGTATCAGAAAATATGAGACAAGGGCCAATTAAGGCGGGAAAGGATGAGACTCCCTAGACCTCGGATACCCTAATACCGTCGGGGTCGGGAGAGAACAAGAGTTGACCAAGTTAGGTCGACAGGAAAGAAGACGGAGAGGAGCCCGGCACAAGGAAGTGGAAGCAATGCCGGACTCAGCTGGGGCCCCGTGGTCGCCAACCCACGTCCCACTAGATGTGAGCCCCTGGAGGGATCAATAGATTTACTTCCACGTCAAAGATCCCCTTCGGGGCAAAATTCCGGCACCCCGGCGTCTCTAAAAGCCACAGTTGTTAAAAGGGAAGTAAACAAGTAACATAACCCTATTATATAATACGCTAAGGTGAATGTTTCACAAAACTCAAGCTCCTAAACCAGACGGAGTTAGAAGGCGTGGTTTATGCCAAAATCTTACAAATCGTCTCAATAGCACAGGAAAAATCTTGCATTCCTTGAAACGTCAACGGAAATATATATGTATTTGTTTATAAAGTGCTTTTAAACAAATAAATACGACGATAGCCCCTGGCAGAACTGTGTCGAGTACAGCCCGCATAGCACTAGAGCCGGGAGGGTAGTCTGTACACATGGGGCGCACACAACCCAGTATGCGAGATTTCTCGCATGGGTCCGCTAGTTATTTATAATTTCCTAAAATCATTTCTAAATTAATATTTAGAGAAAATGAATATGAAATTAAAACTTGCACTGAAATATCTGAGGCTGATGACCATGATGTCCAAGCACCTAAATGAAGAAGATGAACTCGCACAGTATTTGTACGTTAGTGTATACTGGGGAGAATTGCAACCAAGGATGTTGTTGTTGTTGTTGTTGTTTCATTTGTGGTGCTTGGACATCGTGATTATTTATCCCCGTGTAATTGGATAAGTGTGAAATTTTGTCTAATAACTTGTGTTAATGTGATGGCTGTATTAATGTGTGTATTTATAATTCAAGTGAGGATAGGGAAAGAAGCGGACGTGGCCTTTGGTACACTACTGAAGACATTTCATTACAAGTTATCTTATTTTCTTGAAATTGATATCACCGATTCCAAAAATATAAACTAGTGCATTTTTGTCAAAAATGAAAAATTAAATACATTTGGGGGGTCTTTTTCAAAGATTAATCACAAAAATAACGTCCATTTTTAGGACGCGATATCTTTGCTCTTTTTAAACTTAATTGAGTCATTGTTGTCGCAAATTGATCTGCTGTATGTTGAGAATGTTTTATAGCAGAATCGTTTTTGTATTATTGATTGAGGCAAATATATTAGCTTTGTTTTACAATTTACGTTATTTTGATTGAAAAAATAAATTAATTGTGGGGGAGGGGCGCGACCCCTAATTTCAATTTAACAGCTTCATTCTGCTTTACAACATAGCTGCATTATTTGTCTAAATTTTAGTTTTTAAATGAAACTAATATGTGCATTCTAAGTGGACATTCTGACTGCCAAAGTCAAGACAAATACTGAAAAAAAAATGAAGTGAGAGAAATCGTAACTTAAAGTTGAGACACACATTTAGAGTAAAGAGTCTTACTTTTCAACTCCTAAAAACTGCCTTTTCTTTGGATTTTAGGTCAATCTTCTGCATTCTCCGACCCGTGAGTGTCTCTTACATTGTTTTAGTTCTGGAGTAGACTGTTTCAAAGCCAGATTAATGTGTGCTTTATCTGCTGGCATCTATGCGTCAAAGTGGCAGCTGCTGAAAAGCGTGCACACCGAACAATAAAGTGAATACAAATGAGCTAAACAACAATAAAACTAGTATAAACTACATATTTCTGGAAAGTAGAGAGGACATACTATCGAATGAGACAATAAAAAGAATTCGCAAATTTTCTTGAAAATGACTAATGGAAGGGTCAATGAATACCTTAAGATAGGAACCATCCCGGTATTCGCTTGGAGTACAGTAGAAGTGGGTAAACCACGGAAATCTACTTCCAAGGTGGTCGAGGTGCGAATCGAACTCACCTTTTCTGAGTTTTGTATCACGAAATTGAGTAGTCTCCGTTCCAGCCCTGAGATCCCAGGAAAGGAATAAGCACGGTAGTTACTGGATTGAGGAGGAGCAACATATATGGTAGAGGTATTTCCTATTTCACAACTACTGTGTTAATTAATTGCGTAAATCGTTGCAACTCGGAAATAACATTTTAATTGAAGAACATTTCCCATTAATGTGTTAACAAGTTTACGTCAATCATTTGTCTCCGTGAAATGAATTGTATCTAAAACTCCAATGCGACAGAAAAGAGAAAACAACTCGGACATGGTGTGAGGCTTTAACTCAGAGCGAAATTATTTGATGATGATGATGATAATGATGATGATAATTATTGTTGTTTTAAGGGGCCTAACATCTGGATTATTGGCCCCTAATGGTCTGGGTGATAGCGAAAATGACAATGAGACGGAATCCGTAACGAAAATTAGCGGAGATTGTTAAAGATTGGAAAAACACACTAAAAGTAATTTAGAGTGGAAAACACTGGCAAAATGGAATTTAGAAGGAAAATACTCACAAAAGTAGATTGAAAATACGCACACAATGCAGGTTAGATTCAAAATACTCACAAAATGCAATTTAGATTCAAAATAATTACAAAATGAAATTTTGATGGACAATACTTACAAAATGTAATTGAGATTCAAAATACTCACAAAATGCAATTGAGATTTAAAATACTTACAAAATACTCAACCTACAGAAAGCAATTTAGATTGAAAATACTTGCAGAATGTGGTTTAGGTTGAAAATACTTACAAATTAATGCAATTAAAATTCAAAATACTCACAAAAATGCCACCCCCGCATTCAAAGACTTACTAAAAATAAATTTAGATTGTCAATCCTTACAAAATGCAATCGAGGTTGAAAATACTCGAAAATTGCAATTTAGATTGAAAATAATTACAAAATGTAGTGTAGATTCAAAAAATTCACAAAATACAATTTAGATACACGGGAAGCCAATTCACAAGAGCAGAGCGGGAATATTGAGGAGAAAAGGAAATACGTATAATGAAAAGAAAAATAAGGCTGATCCCTCGAAGAATGAGGTATCAGGAAAGATGAGAGAAGGGCCAATTAAGGTGGGGTCGGAAGAGAACAAGAGTTGACCAAGAGAGGTCGACAGGAAAGAAGGCGGAGACGAGCCCGGCACAAGTAAGTGGAAGCAATGCCGGAATCAACTGGGTTCCCGTGGTCGCCAACCCATGTCACAGTAGATGTGAGCCCCTGGGGGGGGGATATTATTTAACTTGTGACATGTTTCTTCCTCCGTGACTAGCTGTTCCAAGACGCAGTAAACGGACAACTACTCGTATGTGGCCTGTTTCCTTGTAGGCACTTCATGTTATGTAGGCTATGGACCCACTCGTACCTTACATTTCTCCCCACCCTTCAAACTTTCACAGTTCTAACACTTCCGGCAAGTAACTGAATTACGAACATCATTTAATGTCATAGACTAGTCCAGGGGTGCACAACACGCAGTTTATGAGGCCGCGGATACATATTTTGCACTATTCGAACGTGAATATATTGTATACTAGCAGTACCCGGCATGCGTTGCAATGCCAATCAAAGAAAGTGTTGGTATTGTAACTTTGTAGGTTGAAGTGCTTTTGGATTCCCAATATTGTTTTTCTTTATCCGTTAACCACCTCCAAACTATTGTAAAATTGATTTACTATCTCAAAAAAATCATGGGAGCGTGCTCAACAACTCACCAAATTTTCATCGCAATGAAATGAATGGTATATGAACGCATACGGGACTTTGTTGAAACGATTCGAGCGCCGTCCCCATTTGTTGAATATACTCGTACGCTACCTATTGTAAAATGGATTTACTAAGTGAAAACCTTTCCTGGCATGTACACAACAACTCATGAAAGTTTCATCGCAATCGGATGAATGGCATATGAACGCATACGGGTTTTTTCTTAAACGATTCGCGTGACGACACTCATTTGTTGAATCTACTTGTGCGCCACCCATTGAAAAACGGATTTACTAATTCATACACCTTCACAGGACTGTGCTCAACTCCCCAAAGTTTTATGATAATTGGATGAATGTTATATGAACGCATACGAGACTTGGTTGAAACGATTCATGCGCTGTCGCCCATTAATTGAATCTAATCGTGCGCTACCAATTGTAAAATGGATTTACTAAATCATAAATCTTTGCGGGAGTGGAAACAACATTTTTCCAAATTTCATTGCAATCGCATGAATGGTATATGAACGCATACGGATTTTTTTAAACGATACGCACGCCGTTACTCATTTGTTGAATCTACTTGTGCGACACCTATTGTAAAGTGAGAGTACTAAGCCAGAAACGTTCCCTGAAGTGTACACAACATCTCACCCAAGTTTCATCGCTTTCGGACAAATGGTATATGAACGCATACGGGACTTTGTTCAAACGCTTCGCGCGCCTTCGCTCATATGTTCAATCTACTTGTGCGCTACATATTGTAAAATGGATTAACTAAGCCTGAAACTTTCCCACAAGTGTACACAACAACTCACCCAAGTTTAGTCGCTATCAGACGAATGGTATATGAACGTATACGGGACTATTTTGAAATACTTCGCGCGTCGTCGCTCGTTTTTTTAATCTACTTGTGCGATACCTATTGAAAAGTGAATTTACTAACCCAGAAACCTTGCCTGTAGTGTACACAACATCTCACCCAAGTTTCATCGCTATCAGACGAATAGTATATGAACGCAAACGGGACTTTGTTGAAACACTTCGCGCATCGTCGCTCATTTGTTGAATCTACTCGTGCGCCACCTATCATGACATGGATTTACTAAGACAGAAACCTTGCCTGTAGTGTACACAACCTCTCACCCAAGTTTCATCGCTATCGGACGAATGGTATGTGAACGCATACAGGACTTCGTTGAAACGCTTCGCCCGTCGTCGCTCATTTGTTGAATCTACTTGTGCGCTACCTATTGTTAAGAGGGTTTACTAATCCAGACACCTTCCCTGAAGTGTACACAACATCTCACCCAAGTTTCATTACTATCAGACGAATGGTATATGAACGCATAGGGAACATTGTTAAAACGCTTCGCTCGTCGTCGCTCATTTGTTGAATCTACTCGTGCGCTACCTATTATAATATGGATTTACTAAGAGAGATACCTTGCCCGTAGTGTACACAAGCTCTCACCCAAGTTTCATTGCTATCGGACGAATGGTATGTGAACGCATACAGGACTTTGTTGAAACGCTCCGCCCGTCGTCGCACATTGGTTGAATCTACTCGTGCGCTACCAATTGTTAAGTGGATTTACTAAGCCAGAAACCTTCCATGAAGTGTACACAACATCTCACCCAAGTTTCATCACTATCAGACGAATAGTATATGAACGCATACGGGACTTAGTTGAAACGCTTCGCTCGTCGTCGCTCATTTGTTGAATCTACTCGTGCGCTACCTACTATAACATGGATTTACTAAGCCAGAAACCTTGCCTGTAGTGTACACAACCTCTCACCCAAGTTTCATCGCTATCGGACGAATGGTATGTGAACGCATACAGGACTTTGTTGAAACGCTTCGGCCGTCGTCGCTCATTTGTTAAATCTACTCGTGCGCTACCTATTGTAAAAAGATTTACTAAGTCAGAAACCTTTTCTGGAGTGTGCACAACAATACAACCAAAGTTTCATAGCAATCGGATGAATGGTATATGAACGCATACGGGACTTTGTTTAAGCGATTCGCGTGCCGACACTCATTTGTTGAATCTACTCGTGCGCTACAACTTTCATATTTATTCACCTTTTGAACCTTCTTTGGACTTCCACAAATTATTCAAGACCAAAATTAGCCAAATCGGTCCATCCGTTCTCGAGTTTTAGCGAGACTAACGAACAGCAATTCATTTTTATATATATAGATAGATACGGTATATTGTGAATGATGAGATTTTTCCTATTATTGAAGGCCCTAGTTGCAATAAGAAAATTATAAAAATGGTTCGTTAAAAATAAATTTAAAAGTAACCTATTATTGGACAGATTTTAAGTTTTGCATAACCAGACTGCTGCAAGGTTCAGACTGACTGTGGAGTCACTCTTGCAATACAGGGTCTTTCATATAAAGTAAGAACAGCAAGCGGCAGTTTTGTTATTCGCTGCTGCGCACAGTGGGTCAAAATCGAAATCTAGGAGGACAAAATTATTTTTTCATAATTAAAAAATTAAAATGTATTACTTCTACAGCATTCTCATACAATTGCCGCTCACTATTCTGGGATATAAACGCATCTTGGCGTAAACCTGTCACCACTGTTCGAACAGTCTGAATCGGAGGGTGAATGTAAGTGGCTATGGTTTGGTCGTCTTTGTGGTTAGTGTGATGCTTTAAGATGGAACATGCAGCTGAAGGTATGATCTTTGTAGCGAGTTTCAGTTATTAATGGGCGTAATTGTTACGTAATTTTAGCTATATTTGCATTATATAATATTTAACTATTATTTTTAAAAGTGTATTTTTACTTAGATTTTTAGTATGTCGCGTCACTCTGCGTCACTTTCTACTTAATGTTAAAATGTATATAAAGTCCTGTAGTTTACGCCTGTTATAAGATTTTTTTGCATCTTTTTGCAAATTACTTAGTTATTTTACGTTTTAGAAGATGCCGCGCGACCAGTTCTCTCACGTTTACAACCGTTTGAAGGACTGGATTCGACGATTATGATAAAAGTGGAACTTTGTGACTTTGTTAAAAGTAAATTAGGGGTAGAAAATTGTTCTGAAGAGATAACTGAATGCTCTATCCAGCTCTTAGTCATAGACAATTTCTTGCATGTGTAGACGTTGCTTAAAAAAGGTCTTAACTGATGTTTATTATGAAGCAAACAAATTATATACGTTGCTTTCACTCTAAATTCATGATTGAAACGTAAAAATAATTTTGTTTTCCTAGATTTCGATTTTGACCCACTGTGCTGCGGTGGCCTTGGCCGAGCTTGTGGCGCGCTGTGGCTCCCTGCTGTAGTATTGAAATCGCGCACATAGTACACTACATACTCGACCTTGCAATAAGCGTACAGGTGTTCAGTCGCCAGTCTGAACCTCAGTTGCTAACGTGGTGAGACAGTTATCATTGCAACATCGTATTTTTGTATGTAAGACTTATTGTAACAAATTTTAATAAATCCTCACACATTGGAGGAACTGAAAAGAAACATAACGCATAGAATCAGAAACATTACAGTGGCAGAACTCACTCGCGTCAGCCAGAATGTGGTTACCACATACAATGCCTGTATAACCTAGGAAGGACGACACATCCAGCCTCTTTTATAAGGTAATATTTCATATAGGACTGTACACACGCTTAGAGCAGGGGGCCGTGGCGCGCCACAAGCTCGGTCAAGGCCACCGCAGCAACGGATAACAAAACTGCCACTTGGCGTTCTTACTTTAAATGAGAGACCCTGTACAAGTGGATGTGAACTCGTGACTGATACACCGACTCGTCGTTGTGCGGCAGGGGAGGATGAGGGCACTGTCTGACCTGTCTGACTTTGATGTTAAGAATTCTGTCGTTTGTAAAAATAAAAATTTACAACCTTGTGATAGTATTATTTTATTTTATATACCCCTAAACCTTTTCGAATTAGGAGTAAGTTGATTGTAAATCAGTAATTTGATAGCTTAATAACGGAATTTGCCAAAAAAAACTCAAAAATGGATTTAAATAATTTTGTCTGCTGGTAAAATAGGTTCAGTGGCGGATCCAGGGCTTGCGGGGCCCTGGGTGATATGATAAGGTGGGGCCCACAACAATAGGAATTTTAAAAAATCAAATTGAAAATAGTTTTGTAATAATAATAAAATAAAGAATAGTTACCATATTTGGATACACTACAGTACATTATTTTAACAAAATTAAAGAAACCTATCCCCTAGATGAAGATTATGTAAACTATGAAATATTAAAATCACTTTGCGACTTATTTTTCCGGCTGAAGTCTTATATTATTTCACTGAAATCTAAACTTGCTAAACGGTCACGGGAGGTCATAGCTGCACTGAGAAAAGAATATGAATTATAAATTAGTTTGAAACGTATAATTAATTAATTAATTAAATTTTAAAAATCTTTGGCGTGGGCCCCCCCGGACCGCGGGGTCCTGAGCGGTCGCCCTCCCCTAGATCCACCCCTGAATGTGTTATTCAGAAAATTGTATAGTTAGCTTTAGCTGTAGGGTTTGGCAAGTGCCTATGTGGAAAGGTAACTTGCGGTCCGCCACTTATTATGTAAAAATATACTTGGCCCGCACTTTTAGAAAAGTTGTGTACCCCTGAACTGGACCTTCCATGAACACTATTCCCTTTTTTATTAATTAATTTTCCATGTTTTCTCCGCTTATCCAAACGTAAAGTACACACTAAACGTTTCTTGCGAGGTGCCAGCATGATAACACGCGGTAGACTGAGGATTGTTCACCGGAAACTCACCCATACCTGGCCGATTAGATTCGCAGTTTGCCTTTTCTACCATTATTAACTCTAGACTGAGTCAATAAAACTCAACCATATTCGGTCGATTGGATTAGCAGTTTGCCTTTTCTACTAGAATGAACGCTAGTGTTAGTCAATTGCAGAGATTCACTTAAGCCTTTATAACTACTTACAGCTGCTTTCCACAGCGGATGAGTGGTTATCGTGTCGGACTACCAACCCCAAGCTTGCAGGTTCGTTCCTGACCATGATGTGTGATTTTTGAAAGGTGACACAAATCACGACACGCATGTCATACGTTGTTGGCATGTTAAAGAACCCATTTGAGGTCAGTAGGCCGTGTTCATAATGGCAAAATTAATCCGGGGATTTTCCGCCAGCACACAGTTCCTCAATTCTCTACTAGAAAGCGCTAGAATGTCAAGGAGCTTCGATATCTAACCTCCTTGACTTTCATAGCGTTCCAAGGAACGACAAAATTCGACATGCAAGCTGCTCTCTGGGTGTCAAATAACAAAGCTTGCACCTGCAACCGAAGGCCATACGATATTATTATTACTACTTCCGGGGTGAAAATTTTTCAAAACATCAAAATGATGCCGGAGGTTCTTGAACCAAGGAACACTTAAGAGAAAAAAAATTGATTAATGCAGCCAAGGGCCATGTATTTTTCTTTTCAGGACGGGTCAGGGAAGGGATATTGGAAGGAAATCGGCCGTGGACCTATTGAAAGGATCCGTCATGGCATTTGCCTGGTAGTGAAAATGGGAAACCACGAAAACCATTTTCAGGACGGCCGAGGTGGAATTCAAACCCACGCTCTCCCAATGCCAGAGAGCGCTCTCGGCCACCGCGGCCGGTAGAGAGAATGAATTATGTAAATAAGTTAATTTGGCTAGGATTTGATGATGATGATGATAATTGTTGTTTTAAGGGGCCTAACATCTAGGTTATCGGCCCCTGATGGTTTGGGTGATCGTGAAGATGAAAGTGAAATGCAAACTTAAAATTAAAGCTAACTACTAACCTACATACTAGAAGAAGAAATGGAAAACTAAAGGAGAATAAGGCAAATAAAGGACAGGAGGAAAAGAAAGGCCTTCAACCCTCGAAGAATGCAGGTTGAGGGACTTGGAAGGAAGGAGAGCCATGAAAGGCAGATAGGAAAGTGAAAGAGGAGAGGGTCCGCCCCAAAGGCAAGGGACAAAAGGAGGAAACGGACCCAGCTCAGGAATCCCTCGGGGTCGCCAACTCTCGAACGCACCAGCCGTGAGCCCCTGAGGGTGTAGCATTATCTAGGGCGCACCAAAAGTGATTGGGCTACATGCACCCGGTCTCCTTGAGGGCCTTGAGCACAAGGCAGGAGATAACATGAAAAGAAAAAGAAGGCTGACCCCTCGCAGAAGGAGGGAATCAGAAAAGATGAGACAAGGGCCAACTAAGGCGGGAAAGGAAGAGACTCCCTAGGCCTCGGATACCCTAATATCGTCGGGGTCGGAAGAGAACAAGAGTTGACCAAGTGAGGTCGACAGGAAAGAAGACGGAGAGGAGCCCGGCACAAGTAAGTGGAAGTAATGCCGGACTCAGATGTGGCCCCGTGGTCGCCAACCCACGTCCCACTAGATGAGAGCCCCTGGGGGAGGCTAGGATTTGTATCAACTCGAAAACGAAAAGCGATTTTAGGCTGGAAGTGACTTTCGTTATTTATTTCTTTTTTAGTTTGATAGAGAATAGCTACAATATGCATAAATAAAACAAGAAGTTCCGTGACGAACTAGAGTCTACTTTTCTTAAAATTTAAGATTCATTCCAAACATAAATCTATATGGACCTATCTAGAATAATGACGAAATAAAGTTGCTAATATCGAAATTTCTAATTAGTTTGAAATATACTTGGCGTAATATAGCCTAATAGAGCACTAGAGTTGGCAGCCCTGGTGACTGAATATATTCTTGGTTCCATCTCCTAAGGTACAGAACACAAAATTTGGTTCAAGTCCAATGGATACCATGGACGTTACATGCAGTTAGACATTGGCTCTATCGGCGTGTGTAAAATCATGTTGGCAACAATTTCATGCATGTGTTGGTCAGAAATAATCTGAAATATTATGATCTATTGTTATGCCAATTTGGGATGAAATCCAATTGATAGTATAGAAGTTACATGTATTTAAAAATTGTTCCTATCAGCAGGTTTAGAGTCATGTTGGTAGCACTGACATAAATTAGTTACTCCAAATTAATCTAGAATGAAAGCTACTATACGTGTGCAATGCTTAAAGCTGTTGGCTCGCATAATTTCTGATATATTGGTATTTGGATAAAAAAATAGAGAGAGCATTTATTAACAGTTGGCAGCCCTGGTGGTTCTTAGGAATACGCTCAGTCCTATCTGTTAGTACATTCGAAATTAGGTTGAAATCCATTTGTTAGTATAGAAGTAACATGCATTTAATGTTGGACTGATCAGCAGGTTTAGAATATTGTTGGCAACACTGTCATGTATGGCCTCCTGGAAATTAAACTGAAAACATATTATCTATATGTGTGCCAATTTTGGAATAGTTGCCATGTGTACCTTCCAAGATATCCAACATGTAGCTCAAATTTCAATTGCGGTTTTTCAGCAGTTGGTAACACTGACATCATTTTCATGTATGGCATTGAGATGTTTCGGTATAGATCTTTACTCATACCAAATTTGGTTTCGATTGCTGCAGCCGTTTAGGAGTTGATAGGGACACACACAGACAGACAGACAGACAGACAGACATTTTCCCAGATCGATCTCATAAGTCTACTTTTTCCCCATTTTTGCAAAATGTGAAAAGTTGGCTAAAAATATCAGAAAGATGGACAGTAATAAATGAAGTGGTATACAGAGAACTGGAGCCCATCACTGATACTATTCGGAAGAAACGGATTTCATTTTTGGTCACATCACGAGGACACCAGAAACCAGGTTATCTAGAAAAATTGTAGTGAAACTTTGGAATATGAAACAACAAGTAGGATGGATGGATTAAGGAAATTAGAGAAAATATGTAAGAATTAGAAATAACCTTGGATGACTTGGAAAACAAAACAAAAAAAATAAAAAAGATACAGTCTGTCTGAGAGACTAGACTTCATCATTTCAAATGACGCATGCTACAAATGCTACACATGTTAAAAAGGCTCGAAGCCCCAGGATTCTTTCAACAGACTCCATTTCCCATTAACTTAGGCTGCCCGCACGGGCACCTCTTTAAGGGTCACCCTGTATTTGAGTTTGACATATTTTACAACTCTTCAAGGGTCACCCATTAGTTGAATCAGATATCTCGCAAACCTCTTTAAGGGTCACCCTGTATTTGAATTGAATCTAACATACTGTACACCTCGTTAAGTGTCACCCTGTATTTTGCTCTGACATCCTGCACACCTATGGCATCTTGTATATCTCTTGAGGAGGCACCCTGTATTCCTGTCTGACGTCACGCACTCGCCGTCTCCGTATCGCATAACGCCAGACCCCAGCAGTAAACTCAGACCCGGTGCATATGTACTGAACAACATGATGACTTCATACACGCCGTAACCGTAACGCATAACGGTAGACCCAAGCATAACGACGAAGTCGACAAGATCATTTGAAATGATAAAACTGAAAGATGTACAAATAAGATTTCAGGCAAAAATAGACAAACCTAATACAATAAAAGATTATTTACAGACGAAGAACGCCTGAGAAGATCAGAGCGAATGGGCAACTCGGAAAGGAAACTTACTGAAGAAGAGGACCAAGAAATGATTGACTGAAGTGGTCCAATGAGGCCGTAAAAGCAGAAGAATAAGAATAAGAATGAGAATGAGAATAATAATAAGAATAAGAATAAAAATAAGACTAAGACTAAGACTAAGAATAATAAGAATAAGACGAAGAAGATGAAGAAGAGGAAGAAGAAGAAGAAGGAGAAGAAGAGCTCTCCAAGACTCACAATTTGAAACCTTTCCGGATCCTTTAGTCCTTCAACAATTGGCACAATTGAGGAAGTTGCTTAATTTTACGTTATTGCTAAGATGGGGGGGGGGGACCCCTACTTTGTCTGAAGGAAATGTTTTCAATATTAAAATCCCACTTCTTCGTTTGTAAATCCAACCCGCGCTGTCTGTTGCACTGATCCACCGAGAAGCACACTGCTTGTCGTGTACTTTATTAAAAATAACTAGCTGTTAGCATTAGAAATTCCCTGCAGTTCTTCGTAAGACTTTGAGTGGAGAAGATTATTTAAGTTATTGCAGAATAGTGAACAACAATATCCAGCAAGAGACGAAGCAATTTCATTTCTATTTCTGGCAGAATAATTCTCAAAGCTTCTTGGAGCGAGTCTCTTTCAGAAACCTTTCAAAAGGATTTTATTATGCACAGAATTTAAATCCTCCTCGAGAACTATAAGCTGCAAGTTCGTTCGGTCTCCACTGAAATAAATAAACACGCATCGTTACCTCGATGGTAAAATAACCAAGTTCTGCGCTAAGCAGTGGCGGTGTGTGGTATCTTTCTTCTGGGGATACCTTTTCCATACTCTTCAGCAGAAACTGTAGAAAACCATTGTTGAGAATGCAACTGACATATGTTTGAACTTGACAGAGACGAAGCGGTTCCATTTCTATCTCTAGGAAATAATCCTCAAAGTCTCTTGGAGCGAGAATCTTTCCGAGACCTTCCCAAAGGATTTTATTATGCGAAAATTTAAACCCCCTCGACAACTATACGTCTAGGGGCTGACGACCTCGTAGATCCGCCCCTTAACCCTTTATAGGTTACTGGTCTCTAATTTAACCACCTATTATATGGACAAATGATATTATCAAAGATGCAGATGGTTGAATCTTTTAGCCAAATATCAACGAATTTTGTTTTGGAAGTGTTAATATTTCTGAAAAACAAATATGCTTTTATCTCCTTGGACTAAAGCGCTTGATAATTGCTTTTAAGGAAAACAATTAAAATTGAAAAAATAATGAATAAATATGATAATAAAAATTTAAATTCGAAACAAATATGCTTGTAAAATAAAAAGTAAATAAGCTTAAAAAATCAAAATAATCATTCCATCAGTCTAACCCACATGATTTCTCGATTTATGCACACAATAGAAGTACATAAGCGTATAAAAATACAAATCATACTAAAACTCAAATTATACTAATTTTATCATCTTAATTTTAAGATAGTAAATACAACTCACAATTATATTTAAAAAATATGAACTTTAAAATGTAAAAGAAAATAAAATAAAATGAAAATGAGTCTAAAATATTTCAAATTAGTTTAAATATCTATAAAAATAATATAAGAATATTCTGCTCTATAAAGGGTAAAAAGAACAATAACTAACAACTATAAGTCTCTTGGCTGTCACTGCGGAGGCCCGAGTTTCATTTTCGGCTTGCCAAGATTTTTAATTCTGCTCCGAGTGCTGGAATGGGGTACACTAAGCCACGTAAGAGAAAACTGAGAAGAGGCGGAATCGATTACTACCTCAGCCATTCTTGAAGTGGTTCTTCGTGGCCATGGCTGCTTCCTACTCAAATCCTACCCCAATTACAAATATGCACACAGTACAGACATCACAGTGATACAGGTTATCAGACAAATTATGCACACACCTAAGCACACGGGGATACATGATTAGGATGTTGCAAAGTCTTGAAAGGAATCAACAACAAACAACATTTTTGATTACACATTTTCTGCAATTACTGTGAGCCATTCTTCTTTATGCGTCTTGAAGAATTTGGGATGAAATTGAACTTGAAGAAAACGGAATACCTGGAATGCGGTGACCAAACTGATGGCACGATCACTGTTGGTGAGGTTCAACTTAATAATGAGACCCAATTCAAATACCTTGGGTCATGCATCACCTCAGACTGCAGCACGATTCCTGGTGTCAAAACAAGAGTCACTGCCGCATGGATGAAATGGCGCCAAGTTACTGGAGTCCTATGCGATAAGAAAATTCCATTACATTTAAAATCTAAGGTATATCGCACAGTGATTAGACCGGTGGCCCTTCATGGATCTGAATGCTGGCCTACAACATCGAAGCACGAACAGGCACTTCATGAAATGGAAATGAAGATGTTGCGGTGGTCCAATGGTATGACTCGACTGGACCATATTAGGAATGATGCCGTGCGGAAGGATTTCAAGGTTGCCCCAATCACAGAGAAAATGCGTGAATCACGTCTGCGGTGGTATGGACATGTGCTCCGTAGCAGTGAAACCTCAGTTGCTAAGACTGCCCTTCAACTAAATGTGGAGGGTCGTCGACCTCGAGGGCGACCTCAAACACGCTGGTTGGATAGGGTGAGAGATGACATGCGGCTCACTAAGCTCCGCCCCCGAGACGCTATGGATCGATTGAAGTGGAGGAAACATTGCAGGAAGGCAGACCCCACATAAGTGGGAAAATGCAAAGAAGATGATGATTCTTCTTTATCAGGCTATTGGTTTATAAACAAGTAGTTCCGTGATGAACAAAAGAGCTACTTTTCTTAAAATTTAAGATTCATGCCGATCTATATAGACCTATCTAGAATAATGCCGAAATCAAGTTGGTAATACTAACATTTCTAAGTACTGCAGTTTGAAATACACCTGAAATAGTGTAGCCTAATAGAATAACGTACTACAGTTGGCTGCCCTGGTGACTCTGAATATATTCTTAGTTCCATCTCTTAAGGTATTGAATGCACATACAAAATTTGGTTGAAATCTAATGGATAGTATGGACGTTACATGCTGTTTGATAATGGGGTTATCTCTACGCGAAAAATCATGTTAGGAACAATGCCATGTATGTGATACTCAGAATTAATCTGAAATATTACGATATATTATAGTGCCAATTTTGGATATAATTCATTTGTCAGTATATAAATTACATGTAATTAAAAATTTAAACTGTCAGAAAGCTTAGAATCATCTTGGCAGCCCTGAGATACAATAGTTACTCCAAATTAATCTAGACTGTCAGATATTATACGTATGCAAAGCTTAGAGCCGATGGCTTGTATACTTTCTGATATATTGATATTGGGATTAAACAGAGAGTGCATTTATTAACAGTTGGAAGTCCTACTGGTTCTTACGAATACGCATAATCATAACTGTTATGGTACACAAAGCACATACGAAATTTGGTTGAAATCTATTTGTTAGTAATTGCATTTAAAAACTGAACCTATCAGGAGGCTTAGAATCGTGTTGGCAGCACTGATGTACATACGTTACACCAAACTAAGGTACATAGTCAAGTACTATACGTGTGCTAATTTTAGAGCTGTTGGCTTGCATACTTTCTGATATATTGACATTAGGGTTAAAACATAGAGAGCATTTATTAACAGTTCGGAGCTCTGGTGGCTCTTTAGTATACTCACAGTCATATCTGTTGTAGTACATATAGTACATAAGAAAATTGGTTGAAATCCAATGCCTTTAGAAATTGGACCTATCGGCAGCCTTAGAATCATGTTGGCAACACTGGCATGTAAGGACTTCTGAAAAGTAATCTGGAATGTTATTTTATATATGTGTGCTAATTTTGGAATAGTTCACATGCATAAATTCTGAGATATCTAACATACAGCTCAAATTTCAATTGCGATTTTTCAGCAGTTTGTAGCACTGACGTCAATTTCAAATATGGTCGTGAGGTATAGATCATTACTCTCACCAAATTTGGTTTCGATAGCTGCAGCCGTTTAGGAGTTGATAGTGGGGGACACACACACAGACAGACAGACAGACGGACAGACAGACACACATTTTCCCGGATCGATCACATAAGTCTAATTTTTCCTCATTGTAGCAAAATGAGAAAAGTAGGCTAGAAATATCACTAATGTTACTTATACCCCCTAGTACTACAGCGCATCAAGGGCCTAGACCTACCAAGCGACCGCTGCCCAACCATTTGACCTGCAAACATTGGGGTGACGTGCGGTCAGCGCAGTGCATTATAATGTGTAAAAACATTTACTGTACCAAGTATCATTGTGTTTTGGATGGTTAAATCGATAGAAAAGTCTATTTAGAAGTTTCAACTTCGCTTGGCCACCATGTTTGTTTTTTAGTTACCAGCTTTTAGAAAATCTCATAGGTGAACTTCTGATACTTTATCACCGTACAAAATTTCAGGGTGATATCGGTAATAGTTTCGGAGATATAGAATGCCGGTGAAATATTTCGCACAGCCGCCATGTTGGATTGGCGAGACGTAGTAAAATTTGAAGTGTACGGTTAGGGTGGCTGAAATGGTGCTATAACCTTACCGAGTATCAATGAAACCGCACCAGCCATTTAGAAGTTATTAGAGGGACACACACAAACAAACACTCATATGCACACACATACAAACACAAGGACAAAAAGTGATGTTATAAGCCTATTGTTTCATAAATGAAAAAAAAAGGCCAAAATATTCCAAAAGTTAGTCAAAACAAGTAGTTACGTGAAGAACTATACAGCCTATTTTCATATATCCTACTTATGTTAATTGCCTCTATCAACATACAAAATTTCAGTTTGATTGCTGTAATACACACATCAAAAAAAGTTTTGCATCACCTCGGTTCCAAGAGTTCCGGAACCTTTAAATACAAAGGGAATAGAGATCAACACAAACAACATTTCAGCTCGTTTTATTGCTCATGAGACCCACACATTGCATGTTGTACCATCATACAGCTAGACTTTCAGCATTTGTGGTCCAGATTGCAGTACACACCACTACCTCTAATACCCAGTAGCACGTCCTCTTGCATTGATGCATGCCTGTATTCGTCGTGGCATACTATCCACAAGTTCATCAAGACACTGTTGGTCCAAATTGTCCCACTCCTCAACGACAATTCGGCGTAAATCTCTCAGAGTGGTTGGTGGGTCAAGACGTCCATAAACAGCCCTTTTCAACATATCCCAGGCATGTTCGATAGGGTTCATGTCTGGCGAACATGCTGGCCACTGTAGTCGAGCGATGTCGTTATCTTGAAGGAACGCATTCACAAGATGTGCACGATGAGGTCGAGAATTGTCGTCCATGAAGACAAATGCCTCTCCAATATTCTGCCGATATGGTTGCACTATGGGTCGGAGGATGTCATTCAGGTATCGTAAAGCCGTTTCGGAGCCTTCCATGACCACCAGTGGCGTACGTCGGCCCCACATAATGCCACCCCAAAACATCAGGGAACCACCACCTTGCTGCACTCGCTGGACAGTGTGTCTAAGACGTTCAGCCTGACCAGGGTGCCTCCAAACACGTCTTCGACGATTGTCTGGTTGAAGGCATATGCGACACTCATCGGTGAAGAGAACGTGATGCCAATTCCGTGGGGTCCATTCAGCATGTTGTTGGGCCCATCTGTACCGCACTGCATGGTGTCGGGGTTGCAAAGCTGGACCTCGCCATGGACGTCGGGAGTGAAGTTGCGCATCATGCAGCCTATTGCGCACAATTTGAGTTGAAACACGACGTCCTGTGGCTGAACGAAACGCATTATTCAACATGGTGGCATTGCTGTCAGGGTTCCTCCGAGCGGCAATCCGTAAGTAGCGGTCATCCACTACAGTAGTAGCCCTTGGGCGGCCTGAGCGAGGCCTGTCATCGACAGTTCCTGTATCTCTGTACCTCCTCCATGTCCGAACAACATCGCTTTGGTTCACTCTGAGACGCCTGGAAACGTCCCTTGTTGAGAGCCCTTCTTGACACAAAGTAACAATGCGGACGCGATCGAACTGCGGTATTGACCTTCTAGGCATGGTAGAACTACAGACAACATGAGCAGCGTACCTTCGTCCTGGTGGAATGACTGGAACTGATCGGCTGTCGTACCCCCTCCGTCTAATAGGCCCTGCTCATGCATGGTTGTTTACATCTTTGAGCAGTTTTAGTGACATCTATGAACAGTCAAAGGGACTGTATCTTGGATACAATATACACAGTCAACGTCTATATGCCGGAGATCTGGGAACCGAGGTGATGCAAAACTTTTTTTGATGTGTGTAGATTCGTAGATATTGAGAACCCTCTAAATATTTCAGATGGTCGCCATGTTGGATTGTTATATGTATAGGCCATAGAGTAATGTACCATTAAAGGAAAATTATTGCGTAGGTTCATTATTCAAACTTTCACTTCGATCGCATGATTACGACACAAGAAATAAAAACTTAATTTTAAAATTCACACAGCCGCCATCTTGAGGTTATGAAAACAAATGAACTAAATTAGATACCAGTGCATTACAATATGCATAAACATTTGCTGTACCAAGTTTCATTCCGTTTGGATTATTAAATCGCGAGAAAAGTCTATTTAAAATTTTCAATTTCGCTTATCCGCCATGTTCGTTTTGTAGCTAACCTGTTTTTGAAAGTCTTATAGATGATCTTACAGTAGTGCCCTTTATCTCCGTACAAAATTTTAGGGTGATACCGGTAATAGTTTCAGAGATATAGAATGCCGGTGAAATATTTCGCACAGCCGCCATCTACAGGTTATGTAAACAATTAAACGAAATTAGATGTCGGTGTATTGCAATCTGTATAAACATACACTGTACCAAGTTTCATTGCGTTTGGTTGGTTAAATTGCGAGAAACGTCTATTTAAAAGTCGCAACTTCGCTTGTCCGCCATGTTCGTTTTGTAGCTAACCTGTTTTTGAAAGTCTTATAGCTGATCTTACAGTAGTGCCCTTTATCACCGTACAAAATTTCAGGGTGATATCGGTAACAGTTTCGGAGATATAAAATGCCGGTAAAATATTTCGCACAGCCGCCATGTCGGATTGGTAAGACGTAATAAAATTTGAAGTGTACGGTTGGGGTCGGCCAAAATGCTGATATGGCCTTACCGAGTTTCATTGAAATCGCTCCAGCCGTTTAGAAGTTATTAGAGTGTGACACACACACACACACAAACACACACTCACGCACAAACACACGGACATAAGGTGATCTCATAAGCCTATTTTTCTTATAAATGAAATGAAAAAATCCACAGCCTGCTTCCAGTCTCCGACCGGGTCAGGAATGGAATGAATGAAGCCCCCATCTAGCGACGAGGATATGAACTGTGCCGGCTGCCGAGGCCTGACGCACTCCTCTGGGGCAATGATTAAATGAATGACAGATGAAATGAAATGATAGTGGAGAGTGTTGCTGGAATGAAATTTTGACAGGGAAAACCGGAGTACCCGGAGAAAAACCTGTCTGCCTCCGTTTTGTCCAGCACAGATCTCACATGGAGTGACCGGGATTTGAACCACAGACCCAGCGGTGAGAGGCCGGCGTGCTGCCGCCTAAGCCACGGAGGCTCTACTCTTATAAATGAAAGAAGGCCAAAAAATTCCAAATTAGTCAAAATACAAAAAATAACAATCAAAATAAGTCAGGTTGGTTGGTTCTTAAGTTTAGGGACTGCGACAACGCGGTCATGTAGCCCCGTGTACTTTGGGTGTGTGTAGAATCTGTCTGATAACCGGTGTTAATTGTGATGACTGTATTAGCGTGTGTTATCTGTTTTTTAATTCAAGTAAGGACTGCAGACTTTTGAATTTTTCGAATAGTTCCTACCTTTGCTGCCAAACGCCACCATCATCGACTCCTAATTCTGAACTTAGCTACCAGACGCCACCACAGTCGGCTCTTGGCAACGAACGTAGGAACCTAAGACCGTTGTTTACATTCTTAATCTATACAATTTAGCTTCACACTGGTGTATTTAGTGTAAGGTTCTTTAACATGCCATAAGACCGCCGGCTTTACTTCCCCTCCGAAGAAAGGCATACTGAGGGATTTTAACGCTCTTAAAAAATACGACGACTTCGGCCGGGTTTCAACCCGCGATCTTGGGCATAGAAGCTCAGCATGCAACCGACTACGCCACCAAAGCCGCCAAAATTAGTCAAAAAACGGTCAATAAGTCCAAATAAATACAAAAGTCAATATAAGTCAAAATCCAAAAAGAAAACATTCACAATTAGTCAAAATTAATGAAAAACAGCTCAAAAATTCAATTGACATTAGTAGTAATTAATCGATTCATCTGGTTCGATTAATCGATTATTTGAAAACTGAAATTATTCGATTAAAAGTACCAGCCCTAGCAGCAAGCCACTGTGCTTTCGTTACACTTCATTTGTTTCTCAGACGCTGCACCGTGCTGTCCAAAATCCCTGAGGCGACATTCCGCTGTTTTAGCATAACCCTCAAGCGCCAGCATGTTCATTTGTTTTAATGCCTCGTGTTCCCTTTGTACTGTTGAATAAAACACGAAGGAGGTTATGGAAGGACACGGCGTGGTCTACTTTTATTATGTTCTGAGACTAGTAAGACCACAACAGATTACATACAGTCATAAAAGACTTCATATTTTAAGAATTTGTACAAGTACATTCTGCCAAAGATTCTACAATATCATGAACCCTATAAATGACATTCACGGATACAACATTCTGTACTGTTCAATGAATCTTATCCTACAGTGCTCATATTGATCTCAAGTACCGGTATTTGATTACGGTTTAAAATGTGATTATTATCAATAATCGATAATGAATAAGCATATCGGTACAATTTATTTTGTTTATATAAAAATCATTCCTGAAAATTCATCTAACATCAATAATAATCGATAGTGAATAAGCAAGAAACTGAAGATGTATACTTTCAAGTCAGTCAACACGCTTTTGCCTAATACCCAATTAGATGAGGTGAGGTAACTATAAGGTGCGTTCAAAAAGTAAAGAGCCGGAGGCTGGAATGCGCAAACCAGTGACTACATCAGCTAATCGTGGCGTGTGTAACGAGGTGTGGTTCCGACCAGAGCGTGGAAGATCACAGCCCGTCGCTAGAGGGCACGCGTGCACGTCACGTGACGATACAAAGCGAGCAGCAGCATGCATCAATCGTCCAACGCTGCCAGTCTCATTCCAAACTGTGACATGGAGGCGTCAAACGAAGAGCAAAGAGGTGTTGTTCGGTTTCTGATAGCGGAAGGAGTAGGGGGAACAGACATTCATCGCCGAATGTCACAAGTGTACGGCGAACACTGCATGCCTCTTGCAAGGGTCAAGGCGTGGTACAAGCGCTTCAGGGAAGGACGGGTGTCGTTAGCCGATGATTCCCGGTCTGGGGCACCCCTCTGCATTACCGATGACAACGTCCAGCTGGTTGATGCACTCATTATCCAGGAGCGCCCAGTGACAATGAACGCCATAGCCGCCGTGGTCGCTCCACGACAATGCACGACCTCATACGACCAACACAGTCACGGCACTCCTGCAGAAATTCAAATGGGAGGTTCTCGGCCACCCTCCATAGAGTCCAGACCTCTCTCCCTGTGATTACGCCATGTTTGGTCCCCTGAAAAGGGCTCTGCGGGGCCAACGATTCACCTCGGACGCCGACGTCCAGCTGTATGTGCGGAATTGGTTCACATCACAGTCCAGGGAATTTTATGAGACAGCCATTCACCGCCTCGTGTCACAGTGGGACAAGTGCCTCAACAGCCAGGTCCAATACTTCTAACATACAGGTACTGGTTTCTGTAATTATGCCTCCGGCTCGATACTTTTTGAACGCTAATTATATGTATATATAACACAGTTTCCTGAAAAGAATTGCATGTATTAATATTATTCACTCATAAAGGGGGGATTTTGAAATAACGCATTTCGAACGTCCCACGGTCATCATCAGCTCCTGATCACTCGAGTTGCAGTTTAAAATTATAGGCCTACTAGCATTAACAAAATGTATTTAGCTATACCTTGTGTAGTAGCTTGTCTAGTCATTCTATGATTAATTTATGATTCGCAGTGAAACTTTTACGGACATATTCTGTGAATGACTTACTAAAAGTCATCTTTCCGCGGGAAACAGCATCATGTCAAAGAATCGCTATTGTTAATTGAAACAATGACATGAAGAATGAATGCGTTCAAAAAGTTACGAGCCGGAGGCTGGAATGCCCAAACCGGTGACTACATCGGCTAATCGTGGCGTGTGTAACGAGGTGTTTGTTCCGACCCGTTCGTGGGAGGTCACAGCCCGTCGCTAGGGGGCACGCGTGCACGTCACGTAACGATACAAAGCGAGCAGCAGCATGCATCAATCGTCTAACGATGCCTGTCGCATTCCAAACAGTGACATAGAGGCGTCAACCGAAGAGCAAAGAGGTGTTGTTTTGTTTCTGATAGCGGAAGGAGTAGGGGGAACGGACATTCATCGCCGAGTGTCACAAGTGTGCGGCGAACACTGCATGTCCCTTGCAAGGGTCAAGGCGTGGTACAAGCGCTTCAGGGAAGGACGGGTGTCGTTAGCCGATGATGCCCGGTCTGGGGCACCCCCCTGCATTACCGATGACAACGTCCAGCTGGTTGAAGTGCCTCAACAGCCATACTTCTAACTGACCGGTACTGGTTTTTGTAATTATGCTTCCAGCTCGTTAATTTTTGAATGCACCTTATATGTATATATAAGACAGTTTCCTGAAAAAAATTACATGTATTAATATTATTCAATCATAAAGGGGGAATTTTGAAATTACGCATTTCGACCGTCTCGCGGTCATTATCAGCTCCTGATCACTAGAGTTGCAGTTGTTAATTATAGGCCTACTATTATTAACAGAATATATTTTTCTATACCTTGTGTAGTAGCTTTTCTAATCAATTTATGATTAATTTATGATTCGCAGTGAAACTTTTACGGACATATTCTATGAATGACTTACTAAAAGTCATCTTTCCGCGGGAAACAGCATCATGTCAAAGAATCGCTATTGTTAAGTGAAACAATGACATGAAAAATGATAATACATCCAGGAAACAATTAACAGTAAGTTATGTTCTAAGCCCAGAGCGTTCATATTTATTATTTGAATAAAAGTAATGTGATCGGTTTTCTTTGCTGGTCAGGTGAAGGTTAAATCGTGCTCCGCGCCTTTGTTGAGCATAATTTATTAAACATAATAACAATCGTCTAATAATAATGCAAAATCGTAAAGCAAAACATATGAAAATTGTGACGCGTGGATCTTTATAAATGAGGCTTCTTCTTCTTCCTCTTCTTATGCCTTATCCGATACGGACGTTGGCTAAAACCATGGCTAACACCTTCTTATTCTGTGCAATCCTGAAGAGTTCCGTGGAAGACAACCCAAACCACGTTCGCAGATTATCCATGCAAGTTATTCATCTCCTTTCCGGACCACGCTGACCTTGAATTTTACCCTGGAGTATAACTTGGAGCAGACGGTATTTTGGATTCCTTATCATGTGTCCCAAGTATTTCAATTTCCTCTTCTTAATTGTGTTTAACAGCTCAGGTTGGCTGCTCACACGCTTAAGAACTTCGGCATTAACCACATGTTCTGTCCACGAGATTTTAAGAATCTGCCGGTATATCCACATTTCAAAAGCTCGAATCTTCTTTTCTCTTACTACCGACAAGGTCCAAAGCTTCAACACCGTAAAGAAGGGTGGAGACAACATAAAACTTCACAATTCTTTTCTTAAGCGTCATACTGAGATCTCGACAACATAGTAGTTGTTTCATTGTCATAAATATGGATCTAGCCTTCTCTATACGGCATCTTATTTCAACCGAAGTATCCCAATTCTCATTAATATTCTGTCCTAAATAAACAAAACTCTTGACTCGCTCACTCTGATGTCCATCGACCAAAAGGCGTACCTTATAATCACAAAAACATTACAGAAGACTGAATTAATAAATTATTTTCGATCTCGGTGTAATAACTCATATTTCCTGCGAAAATATACTGCCGAAATCTGGTTCTGGACTTAAATTTAAAAAATATGTAGAAGTTGAAAAATTTAGGCATAAATCTCCTTAAATCGACACTGCCAATAACGTCCAAAATAAGGAATTTCGGTTCTTTCTAGACGTTAAATTCTCACTCAGTGGTGATACTTCACTTTGAATGCCCTTTAAGGGATACGGAAGCTTGCAATACAGAAAGGAATTGCCGCTAAGTTCTCCCGGCCTTAATGGGGTGGGACCATCTTACGGCATCCCTCTTTAGCACTTCGTATTTTATTGGAGAAAACTGACTTTTACAAACAGCTCTGCAATTACTAACCGTGTGAAATTCGTTTGCATGAAGTGGACTGGATCTTCCCATTACATAATTACTCTTAAGCCGATAATGAATGAAACCTGCCAAATAAATTGATCAAAGGTAAGTATTTTAATTAGTTAATTGATGTTGTGTCCTGAAGGGGTCTAATTGGTACAGCGATTCATTAGTGAAACTGACTTTATTACTGGCCGATATACAGTATTATCAGATGATTTCACCTGGTTCTTTACAGAATGCAAATACATTTGCCATTGATAGCACAAATGTTTTTCAGCTCAAATTAAATGAAGTCAATTAAGACTTAAACATAAATTAATATACATTTTGTATATTTTATATAAAGGCCAATATTTATTTACACTCACTATTAAACAAATTCTTATTTTTCTAACTGTATTTTGAAATATTAATGTAAATCACAATATTAAATTTTATTGAATTTATTTACCGGTACAATTAATATTACATTGTAAGGATATTTATTTAATTACTTAATTTCATTCTTTTATTACAATTCTTATCATAAACATGTCACTTCAAACAAATTTAGACTTAAGTACATCTATATTACTTTATTTTTAATTATTAATTGAATTCATTTTAATTTGAGCTGAAGAGGACCTCAATATCAGGTCGAAACATGTACGATATATAATATATATACCTTACCTTACCTAGATAGCCACTCAAACCTAAGCAGGTTTTTGGCCTCGCCAACAGCACGGCGCCATCTTTCTCGATCATCCATTATGTCCTCCGTGACTCCGATTTTTCTCATATCTTTTTGAACTTGGTCCCACCAGCGAAGTCTCGGTCGTCCCAATGGTCGCCTTCCTCTGGGTACACCTTCCAAAACTGCCCTTAAATTCAATTCTCTACTTCTTCTATGTACATGACCAGCCCAGCGTAGTCTTTGGCTTTTGGCGCGGGCCACGATATCCGGTTCTTTGTAGAGATCCCGCAATTCCTTATTTATTCTAATTCTCCACTGGCCATTTTCTACTATCGGTCCGAAAATGCGTCGTAGTATTCTATTTTCAAAAGTTAATAATTTCCTTTCAGTTTGCTTGGACAATACCCAGGTTTCTGAGCCATACGTGACAACAGGAAGTATAATGCTTTTATAAATTCTCACTTTAGTTTTTCTATATATAATTTTACTCTTTAAGAGATTTTGCAGAGACCAGTAGCTTTTGTTGCCACTGAGAATTCTTGATTTTATTTCTGTTTCTTCCATATTATTCTGGTCTATGATAATCCCCAGATATCTGAACTCACTACATCTGTGAAAAGCGTATGAAGCAACTGTTAAGGGGTTTTGTACTTGTGCTGCATTCCTTCCTACAACTAGATATTTTGTTTTTTGTTCATTTATCATTAGACCTACCTCTTTGGCTTCTTCAATAAGGGTTTCTGTGAGTATTTTTAGATCGTATTCGGTTTCTGCCATGAGTGTTATGTCATCAGCATAAGCTAATATGTTTATCTTGGTTCCCACTTCAAGGCCTGGGTGGATCTGGTTTACTCGTTTCAATGTTTCTTCTAAAGCTAAATTGAATAATAAAGGCGAGAGTCCATCTCCCTGTCTCACTCCAGTGTTGACATTAAATTCTTCGGTATATTCATTATTGATTCTAATTTTGCATTTGGACCCTTCTGTGCACAGTTTTGCCATAGTGATAAGTTTTTCTGGTATTCCATTCCGCTGCATGTATTTCCACATTTGTTTCCTATTGACACTATCGTATGCCCTGTTGAAATCTACAAAAAGAAGATGGGCTGTTTTGTTAAACTCCCAATATTTGGATATTACTTGCTTTAAGACAAAAATTTGGTCTGTTGTAGATCTTTGGCTTCTAAATCCTGCTTGGTGATCTCCAAGAATTTCTTCTGCATAACATGCTAGTCTGTTGTAGATTATTCTTGAGAATACTTTATATGCGCTGCTTATTAATGATATCCCTCGGTAATTATTGCACTCGAATTTATCTCCCTTTTTGTGAATCGGAACTACTACTGCCATCTTCCATTCTACTGGGATTTCTTCCTTCTCCCAGATTTCTACAATTAAGTTATGTAACCTTTTTAGCAAAGGGCTTCCACCTGCTTTAAGAAGTTCTGCTATTATGTTATCCACTCCAGGGGCTTTATTGTTTTTTAAACTTTTAACTACCTTTTCAACTTCTTCATAGGTAGGAGGGTTAATCTTTGGCTGGACATTTAGGTACAATTCCTCTTCAATGTTTGTTGCCACTTCTTCACAATTTAAGAGGTCTTCAAAGTATTTTTTCCAAGTTGCTAGCACTTCTGTTTGGTTGCAAACAACATTGCCATTCCTATCTTTTACTACTACTGATCTTGCCTTGTACCCTTGTTTAAAATATCTGACAAAGCAAAAAATTCTCTTGTATTATTTTTGTTGCTATCTTCTTCTGCTTTTCTTAGCTGATCTTTCACAAAGTTCCGTTTAGCTGCTTGTAATGTTTTGTTAGTCTCCCTATTTATCTGTTTGTAATTTTGTTTGTTGGTTAGAGTTTGTTTGGTAAGCATCAACTTTTTTGCTCTTAATCTATCGTCTATTAATCTTTGGCAATCCTCATTAAACCAAGGTTTTTTCCCTTTTGTACTCTCTCGATAGCCTACAACTTCTTCGGCGATTGTTGAGATAGAATCCTTTATTTTTTGCCATTTTTACATATATATGTATATATATATACGGGTGTATTTGATATGATGGAAGTCCTTTACACTGGTGATAGAAGATGGTATTCTAAGCAAATATCTTCATGAAATTAAGTCGGATCTTAATTAGTGTAGGTGGAATTAAATCACAAAAATCGTAGGTCAATATCTTGGAAACGGGCTTTCACTTCGTTCCCCTCAGCAGCAGAGCTGACTTCTCCCCGTCTCCCTCCCCTCCTACGCTGAGGAATGTTGACCAGAGTCTGCAGTTGAGTGACCTCCTCGCCTTGTCTGCCAATGACATTGAAATACACAAACCGAGCCTATGAACAGCTGATTCACACCTTCATGGGGAGTGGCTACATGACTAGTGATGGTGGATCTGTCTAGGATTTTTCCAGCTTCATGAACTATGCATAGAAAATAGAAATCCTAAAGATTTAGTAAATTAATTTAAGGAACTGTTGGTCTATCTTTGTATGAAGATAGTGCAACAACTGTAATAAACTTATTAATAATACTAATAATAGTAATAGTAGGCTTTTAGACACACTAACTTCTTTTATGTTTCTTTTTGGTATGTCGAGTTGCCAGACTTTAATGTACGTAGGATTTCTTGTATGTGCCATGAAATCCATGGAGATGATCTTATTAGATCCCATTCATTTACTACATGACTGAACGCACCCTCGGGAAGGTTAGCACTCTACCACCAGAACTACACATGCTGACTCTTATTATTATTATTATTAGACTATTATTATTATTATTATTATTATAACACTGTATTATAACAATGTATTTGTATTTTATTTTCATTTTCGTGTATTTTCATATGTATTTACATTGTTGATGGACCAATAAATCAATCCTCCCCCCCCCCCTCTCCAGTTAATGGCCACCCGAGGGCTGGAGATGGGATGGGACAATTCACAATATGAACATGTGGTACCATACTAGTATTAAATCTTGGAAGTAGGTTTCCATGGGTTCCCACTTCTACCCCAGGCAAATGTCGGGATTGTTCCTAACTTAAGGCCACGGCCGCCTTTTTCTCAATAATCATAACCGCTGGCAGTGCAGCCCATGAAGGGCCTAGGCCTACCAAGCGACCGCTGTCCAGCCATTTGGCCTGCAGATATTAGGGTGACGCGTGGTCAGTGCATCGGGTCCCCTCGGCCATTAATCTTGATTTTCCTGACTCGGGCACTGCCTCACTGTTAGACAGCTACTTAATTGCCCTCACGAGGCTTAGTGCACTGCGTTACAGCCCTCAAGTCAGTTTCTAATATCCCTGATGGAGCCAGGAATCGAACCCAGGGCCTCCAGGTGAGAGGCAGTTGCACTGCCCCAACACCACAGGGCCGGCGCCTTCTTCCGAATCCTCACCTGAATTACAAATACCCACATTACTACAGAAACCACAAAACACAGGTTATCACACAAATTCTACCCACACCCAGCTACATGGGGCTAAATGACCAAAATCGCCAAGCCTCTCAAACAAAACATCAAGTTTTTTACTTCCGTCCTAAATGCCTAGTTCTGAACAGACTGCGGGATGTCGGAATTTTGTCACACTGCATTTCATTAAGAGAATGTTTTTAGTATTTTCAGAAACTAGTCAACAGAAGGTCCGACACGGACGCCAATGATACATCAGGGCTGAGTATCGAAATTATTTTATACATGAACATCAATCAATGAATTCCACACTTACAAAGTAGGCTACACAATACTACCGGTCCTGACGTCCCAAGCCATTGCGTGCGTTGTCAACAACAACAACAAGAACAACGGCAATGCACATTTTCTTACGAGACGGTAGAGCTCAAACAGCTGATAGCCTACCACCCCTCAAGTCAACCGGTAAGGTCAATGCTCCGATTACGTAACAACTTCTCCCTTCGCGCGTCGTCACATCGGGCTCCGCCTCGTTTCCCCAGCCTGCCGCACCACTTTCTGCCTGATTAGTTTCTGAAATAACTAAAAACATAGACTTTTTAATTATTAATTATCAATTTCAAGATAGGTGACAAATTTTTTACCTAGGAAGCTTAGAATAGTCTCTTCTATCACCAGTGTAACGGACTTCCATCATATCAAATACACCCTGTATATATTTGTGTGAGATATGATTGGCGTATAATTTATACTTTTAAACATTTAATGGTTCTTTACAACAAGAGAACAAATTTCATATCAATTCCATAGTAGAGCAGGTAATAAGCATTGTTCGGTTAATCGATTAATAATAGATTAATCGAAAAATCGAAAATTAATCAAAAACGATTAATCGACTCATCGTTTATTCGATTAATCGATTAATCGAATTGAATCAGCCGGAGCTGAAAAATATTAAGTCAGTTTTCACTACTTTTTAGGAGATAGTTAAAACCCATTGACAGGACAGAACTTCACAAACACACTATATTAGTCGTCTATGTTGTGGAGCAACTATTCAATATTTGTGTTAGTGGAATATCAATTTTAATTTAATAAACTTTTTTTTAAATCAATTTTGGAGACGTGACTTAATGCCTTTCAGCTCCGTGGTCAGTTTAGTGAAGCAAAAGGCCATCCAGAATTAATATTTCACATGCTATTTTATTTTATAACATAAACCGTGTTGGTTCCCACTACAAGCCCTCAAAGTTTGTAATGAGAATTTAGAAACACGCTGTTTATTGGGAATGTACGAAAAATGGGCGACAACAATAACAAAACAATAGAAAAACAGCCAGCAAGGAGCGAAGCAGATGCTAGGAAGACAAGAAATAGTGGAGGCAATCAAATTACTGTATTTAATTACTTTCGTCAAGATATGAAACAGTATCTTCGACTAGAAAGTTAATTCGTAAGACTTACCCAGGTAAGATCACTTGTAATAGTTCTCCAAGTTCTTTGCTGTGGTATCAACAAGTTTCAAGATCTTGTATGGTCTGCTGCTCGCAATTACAAACACTCAATGGAACGATGGAATATTGTCTTTCACGGCCAGTGAATTAAAATTCAGCAATTTTTCTAGGTTTGTGCCGTTTCTTGTTTAGGTTTCCCCTAGGACACTACTCCTGTGAGGGTCCGGGCGGAGACACCAAGAGTCCGCTGATGGGCCAGCTTGGTTTCCTAGGTGAAACCCCACACAAGACACGGCACAAACCTAGAAAAATTGCTGAGACTCAATGGAACTCCCAGCAATTGAGTTCTACCAAGAGGTTCCTTCATACGCTCCTGAATAGTGGATTCGTTTCTATTACATACTTTTATGCAAGGATGCTCTACAATCTGTACAGAAACCAGGCAGCAGTTATTCGAGCCGAAGGAGATGAGAGAGAGGCTGTTATTCAGAGGGGTGTAAGACAAGGCTGCAACTTATCACCCATACTCTTTTATCTATAAGCCTAAAATAAACAAGCCATGAATTGAATTGGAGAAAAATTCAAAGTAGTATTTAAGATTCAAGGAGAAATAATTTCAACTCTGAGATTTGCTGATGACAATGCCATCTTAGCCGACTTTATTTATTTATTTATTTATTTATCGTATGGCTTTTAGTGCCGGGAGTGTCCGAGGACATGTTCGGCTCGCCTGAGTCTGTAGCTGCTTCAAGTGGACACCCTAAAGGGCGAGCTACAAGTTCCGTTCAATTTCAAGTAGTTCCAACTTTCGCCACCAGATATCATTGATACCTAGTGGTGAACGTTGGAACTTTCATAGAGCGTTCTGACGAAATCTAACCTAACAAATTTTGCTTTACACAAGTTTAGTCTGTGAAAGGATCTTTTACATGCCATAAATCTATGACATGGGACCGCCGGCTTTACTTCCCCTCCGAAGGAAGGCATACTGAAGGATTTTTAACGTTCTTAAAAAATCCGACGACTTCGGCCGGGTTTGAACCCGCTATCTTGGGCACAGCAGTTCAGCATGCTACCGACTACGCCACCGAAGCCTTAGCCGACTCAACAGAGGATTTGAATGATTCTTAAAAGGTATGGATTCTGTCTTGAGGAAAGAATTAATGATGAAAATTAATAAATGTAAAAGAAAAAATATTGTAATACAGCCGAAAGAAATCAGAAACCTATATGGACGTTGAATTGGCAGGTGAAAAGCTCAAAAAAAGTAGGAGACTTCTGTCACTTAGGAAGCAAAATAACCAGTGATAGACGAAGCAAAGAGGATGTGAAAAGTTGGTTAGCACAGCCAAGGAAAGCATTTCTACAGAAAAGGAATCTGTTGCCATCAGATATATATTTAGGTATTAGGAAGTAATTTTTGAAATCCTTTGTCGAGCGTGGCGCTTTATGGAAGTGAGACTTGGTCTGTTGGAGCAGCAGAAAAGAGGAGATTTCAAACGGTTAAATTTTTTTGTTACAGGCGACTGATGAAGATCAGAGGGGTAGATAGGGTTACAAATGAAGAGGTATTAAGACGAGTGGGAGAGGAGAAATGTTTGTGGCTACTGCTAAAGAAGAGAAGAGACACCCAGGAATAGGAAACTTAGTTATGGAAGGGTCGAGGATAAGAACCTTAGGGGTCGACCAAGGTTAGAATATAATAAGCAGATTGCCTTGGATGTAGGGTGTGGTAGCTATGTAGAGATTAAACGATTAGCTCAGGACAGGGAGGAATGGAGGGATGCATCAAACCAGTCAAAACACTGAAGACTCAAACAACAACACTCGTGAGTAACTCTATATAGGTTGGTGGTGTGTAAACCAACCTCCTGTCGTATGGACGATTTTTTATTATCAAAAGTGCTAGTAGTTGAATCTTCCTGCATTATTTTAACGCATCATCTTGTAGAAGTGTCCATATTTCTGGAATTGTACTGCACCCTTGGCTACCAACGGATCGGAATATTTTTCCAAGATACATCTTAGGTAACTTAACCTGTATGACATACAGTATCGGTAGTAGTCTATAATCACAAGTTATTCTAGTTTTTATTGGCTACATCTTATCGCCAAATCACTTCCACTTAGACCGCCTCATGGTGTAGTGGCTAGCGTTGTTGGCTGTCGCCCCAAGGGGCACGGGTTCGATTCCCAGCTCTGGCAAGAAATGTAATTCTGGTCTGAGGGATAGAACATAGTTTAATCAGCCTCGTGAGGCAAAACTCAGAAGAGGTGGGTTCAATTTCCACCTCAGCTATTATAGAAGTGTTTTTCCGTGGTTTCTAACTTCTACTTCATGCAAATGCCGGGATGGTTCATAATTAAAGGCCACCTCCATCACAATCCCCGCCTCAATTACAACTGACTGGCTGCGAGGCTCAGCAGTAACGTTATCGTCTGTTGTGCCCAAGATTTCAGGATCAAATCCCGGCGCAGTCAGTTAGCATTTGAGGGTACGCAAATGCGAGAGAAACGTGTCAGTAGATTTACTGGCACGTTAAAGATCCCTTCGGGGGCAAAAGTCTGGCACCCTGGCGTCTCAAAAAACCACAGTGGTTAAAAGGGACTTAAGACCAATAACATTATTATATCAATTAAAATACACATACTAGTACAGATACCACAATTACGCAGCTTATTTGACACATTCTACACACACTCAAAGTACACGGGCCTAAAATGACCACGATTTGCAAGCCCCTAAATAAAAAAGTGACAGTCAGTCTGAAAGACTAGACTTTGTATCATTTTAAATGCTACAAATGCTGAAAAATGGTAGAAAGGCTGGAGGCTTCTCGCTTCGCTCGAAGCCAAAGACTCTTGACATGTTAGAAAATGATCTGCATAATACTTATCTTGCTTTATAATACTTAACCTTGTTTCAAATTACTCGCGAACGGCAAGTGCAAACCAAGGGCAAAGCAAGGTCAAGCGCACGGGATGCCGTCACCCTCACCAGAGCGCGCGGGGACGTGCCTCTTCCATCCAGTCTAAAAACACTTATAGTGGGCGATGTATTGAAGATAGAGATATCCTTTCGTGGACTTTTTTGTAGAACTTTTCATGCTGACCAATTCTTACGCTCATAGTATACATTTAACGGTTTGCCCAGCGTAAGCTTAAGAAGCGCACGGACGCCAAGTTTGTTTTCGACTTTTTCACTGAAATCGTTACTGCTTGGCTTCCTTTGATCATACATAAATTATTTTCGACAGAATCTTTCCTCGAGATATCCTTTACTGAATGGTGAAAACCGCATCAAAATCCATCCAGTGGTTCTCGAGATTACCCGTGACATCCAAGAATCGGGGATTTTTGTCTTATACTAACGAAGTAGAGATTGTCGGGGAGCACATGCACCAAGCGGTACTATGTCGTCACACACCTCAGTGCATCTGGGTACATTTCGTCCCGTCACCGTAACGTAACGCCAGACCCCAGCGTAACGTCGAAGTCGACAAGATCAATTAAAATGATAAAACATCACTCCCATTACGTGTTCATTGCACGATTATCAACCTGCTCATCGGCGATTGAAGTCTAGTAGTTTCCTGCATACGACTGAATGCCTGTGGAATCTACCTCCAACATCAAGAGTAAATGTCTGGAGATCTAGAAGCATTCACCTTGATGGGTGGGATGGCCCATCTGAAAGTCTACCAGCAGGGCACGAAGAGACATGGACTATATGGAAGAGTCTCAATAGGTTACGGTCTGGGGTTGGTAGATTCGGGAACAACATTAACAAGTGGGGATTACCTTCAGTGAGTCGACCTGCAGTTTATTTATTTATCCGAGTCCAAAACACATACAAATATACATATAAATTGCACTAAATTTCATTTCTCCAGTGTTCAACTGTTAGAATGGCACAGTCATTGGCTTCTATCAAGTCCTGCATAGCACATTGTCTTGGTAACATGCTGCAATTCAGAAGGTGCTCAGGGTCTTGTTTTTCACCACATTTACAAAGTTCTTCAGTAGGCCTACTGTATCCCCACTTCATTAAATTACTTTTGCAATGACTCACACCAGTTCTCAGTCTGTTTAGCGTCTTCCAAGATCCGTATTGTAAATGGTAGCCTGCTCCCGGCTTCTCCGTCATTTCCCACGATCCTCCCGGTGATTTTGTTTTCCAAAGTTCAATTCGGCGAGCTTCAGCTGAGGAAGGAATGGATATCGTTGTTTGGAGGAAGCTCTTTCTTGACTTCAGCCTAGGTGGATGGACATCAAGTCCATACATTGGGTGTCTTTGATATGTTTCTTGCTTTTCTTCTCAATTTCTGCCGCTACTTGTCTTCTAACTTCTGGAGGTGCTACTCCCATGAGTGGAAAGATCTGCTGTGATTGTGGTGAAGAACAAACTATGGCCCATCTCCTCAACTGCAACGTCTGCTCTCTCCAGTGCTCCATGGATGTTCTAGTGAAGGCTACACCCAACGGCCGGGACATTGCAAAATATTGGTCCAACGTTGTTTAGTGACGTGAAATGCTTGTCTTTTTTCATAGTTCCTTTTTTTATTTATTAATTTATATAGGCCTATGTTTCCTGACACGAGTAAATAATTATAATGAACTATTTATTATCAAGTGCGTTCAAAAAGTAACGAGCCGGAGTCATCGAAACCAGTACCTGTATGTTAGAAGTATTGGCCCTGGCTGTCGAGGCACTTGTCCCACTGTGACACGAGGCGGTGAATGGCTGTCTCATAAAATTCCCTGGGCTGCGATGTGAACCAGTTCCGCACTTGCAGCTGGACGTCGGCGTCCGAGGTGAATCGTTGGCCCCACAGAGCCCTTTTCAGGGGATGAAACATGGCGTAATCACAGGGAGAGAGGTCTGGACTGTATGGAGGGTGGCCGAGAGCCTCCCATTTGAATTTCTGCAGGAGTGCCGCGACTGTGTTGGCCGTATGAGGTCGTGCATTGTCCTGGAGCGACCACGGCGGCTATGGCGTTCACTGTCACTCGGTGGTCCTGGGTAATGAGTGCATCAACCAGCTGGACGTTGTCATCGGTAATGCAGGGTGGTGCCCCAGACCGGGCATCATCGGCTAACGACACCAGCCCTTCCCTGAAGCGCTTGTACCACGCCTTGACTCTTGCAAGGGATATGCAGTGTTCGCCGTAAACTTGTGACATTCGGCGATGAATGTCCGTTCCCCCTACTCCTTCCACTGTCAGAAACCGAACAACGCCTCTTTGCTCTTCGTTTGACGCCTCAATGTCACTGTTTGCAATGCGACTGGCAGCGTTGGACGATTGATGCATGCTGTTGCTCGCTTTGTATCGTCACGTAACGTGCACGCGTGCCTTCTAGCGACGGGCTGTGACCTTCAACGCTCTGGTCGGAACCACACCTCGTTTCACACGCCAGGATTAGCCGATGTCGTCACCGGTTTGCGCATTCCAGCCTCCGGCTCGTTACTTTTTGAACGCAGCACCTTATAGAAAGAAGAAATAAATTCACGCCTGGTCATTCTGAAAAGAATGTACTGCTCGCCACTCTCGTAAGCTGGAGACAAGAGCTGGAGATGTGTTTCGTACCCACCAACAATAAACAAACCAATATTATACCACAATTTAAATACATGGCATTGTATTAAGCCTGTCATATATTATTAAACAGGGAAGCTTTTTTAGGGTGATACACTATACATTTATTCTAGTTGTTACAAGTGACATATCTTAAACAATATAGCAGGTACAAGAAAAAAACAGATGTTCCCATGTATTAGTTGAATTTCAGATAGGTGGCCAAAATTCTCCTATTCCACGGAGTATGGAATTGTAATAGTAGTGATGTGCTGCGCTCTGTAGATACATTCAAGAACTTAGATGGTAATTGTACGAGTGGCTAGATACAAAGTTGATTTACTCCGTGATTGGCTGAAGTTGCCCGAAAGGACTTAAGGGCCCCAATGCATTTTTTCTCGGGCCCCTCTTGAAATACTCGGAATTATCACTATCCACTACTAAAACCGTGTCTTGTGAGGGGTTTCGCCCAAGAACACCTAGCTGGCTCATCAGCGCGCTCTTGGCGTCCATGCCCGGAACCCCACAGGAGTAATGAACTGCGCGCTACCACCCTTATGAAGCACACCTGCACCTCTTTACTGTGAGAGTTCAAAGCTCAAGCAGCCTTAACCTCTCCTATGAAGGCTTCCAAAAAGATGGTATATTGGCTTACACGGCCAGCGAATTAAAACTCAAACATTTTCCTAGTTTGTTGCCGTGTCTTGTTTGGGGTTTCGCCTAGGAACACCAAGCTGGCTTATCAGCGGGCTACTTTTGAAAAAAAAAAACACACACAAGACATGGCTGTTGTTTGAGTGTCAGTATTTTGACTGGTTTGATGCAGCCCTCCATGCCTCCCTGTCCTGAGCTAATCTTTTCATCTCTACGTAGCAACCACACCCTAAATCCGAGGCAATCTGTTTAACATATTCTAACCTTGGTCTACCCTTACAGTTCTTGTCCTCGACCCTTCCTTCCATAACTAAGCTTGCTATTCCTGGGTGTCTTAGTATGTGTCCTACCAACCTATCTCTTCCCTCCATTAGCAGTCGCCAGAAACATCTCTCCTCTCCCACGAGTCTTAATACCTCTTCGTTTGTAACCCTATCTACCCATCTGATCTTCATCATTCCCCTGTAACACCACATTTCAAACGCCCAATTCTCCTCTTTTCTGCTGCACCAATCAAGAGATGGCAAACACCTAGAAAAATTGAGTTTTAATTCACCGGTCGTAAAAGCTGATATACTATTTATATTAGTTATTCGGGAAACACATAAGCCTCCGTGGCTTAGGCGGCAGCACGCTGGCCTCTCACCGCCGGGCCCGTGGTTCAAATCCCGGCCACTCCATGTGAGATTTGTGCTGGCCAAAGCGGAGGCAGATAGGTTCTTCTCCGGGTACTCCAGTTTTCCCTGTCAAAATTTCATTTCAGCAACACTCTCCACTATCATTTCATTTCATCTGTCATTCATTTAATCATTGTTCCAGAGGAGTGCGTCAGACCTCGGCAGCCGGCACAGTTCATATCCTCGCCGCTAGACGAGGGCTTCATTCATTCCACTCCTGACCCGGTCGGTGACTGGAAGCAGGCTGTGGATTTTTCATTCGGGAAACACATAAGCCTCCGTGGCTTAGGCGGCAGCACGCCGGCTTCTCACCGCTGGGTCCGTGGTTCAAATCCCGGTCACTCCATGTGAGATTTGTGCTGGCCAAAGTGGAGGCAGATAGGTTTTTCTCCGGGTACTCCAGTTTTTCCTGTCACAATTTCATTCCAGCAACACTCTCCACTATCATTTCATTTCATCTGTCACTCATTTAATCATTGCCCCAGGGGAGTACAACAGGCTTCGGCAGCCGGCACAGTTCATATCCTCGCCGCTGGATGGCGGCTTCATTCATTCCATTCCTTGACCCGGTCGGTCGACTGGAAGCAGGCTGTGGATTTTCATTTTTCATTCGGGAAACACATCGTCATTTTGAGAAATGCATCTCATGCACAGTCATAATTTGAAAAAAAGACATACAAGTCTAATTTAATAGAAATTATTTTAGTATTCATGTAATAAAATATATTTAGCAAAGTGAACAAAACAATTTGGAATTCTTCATACAGTTTTCAAGAATAGGGATATATTTTGCAGTAAGTCTTCACTTTAATTATCATCACGTAATGAAACAAAATATTGCACTTTAAACTCCGCATTAGTTTGGTAGCAGATTCAACACTAAATTGTAGCACGTTATTCCTAACTCACAGTCATGTATAGAATGTAATACTCTTCTGGGGTAGAATATAGTACATTATGCAACGAGCCTATAATGGCAATAATTAAGACATGAGTATGTTAATAAAACGAGCGAAGCGAATTTTATAATTTCCATACGAGTGTCTTACCATTTTAGGCGAGTTGCATACGACTGTTTATGTTCGACCATAATTATAACTTTATTATAATTATGTTCTAACATAAATATTCATAAATATCTGTCGAGATTCTGTCGATTGACTTCTTCGTCTTGGGAATCGTGTGGGCTCAGCATTTGATCTCTACCCAATAACGAATCCCAAAGCTTTGAAACATTGTTTATCCTGAAGTTGCACCAACTGATAGCGCACAGGTACTATGTATGATCATTTTGTTATTTTGGTCAATAACACAAAATGGGCTGTTACAAACGCTTTAAAATTAAAATGTATCGTATTATCAACTAGTTATTCTTCAAATTTGGTGCGTATAGAATGTCAACGGAAGGCAAAACAATTTAATCCGAAATAGAACATTAACGGTATCTGGCGGAAACGTTTTGCATAAGAAATCCATTTACTGAACAGGGAGCTGGATTATAATTTCCATGGAACTAATGTCATACCCCTGCTTCCTGCATTATGTTATGGCGTGTTTATGACAACAACTGTATTCACTAGTCAGCGAAATCTTATGAATGTGTAGAAATTGGAGTTGCGGATATTGAGGTACTGAACCCGCTGATCTAAGGTTCATGTGATATTTTTCATGACAACACATTTATGATGGGATGTATTACCTTTGAACACACCCAGAAAGCAACCAGAATCTGAGAGCTTATACTATTCTCTTTGGAGTAGCGGAGAATCGCACTTTTGACTTTGGTGAAGTCGGCTAATTATTTATCTGAGGTCTTATTAATCAACTTTACCTCTCTACGAGATTCAGAATATTCCATTTCGTCATTCAGTATTTTTGAAACATTTTGGAGAATGTTTTTTCACTTTTAGGTATGGTAATGTCATTGCAGATACGCAAGAAGGGATGTGAATAGTCGCTCAACGACTTAGTTTGACGACTTGATTCCACGAGGAACACAGTTCCGTGCACTACGTCTTGAGAATCCGCCCGGTGGAGGTGTGTTGAAATACACGTCGTGTAAGACGTGGGAATAGTCCGCTTTATAGCGAGGAATTTTTATCAAGTGTCATCGAGCACCATCGTACTGTGCATCACGATTTGTAAAGTGTAGTGATCAGCACAAATTGCATTGTGAACGTATTTGAAACATATTGTGAATTTTCTACGATTCTGTAACACCACATTTTTGTACCCACGTGATTTGTGGAGGGCTAAAGCCTGGTGTTAAATATACATGTAATCGTGGTAACGTTGCATTAAACGAGTGTTACACTAAATACACATCGTACATAAATTGCTGCGGTGGATTTATCCGCATGAATTCGACGACAATTTCACGGATGCCACGTGATTGCAAAAGTAGAGTCTGTGCACGTGTGAACCAGCAGATCAGTGCATGGCCATTTATTAATGATATCTGCAAAGTGTAGAGGCTGTGTTGCTAGATATATGTGTAACGCCTGTGATAGCTACAAAGCACACCGCAATTTTCAAGTACTAATGGAATACATGATGTCTAATATTACCGACCACGTGTTCGACATTTATAACACCATGTTCGAGTCGGAGACAATGGGCTAAGTACCGTTATGGTATGAGGGAGACGTCTCGGATGGAACGAGCATGATTGGGAACTTCAAGAACGTCGAACGAGAAGGAAGGAATCGAGGATGCCTTTCCTAGGCTTGTCCAACCCATTCACGATGTCGACTACAGGGACAGACCGAACCCTGGTCTTTAGGAGAGTCAAGATGGAAGTTCTGACACGGACGATGCCAATCCTGAAAGCCAGAGGTGCTTTTGTTCAACCCTTGTCGTTGGACAGAGAGCTAAGTGTGGGCTCCTTCATATCGTGAGTTTGTACAACCCTTCTTTGTTCTAGTCATTGGTGGTATAGTTAGATTAGTGTAGATTGTAAATCAGCCGAACTTAGTGACAGCCATTTCATAGGTAGGGAATGTAATTAGTATAAGATGTTATTTATCCACAGTGATTGTGAGCCACCCTTGGGTTTGATATTTTGTTCAACCCTGGTGCAACGTGATGGACGTCATAGGACGCCAATTCCTGTCTATTGCTAAACGTGACCGTAGTCATCTCAAGGCTACTTTGTTTAACCCTGTCTGGGGTGATTTTTAGCTTATTTTCAATTTTGAAAAAAATAGGCTTATGAGATCACCTTTTGTCCGCGTGTGTGTGTGTGTGCGCGCGCGTGTGTGTGTGTGTGTGTGTGAGGTGTGTGTGTGTGTCCCCCTAATAAATTCTAAATGGCTGGAGCGATTTCAATGAAACTCGGTAAGTTCATAGCACTATTCCGGGCGACCCCGACCGTGCCCTTAAAATTTTGTTACGACCCACCAATCCAACATGGCGGCTGTGCGAAATATTACACCAGCATTCAATATCTCCGAAACTATTACCGATATTACCCTGGATTTTTTTGCGGTGATAAAGGGAACTACTAGATGTTCACCTATGTGACTCTTGAAAAACTGGTAACAACAAAACCAACATGGCGGCCACGCGAATTTGCGACGTTTAAGTAGACGTTTCTCACGATTTAACCAACCAAACGCAATAACACTTGGTACAGTATATGTTTATACACATTGTAATACACCAACATCTAACTTCGTTCAATTGTTTACATAACCTCAAGATGGCGGCTGTGCGAATTTTAAAATTAAGTTTTCAATTCTTGTGTCGTAATCATGCGATCGAAGTGAAAGTTTGAATAATGAACCTACGCAATAATTTTCCTTTAATGGTACATGACGCTATGGCCTATACATTTAGCAATCCAACATGGCGACCATCCGAAATATTTAGACGGCTCTGAATATCTACGAATCTATTATAGCAATCAAAGTGAGTATTTTTATGTTCATAGGGGCTATGAACATAAGTTCACCTATAGGACTTTCAATAACCTGGTGATCACAAATCCAACATGTCGGCGACGCGAAGTATAAATATTCACATGGACGTTTCTCGCAATTTAACCATCCGAGTGCAGTGAAACTTGGTACAGTAAATCCTTATACGAATGTTAATCCACGGGCATCTATTTTTTTCAATTGTTTCCATAACCACAAGATGGCAGCTGTGCGAAATTTTAAAATCGCGTTGTTACTTCTTGTGTCCTAATCATGCGATTGAAGTTTGAATGCTACACGTACACAATAATCTTCATGTAACATTACATAACTCTAGGACCTACATATATAAAGTCCAACATGGCAACCATCCGAAATATTTAGTCGGTTCTCAATATCTACGAATCTATTACAACAATCAAACTGAAATTTTGTATGTTGATAGTGACAATTAGCATAAGTACGATATATGAAAATAGGCTTTATAGTTCTTCACGGAACTACTTGTTGAGTCTTAGCAGACTCCTGTTACGGCAAACTGATGCCATGATTATAATTCTTTAACGGCACTCATAGGAGACAGTCAATGTTACGCCCCTGACTTCGTTAGAGAAGTCGTATCATTTAGGTAATCGACTGTAATTACCAGTTTTGTAACTGCATTTATATTTCATTCAGGATGTGCTCAGAAGCCATCCAGGTCAAGTGTAGACCTTGGAAGTAAAAGGGATGTTTCGTTGTAGCCTAGCATCGAACTCAGTTCCCAACGTATCATTAAGCAAATCCAGCAGAGTGGAGTTTGCGCCATAATATTATTGTGTTTGTGTCAAGTGTGATGACACGTGATTATTTGAATGTTTGGTACAAGGAACTAATGAAGTATTTTATCTTTGAGAGCAAAGAGCTCTAGCGATGAGTGACATTGCTATCTTTTAAACGTCTTTGCTATGAAAGACAGAGTTATATGTTTGTATTCAGCTTTCTAGCGTGCTCTTAATGCACACATTCTTTGATGTTTATAACCTATGGTAAAGGTATTATTATGAGGCCAGTTTCATAGTTGTTTTCTTGCCTGAATTGCCGGCCTAGTGAACGTGTTGTGTCTAATAGTGCAGGGAGCCTGCAACTTGCTGTGACTCAGACAGGTTTGTGAATATTTCCCAGCGCACGAGTGAGAGCGCTTGCTTCCAAGTGAGACAGACTTATATTAACACAGGACAGAATGCTTGTAGCATTCATTTATTTTTCATTGCATTGATAGCTCATGGAACCCAGAGTCCATTTCTGTATCTGATCACATGTTCTTTAGATTGTCATTTGTTAGTTAAACGCCTTTTGAGTGTACCGTTGTTTCGACGAGTACAGTTATGTCAGGATTCTTATTTTATGTTGGAGGCTAGCCCCGTGAAGAGGGTTTTTCATGTGTGAAGGTATTTTGTGTACCATGTCCGGGACTGTTCCCGTAGACCAGATATTTAGGGAGGGTAACTGATGTGTCCAGGCCCGTCCCAGAGTTATTGAACGCGAGCTGTGCGCCGCTGGTAACTTGTGTTATTGTGTGTCCGAGTTGTTATTGCTCGTTGATTGTATTCCGACTTTTGAGTCGAGGCTTTATGGCAGAGATGATCTCATAGAGACGCTCCGTGCCAGGCTAGTCAGCTGTTATTCGCCATAAACCAACGATAATTTAAACCGACATCTTAATAATAAAACGCATAATTTTGATAAACAAAATATAACTAACGAATCCTTTCTATTTAACCTTGTTCATTTGCATTTGGAACCTGCTGACATAGCCGTGCTAATAAAAGTATTTCCTGGAGGAAATGACTTTAGGACAGCTGACACTTTTTGTAGCGACAGAGGCTTGCTCGAATCTTTAGTTCGTAGCTGGTGGAGCGCAGGCCATACGATGTTAGACGTAGTCTTCACTACGCAGTCGTCACCGTAATTACACACGTTAAATGACTATGGCTTACAAACAGTAAACCAAGGTGTAGGAAGGCATTGAATAAAACTGTGGTCTTGTATTTATTGATTTATTGATGTAAAAGTGTACAAATCCTCCATGTCACCTTTTGTGTGCTGATTAGCACCCAGTTTGTAAGAGTGTCTTAGATATTTTTTTATGGCTTGTCACATAGCTTTGATTGTAATTGTTTGATATTACGGACGTCACCGCCGTAAATTTTGTAATTAATTGGTAGGACTTAGCTAGACGAATTAATATTAAATATAAATGTGGAAATGGTATCATCCTAACTCAGATTTGTTTTGCTGCCCTGTTAAATGTAAATTCCGATATTAGCTTGATCTTGTAACTTGACCTAGGGTTTTTCGTCGTACCATTTCCTAGTGTTGCTGTTGTTGCTTTAATTATTGTGAGATAGATCTTTTGCGAGGGTTTACTGTAACTTCTCAGGTAGGGACCAGCCCTTTATTTTTGATTATTTATTAGCTTGCGGATTAGCCGATGGAAACCCTCCGAACTAGGATAGGGGTTTGTTGATTTTAAAATAAATCTTCACGATGTTTTATATAAGTCTGGATATTTCTTTTCTCAGTCTAGCTTTTAAGGTGAGCCTTTCCTTAGGCTGTCTATGACCTTTGTCACCATGTACCACGATCCCCGTGGATGATGGATTCTCGTGCTGCTTTGGCCTGTTTGGAAGTTCACCTGATCCTCTCGGCAATTAGGTCCGGCGGATGAGATGTTAGGGAAGTCATTTCGGTTGTTGGCTGTCCTGGCAGCTCCTCTGACGGGCACAGTACAGTGCTGTTTCTTTTAAATATTGCCCAGTTTGTTTATGCATTGTAACTACAATGGTTGAACCAATATAGGCTACATGTAATTCATTTCCGACATGTTGGATTGTCAAACGCTACCCTGACCTAATTGGTCAATGAATGAAAATATTGAGCTTTGATTGGTTGGAAAAACAGTGTTATAATGAAAAGTAGTACTTTAATGACACCCATTATGAAACATTTTTCTGACATATAATATTAACATACGGTATCGACATCGTCGAACATAAAGGTACATTAATAGTACATTATGCAACGAGCCTATAATGGGAATAATTAAGACACGAGTATGTTTATAAAACGAGCGTAAGCGAATTTTATAATTTCCATACGTGTGTCTTAATTACCATTATAGGCGAGTTGCATACGACTGTTTATGTTCGACGATAATTATAACTTCATAATATGTTTTAAAGTAAATATTCATAAATATCTGTTGAGAGTAAGCCACTTGAATATTGAGATCGTAGTGCAAGCGCTGGGTATGATATCTCTGCTTCTCAAGTACTTTGATCGACCGACCGACGCATGCGCTCTGTGCGCTTGCAATGCCATATGTTTACAGCCTGCCATCCAGCTCTATAACATTCACTAATATTGACACCGAAGTCGTTTGAAAGCAATGCGCTGTGTAGAAATTGGGGTTGGGGATATTATGGTACAGTGCTATTTCATGTCTCATATTCGCCAGTTTATTTACGCGAACATATGGACGGTGCGTATGCCATGTCGGTAATTTATACAGAAAGATGCTGTGTTTATGTCCGACATGTTGGATTAAGCTTAAAAGGCGCACGGACGGCAGGTCTTTCTTCGACTCAATTCACTGAAATCGTTACTGCTCGGCTTCCTTTAGTCATAAATGAATGATTTTCTACAGAAAATTTCCTCGAGAAATCCTTTACAGAATGGTGAAAACCGCATCAAATTCCATCCAGTGGTTCTCGAGATTACCCGTTACATCAAAGAATCGGGGACGTTGTTTTATACTGTACTATGTAAAGATGCTTCGTCCATCACTGAGAAGTAGCCCGTTCTTCTCTATCCTACAGTGTGAGCCCACTCGCAGAGTTAGTTAATTAAATAAAGCAAGGCGCACCAGAAAGAAAGTTCGATTCTCTTTCAATGCACTCAATGAATGAATTAAGCCTGAAGTGAGAATCAGTATTAACTAGAAACTTGAGTCGTTCCAAACGTTTGCTTTCAATTAGCAAATTGGCTCAACTCCTGAGGTAATTCTGCTGCTAAATGCACAAAAAGGACGTTTAGCCTATGTGCTCAGTCCAACATTATCATTTTTGTTATTCGCTGTGTTTTTCTGTCTCTTTTGCAGAGCAGATTGCGTGTTGGTTTTCTTTGTGTGTACACTATATTGTGTATAATGTGATTACAAACACACAGCAAAATAAACAAGTCACTAAATTGCAATATGCAAAACTTTTTTGAGCACTCCGATGTTGGGCAACCGTATCTGCAATGGTCATCTTACACAGATACCGACAGCAGTGTCTACGCTCGCTAAAGCGCAGCGTTAGGTCATGGGGTCAAGCTCTCTGCTGACTCGGTAGACGCGTGGGTTCGAGCCCCACCGTCCTTGAAATGGTTTTTTGTGGTTTCCCATGTTCAACACCAGGCAAATGCCGGGACAGTACCTTCTGACAGGTCACGGCCGCTTCCTATCACATCCTTGCCCAGTTTAATTCATCTCTCATCCCGACGCGCAGGTTGCCCACGGGCGTTGACTAGAAAGACCTGCACTCGGCCTCTCAGGAGACCGCACAACAACAACAAAATCTTGCACAGATGCTAATTAGCCACCGTGGCCAGTAGAAGAATCATTTTAAGCTGGTGTTTCACTGAAGTCCAGAAATACAGTAAGGTGGCTCCAAGGCACTCCCGTTGAAACCTGTGATATACACAACGACTCCTCTTTAACATACGCCATTCATTTAGAAATTCCTCGACGAATTCCAGAGCTATGTCTGGCGTAATAAACCCGGACAAGTGAGCATTAATATTACATTAGCGCTTCAGACGTTAGTTCATTACGTCGTAGTTTATTAACTTCACTCATGAGAACGTAATCTTGCTGGCGAGAAATGAACGTCCTAGAATCTAATATTAATGGCAGTGCAGTAATTATGTAGCCAGAAGTGGGTGGTTAAGTTATTACGTCGTGAATTGCACAAATACGAGGGAATTTCCGAAAGCGTTTTGCGTCAATTTATTGCACCGTCTGACCATACACCAGGTGACACAAATAATCGCCATAAGAATCCACACTTGTGACTGATTCAACGACGGAAGGAGCGTCAGCGGAGGGGGAATGACGCATGCGCAGAGCGCCAACGAAGAGAGAGGAGCAGCAAACCGGCGTGATCGATATCATTCGAGTACAACTCACAATGACAGACAGACGTGTGCACACCACGTGGTCACCAATGGAAGAGCGTGCTGTTATGAAAGTTTGAATGGGCACGTGGGACTGGTGTGTCAGTGTACAGACCATGTATGGTGAAGCGGTCATGTCTCGTCGAATGGTCGGTCGCTGGTGGTGGATGTTCAGTGAAGGACGGCAGAGTGTGGAGGATGAAGATCAAAGTGGGCGTCCCTCCACATCCACGAATGAATACAACAATGCTCGGGCGGCTTCCGTGGCGTAGTTGGTAGCATGCTGAGATTATATGCCCAAGGTTGTGGATTTAAACCCAGTCGTCGGATTTTTTTAGAGCGTTAAAATCCATCAGTATGCCTTCCTTCGAAGGGGAAGTAAAGCCTGCGGTCCCATGTCATAGATTTATGGCATAAAAGAGAACCTTCCAGTAACTACACTTGTGTCAAGCTAAAAATTTGTAGGTTAGAATTGATAACGCTCTATTAGTTCCAACGTTCACCGCCAGGTGCTGACTACGATGCCATCTAGTAGGCAAGTCCGCAAGCTAGGTCTCGAGGACGGTGGCATTGGTAGCAAAAGTAGGATCTACTTGAAATTACTGTCTGCAGTCCTTACTTGAATTAAGACAGATGACACACACAAATGCAGTCATCACAATTAACACCGGTTATCAGACAGATTCTACACACATCCAAAGTATACTGGGCTACATAACCACGTTGTCGCTGCCCTTAAACTAAGGAACCAACCAATAGGACATGGTGTTAGCGGACAGGCGCATAACGGTGACAGACATGGCCTCCACACTGTGTATTGGTTGTGACCGGGCCCATCACAACCTACAGGATGTGTTGTGTTACCGGAGCAGGCTGCGCGACAATTCCTTGTATCGCAGGGCACCGAGTTTTACCAGAGTGGTTTCTTCAAACTGATTGCAAGCTACGACAAGAGTGCCTTAATGTCGGTGGCGACTATGTCGAAAAATAGTGCAAGGTGTATAGTTCATGATGGATGTCAGTTTGGCAATAAAGGGTCCCTGGGGGGAAAAAATAAACTTATTGTAGGAACGTCCCTCGTATATTGGTGTTGACCGACTGAAAGTTAACACTCAACCATTAATAGAAAGTAGAAATTTAAAAAATCTGTCTGACTTTTTTTTCTTTCAGATATTCAAGATTTAACTCTTGGGTAACATAAAATGAATGAACATCAAAGATGAAATTGACTTGTAGTTGGTTTATTTAGGAACTTTGCGCCATCGTGTTCATGTAGCTCAGTGTACTTGTATGTGTGTGGAATTTGTCTGATAACCTGTGTTATTGTGATGGCTGTATTAGTGTGTGTATATGTCCTTCATAAAAATAGTAATAATAATAATAATAATAATAATAATAATGTTATGTGTTTTACGTCCTTTTTTACTGCTCTGAATTTTAGAGACGCTGGGGTGCCGTAATTTTGCCCTGAAAGGGATCTTTAACGTGCCAGTAAATCTACAGACACGGCTCCCTCAAATTTGCACACCCTCAAATGTTAACTGACTGCGCCAGGACTCGATCCTGCAAGCTTGGGATCAGTAGGCGAGAACCTTACCGCTGAGCAACGCAGCCAGTCTATTTTTAGTTCAGATGAGGTTAGGGAAGGAGACGGCCGTGGCCTTCAGTTAGGAACCATCCCGGCACTCGACTGGATTAGAAATGGGAAACCACGGAAAACCACCCCTTAGTTAGCTGAGGTGGGAATCAAACCCGGGCCTTAGTGGTTACAGCCAAGAGTGCTAACCAATACGCTGGGAGGTGGACGAGGAATTAACTATACTAGTATCCAAAATACACACGTCTGTTTTCCCACATGGCTGGCTGGGTGGCTTAGCGGTAACGTACTCGTTTGCTGGGCCCAAGGTTGCAAGTTCGTATCCTGGCGCAGTCATCTGGCATTTGAGGGTGCGCTAATGCGAGGGAGCCGTGTCATTAGATTTACTGGCAGGTTAAAGATCCACTTCGGGTCCAAATTCCGGCACCCCAGCGTCTCGAAAAGCCAGAGTAGTTAAAAGGGACGTACAACCAACATTATTATTATTATTATTAAGATTGCAGGTTCGCTCCTCGCCGTGGGAAGTGATTTTTGAAAGGCGGCAAAAATACCACACGCATGTCATACGATGTTGGCATGTCAAAGAACCCATTTGAATACAGTAGGCCGTGTTCATAATGGCAAATTTAAACTCTGGAGTTTCCGCCAATATAAAGTTCCTCATTTCTCTACTAGAAAGCGCTATAGTGTTCAAGGAGCTTAGATTTCTAACCTCCTTGACTTTCATAGTGATTCAAGGAACAACGAAATTCGACATGCAAGCTACCCTCTGGGTGTCAAATTACAAAGCTTGCACCCGGCACCCGAGGCCATCCGATATTATTATTATTATTGTTATTATTATTATTATTATTATTATTATTATTATTATTGTTATTAGTAGTAGTAGTAGTAAGACAGAAATTGTAATCCTAACAAAGAAGAGAATTCAGACAATACTCCCAATACGGGTAGGAGGCGTTCAAGTAGAGACGCGTTGTTGGTTGGTTCCTCAGTTTAGGGGCAGCGACAACGCGGTCATGTAGCCCCGTGTACTTTGGGTGTGAGTAGAATCTGTCTGATAACCGGTGTTAATTGTGATGGCTGTATTAGTGTGTGTATCTGTTTTTTTAATTTAAGTACAGACTGCAACTCTAGAATTTTTCAAATAGTTCCTACTTTTGCCGCCAAACGCCACCGTCAACGACTACTAAGCCTAGTTCAGTACTTAGCTACTAGACGCCACCGCAGTAGGCTCTTGGCTACGAACGTAGAAACCTAAGAGCATTGTTTACATTCTTAACCTATCCAATTTAGCTTCACAGAGCTGTAATTAGTGGAAGGTTCTTTAACATGCCATAAATCTATGACATGGGACCACCGGCTTTACTTCCCCTCCGAAGGAAGGCATACTGAGGAATTTTTAACGCTCTTAAAAAATTCGACGACTTCGGCCGGGTTTGAACCCGCTATCTTGGGCATAGAAGCTCAGCATGCTACCGACTACGCCAGCGAAGCCGCCAAAAGCGGAGACGTGGCCTGCAGCAAAATATCTGGGCCACATGATCGACAATAAACCGAATTTTGGAGAACAAATTAGACGGACTGCAGATAAGGCGGCAAGAGGAGTAACGTCTCTCAGTCGGCTAATGGCCAATGTTGGTGGGCCAAAATCTAGTAAGAGGAGATTACTGATGACAGCCATCCATTCAGTTCTGCTGTATGGAGCGGAAATAAGGAAATTTATAGGAAGTCACAAGCACAAGTGCAGAGGCGGGGTGCTTTACGCGTGGCATCTGCTTATTGCACGGTCTCTGAAGAAGCTGTTCTTGTTATTTCTGGGATAATTCCAATACTTTTTCTTGCGAAAGAACGCAAGTGCATTTACTGGAGGAAATCAGAAGTAGGTTTACAAAATTCAAGATGAGCAGCAAGAGTACAAACCTTCATAATTGGCAGATCAAATGGGAGCAAGGACACCGAAGCCAGTGGACTAGGAGAATGATACCCCAGGTGCAGGTTTGGACAGAAAGGAAACATGGTGAGGTTGGTTATTATCTCACTCAGTTCTTGAATGCCCATGGGTACTTCTGTTCTTATCTTAAGAAGATGGGGAAAGTGGATTCACCAGATTGTATCTACTGTGTTAATGAGGTATATAATGTTAAACACACCTTCTACTCTTGTGGACGGTGGGTCCAAAATAGGCCGTCTCTTCAAGATCACATTGATGCAGAGATATCTCCGGACAATATTGTTGCGGTAATGCTACAAAATGAAGAACATTGGAAACTTGTAACAAAGAAGACGGATCTGGATCGCCACTGAAGATATCCACTAAGGAGGAGTGTCCTACGGGCAAATATAAAATTACTCCAGCCTGAAGTAATGTGATAAACGGTTCCAGGCAAGTGTTCAGAAGTAACGGGGGAGTTTTGGTCGGTAGTCTGCTATTCAGGAGCAGGAGCCCGACACTCTCTGCGCAAATGCATTTCTTCCCTTAAAAAAAATAAAGAATAAAAATAGTATTATTATATGCTTTCCCACCGTTTCGTTCTTCGTTCCCGATCAGCAAGCAACCTGTAAGTAGTTCGAGACTTTCCGATAATTGTTTCCAAGTCACGCCGCCGCATGAAGACCAAACCACATGTGGCATGGCGGTTGATAGGACCAACGCGACGCGTTGCGTGACCAGAAATAATCACCCGCCAATGAAAAGAATTTCTGGAGCATGTTGCAAATAAATAATAGGACAGAAAAGAAATACGCTTCTATCCCTCAATCTCGGATGATCGAAGACTTGACTACAATTCACTCACTTCGGCTAACAACATATTTTCATCAAGGGCATTGGTTGGTTGGTTCCTCAGTTTAAGGGCTGCGACAACGCAACGTCATGTAGCCCCGTGTACTTTGGCGGCTTCGGTGGCGTAGTTGGTAGCATGTTGAGCTTCTATGCCCAAGGTCGCGGGTTCAAAACGGCCGAAGTCGTCGGATTTGTATGAGCGTTAAAAATCCCCCAGTATGCCTTCCTTCGGAGGGGAAGTACTGTAAAGCCGGCACGGCAGTCCCATGATATAAATGTATGGCATGATAAAGAACCTTCCACTAATTATACTTATGTGAAGCAAAATTATAGGTTATATTTGAATAACGCTCTTAGGTTCCAACGTTCGTCGCCAGGAGGCGCATGTTCGTAAACCACACTTTCCCCAATAGGTTTTGCAAATCGAACACTTCTTACAAAAATTGATATTTAAGAAATGAGAATGCAATTTGTCACTGATAATGTCATTTGTGTGCTGAGTGCGCTGTAACACTCACCGGTTATTCGATATTTATGAAATTATACGATTTGAGTACTCGTCTTTTGATTTACTGTTTCTGTAATCCATGCAAAATGATAAAGGAAAAACCTCATAACGTTAAAATGACATGAAACGGGCGTCACAGCGGCCAAAATGTGAAGTGGACAGCAATTATGGAGCGTATTTTTATACATCAACAGTATCTGCAAATCGCACACGTCGTACATTTTAAAGTCATTTTTTAAAGAAATTATTGATATAGATGGTATTTGAGTGCAATTCGTCACTGCTAATGTCTATTCTCTTCCATTTGAATGTTCGTTTTCACGATCGGTCGCTTGTGAGCGCCGCAGGAGGGATCTATACTACTGAAATAATATATATGATTACACTAATACAGCCATCACAATTAACACCGGATAACAGACAGATTCTACACGGGGCTACATGACCGCGTTGTCGCAGCCCCTAAACTGAGGAACCAACCAGCCAACCCGTGTACTTTGGGTGTGTGTAGAATCTGTCTGATATCCGGTGTTAATTGTGATGACTGTATTAGTGTATGTTATCTGTGATTCAGGTACGGACTGTAAACGATCAATTTCAAGTAGTTCCCACTTTTGCTACCAAATGCTACCGTCAACGACACCTAGCTGTGAACTTAGCTACTAGATGCCAACACAACCAGCACCTTGAAGCAAACGTTGTAACTTAATAGAGCGTTATTCAAATCTAACCTCCGAAAGACCACCTAAAATCAAAGATTTACCGCACTGTCATTCGTTCCGTGGCGCTTTATGGTACTGAATGTTGGCCGAGCACAAAGGAAGCAGAACGTCGGTTAAGTGTCATTGAGACCAAAATGCTTAGAAGGACAGCAGGCATTACTAGGTTGGATCACATCCCCAATGAAAGAATTAGGGAACGATTTGGTGTCGCGGCAATCAACAACAAAATTTGTGAGGGTCGTGTGCGATGGTTTGGGCATGTGCTACGGTCAGGAGCGGTCACAATTGCAAAACAGGGCTACACACTGGAGGTCGCCGGGAAAAGACCAAAGGGGCGACCGAGACAACGTTGGGCCGATACACTGCACAGGGATTTGAAAGGCGTCAACCTTCATCCGGACATGGCCCATGACCGAGTCAAGTGGAGACAGCGGATTCACATAGCGGACCCTGCCACGAGGCGGGACAAACGCTTAAGAAAAAGAAGAACAAGAATCAAATCTAACCTACATTTGGTTTCACACAATTGTGGTTTGTGGAAGGTTATTTTTCATGCCATACATCTATGGCATGAGCACGCCGGCTTTAATTCCCCGCCGAAGGAAGGCATACCGAGGGAATTTTAACACTCTTAAAGATTCCGACGACTTCGGCCCGGTTTGAACCCGCGATCTTGGATATACAAGCTCAACATTCTGCAATTGTGCGTGTAACTTATTAGTTCAAGAATTGAGGCAGGCTCTCCGCAGGAGTATAGCAGGATCCTTGGGAAAACCACATTCAGGATGGCCGTTGTCAGCGTCAGGATTCGAAACACCATTGTCCGGAATTCCAGCTCTCCCATGCAGGTATGGTAAGCGTGTACTACGCTACTGGTGAAACCATTTCACTGAGTTAGTCTTGTAAATGGCATCCTGTTAATCGAGAGCGAACACGATAACGGTCTTGTTGGACAGCACACATTGTAGCTAAATGTTGGGGGGAGATGATTGTACAGCTCATGCAAATAGACGAGAATAGTCCCATGTACTGTACACACCTTAAGTGCTGAAGTGCTGTAGCACATTGTTTTATTTGAAAATAAATTACTTTATGTTCGACGGTGTCAAAATGTAAATATTACACGTCAGAATACTGTATCATAATGATGGTCATTATATTTTTGTTTTTTATTATGAGACAGTTTCTCCAGCCAATCAGAACTCATTTATTGACCGATTAGGTAAGGATACCTTCGCGCATACGATCAAAATCCAACATGTCGGACATGGATTACATGATTAAATTGAAAGTTCAAATGGGATATCGAATCAACCATTGTAGTTACAATCCCAAACACAAAGACAAAATCAGCACGAACCTTTACGGTAACAAGAAATTACTATGACATATGCAAGAAATGTGTGAATCTACGTCCGGAAGTTAGCAACACAGCATCCTTCTATATAAATTACCCACATGGAAAGTGCACAATCCCATATACTCGCGTAAATAAACTGGCGAATATGAGACAATATCCCCAACTCCAAATTCTACACAGCGCATTGCTTTCAAACGACGTCGGTGTCAATATTAGTGAATGCTAGAGCAGGACGGCACTAGACATCATGCAGGCTGTAAACAATAGCATTGCCAAGCAAAGTAAATGGTCTCTGCTTTCGAAGTGCTTTGACCCACGCATGCGCTCTGTTCAGTCAGCAAAGGCAGGGCGCTCTGTTCACTAACTGAAGTAACAGAATCCCACAGATATTTATGAATATTTATGTTAAAACATATATTAAAGTTATAATTATCGTCGAACATAAACAGTCGTATGCAATTCGCCTATAATAGTAATTAAGACTCTCGTATGAAAATTATAAAACTCTCTACGCTCGTTTTATAAACATACTCGTATCTTAATTATTGCTATTACAGGCTTGTTGCATAATGCACTATACTAGTACAGGGTCATTGTGTGTGCGCACCGATAAAAACGGCAAGCAAAGCCGGCTGTGACCAGCGCAGATCACGGCCGCACGCACCCGGTCCAGCCGGCGGTAGTGTGCTCCGCAGACACATATCGTTAGTTCACACGTGTTTTGTCATTCATATGGGCGAGTACTTGCAAAGCATAGATGTTAGTGTTCCACGTTTAGTGAGTGTTGGGTAGAATATTTGCTTGAGAATAACCTAACCCCCAAGGGAAGATGATAAAGAAAAGGAAGTGGGTTTCGGACTGGAGAAAAAGGATGGAGAAATAGGACGAGAGTCCAAAAGAAGTTATAATTTTAACTTTAAGTGTACTCAAAGGCAGCTGCCACAGCAAATCCGCTCTCCGATACCTAAAGTGGGTAGGGACCTGGGCAAAGCTAACGGGAAACGCAGCTGGAACTTGGGTTGTTCTCGAGAAAGCTGCTTGAGTGTATTCCCTCTCAAGCATACATATGCCTACTATGGGGAAGGGTGATGGTCTGGCAAGACAAAAAGTAACAGATTTATTGTGTATCTGTTCAAAGGAGTTTGTTTTTAAACAAGTATTTTGAAGAATGCCAATAATTTGAATCGGTTTCGATATTTTTAGTTTTGAAATTGTATAATTTCTAAAGAGCGACCAAATGCTTCTAAGAATGATAGGGATAAAGCAATTATACCTTTGGGAATAATTTTGGTAAGTATACCAATAGTTGCATTTAGAAATGGCTAAGCTTTTACCCAGCAAGGCGCCGACTAAAAGTTTAGACAATGAGAAACACTTATATTTTGAAAAACCTACCATAAGTGTTGGAGAGAATCTCCACAAGCAGGAATCTGGCGTAGCGAGCTATGCTTGCCTTACTGGCCAGTTAGAATTAGCTATTAAAGCTAAGAGAGACTTTACTAAGTTACCAACTAAGAGTTTTTGCTCAAATGCAACAAGTGGTGAAAGCCCTATCAATAGATTGATTTGCATTAAGTGGGAAGAGTCAAGGAAGACAGGATCTTGCCTAACCGTTATGTTAGAGAAATGATAAATCCAAAAAGAAATCTTGAATTTATTTAACAATGTAAAAGGAAGTAGTTTTGTAACAAATATATAATTTTGATTTCTATAAACAATTGGGGTCGCAGACCTACGAAAACATCTAAAGCTTGCGCCAGGCAACAATTCTTTTGGTTTCAAACCTTTTATATACTTTAAAATCTTCGTAAGATTTTGAAATGACGAAGATAAATAAATGAAAAATTTAAAGGTAACTAACGTAATTAAAGTTAGACAATAAATCAAGTACAAGGTGTGTACTTTAAGAATTTCTAGATAAATATCTTAGAAAGAGTAACAACTTCGAATGTAACAACAACAAAACGCAGGAAGAATAAAATAGAAGTTTCTATAACTTCTTGTATTGATGCTGAAATACTTGTAAAGATTATACAAATAGGGCAGGTCACTTATTATGAAACCTGAAGAGAACAATCGAAAGGAAGTTTCTAGAATTCCTATGTTTATGTAGGGATCACGAGACAAATGGGGCAAGTTTCCCTTTCGTGAATCCTAGAGATAACTCACTTATGAGTTGAAAGAATTGTATTCCCTAATTAGAAGGGAGAAACAATATAATTTAAGGCGTGTACTAGACACGAAGTTTTACAGACATTAATTCGTTTTAGATAAAGCAAGAGAGGGAGGGCACTTATTGAGAATGACACCTCATTGAAAAAAGACCTAAAGTAACAATTTTATTATTTATGTTTGTTAGAAAGGGGTTTGGGAAAGATCAAATGGGATTGAGGAAAAGTGTTCATGGCCGTATTTATTGTATTCGGACAAGCGCGACGCGGATGAAATGTTGAACAAACACTGTTTTCACTATAGTCTGTTAATATAGTTGAAAAGTTCACTGTAGTAGCACAAAAAGTTTATGGCAAAGAAAGTTATTGCAATGATGGAAAATAACTAGTTACACTAGATATGCGAGAGTCTATTGCTTGAGAAAGTTGTAGATTATAGTTGAATGCGCTATGGAAAATCCCAACGGAGGTGAAAAAATAGATATTGATTAGTAGTTCATAAGGAAGATTCCTTAGTTTGAAAAAGTATTCCCCCATGTGTGTGTGGAAAATACATGACAGTATGACTGGTAGATAGAGTGCAGATTCTGGAAGGTTCCAGAGCAATCATGACTGAAGAATAGGGCAAAAGTTAGTCTACCGGTGGAACGAGCTAAATATTTTATAGACAGTGGGTAATTTAATGGTATCCCACGTTGTGAGAAAATCTCTCATTTAATAAGCATAAGAAATGCTGCTTCCTGTTAAGATTGGCTTAGATAGACAAAAGCCCAACATAGAAAATCCCGCGAAGGATGATTATTGCCCCAAATATAGAAATCTCACACTGTCTATAAAATGATCATTAAAAGCATGTAGCTATTTAAAATCAATTAAAATAAGTTGAAGAACGTAGAAGTAGTACTTAGCTTTGCTTCATGGCGAAGGTGATGTTCCCTTTGACGGTTGATACTATAATTCTAACATGGCGTAGAATTTAAAAGTTTGCCTCTCGAGTTGAGGAGGCGAGCTTTAGTTAAGCTCCAACTGAACGGGTCGACTTCCGACGTACAAGTGAGACACGCTCAGCCAAGCACGGAGGGACCAGGGAAGGGAAAAAGTGGGGGTAGGAGACAAAAGGAATACATATAAGAATAACCAACATTGAAACGTTAATTTCTCTTGATGAAATGATCTTCAAAGGGTTGATAGCAGGCACACTAGCGCAGCCTGGAGGGTGAAAAAGTAGATGAAGTTCTCTTGATCACGGAGATGATAGCTGGCGATGGCGACGAGATCTGGTGGCCAGAATGATAAAGAAGTCCTCTTGTACAGGGAAGAATTGAGGAACTTCAGAGATTCGCTGCCAGATGACGCTAGGTTGGTCATGGAAGATATATCTCTAGAACAGACTCACAGGTAACATAAGAGACATGCCCAACAAGGAGAAAACAGAAGATCACTGTTGGTGTTTGAGAAGAAGGAAGGAATGAACTATAGCAAAGAGAAGCAAAAGCTTACTCTATCTTACCGTGTATTCCAAAGAATACACCAAGTGTTGTGATTACTGTGATTGTTGGTCATGCCTAGACACCAATTCACATTGCACGAACGTCTGTATATCCATAATTCGTAAATGAAAGCAGAAAATCATGTTCTGAAACAAAACGAAAATTTCGAATCAAGTTTCCAGGAAGACCTGTGCCTAATGCCAGTACAATTAGGAGGCTCGCTAAACGATTCAAGGAAACAGGCTCCGTAAATAATAAAAGTGTTGACAAACATTCTTTCATCAGAATATGTCAGGTGTGTGTTACAAGAGAGGGAGGACATTTTCAGCATCGCCTATGAGCTCTGTAAGTACACATTATTGAACATGTTTGGCAAAAGTGTGAAAGTGTGCGCCGACCGCCTAGTACAGAACAGCTGCACAGAAGAAACCCCTTTTGTTCCAAAAACCGTGCTATGGTTGGCTTTTCGTAAATCGTTAGAAAAGCACAAAAAAAGCTTAACTCTAAATTTCCTCCGACTTACCGTTCCAAACTTATAGTCTGCCAAAGTGTGAAAATTGTACTATTCATATGGCACAAAGGTTAATATGAGTACAGTTATGATTGTTACGTTGCGATTGAAAGAGATATGATTGTTTGAGCTGATAAACAAACACATTTAATAATTATTATTGTTTTAAACTTTCATTTCACTAAATAATGTATCATTATGATCAATAATAACAGGTTTTCGCTACAAGCTGTGGACAATGCGTCTAAACTATGCCCATCGCTCTCTACGCAGTAAAAATAGTAGCCTTGACTACGCAGCGTTGCATTTGCTGCGCTATAATGTTGGAACGGTAAGTCAGAGGAAACAAACGTTTAAATAAATATTGCAGATAATTTTGAGAGGAATAAATTTCTAATTCGCTCTTTTGTGGAAAAAAAAACACATTTTGTTTCTGGGACAAAAAGTTAAAAAAAACATTTTTTTGGAAACTTTGGCGCCACCTAGCTTTTGCATTTCAAAACGTATGACATGACCTCAATGAGACAAATTGTAGGTGACAATATCCTCTACATTTTTTGTTGAAAGTACTTTTCTTTAAAATACGTAGATTCAGAGAAAAACGCGTTTTTTTGTGTTTTTTTTAGTTTTCCGACAACATGATATTACAAATTATTCCAAAATTTAGAGTTAATCATTTTTTGTGCTTTTCTAACGATTTACAAAACACCAACCATAGCACGGTTTTTGGAACAAAGCCATTCCGGCTGTACTGGGTGCGCGCGGCCGCGATTTGCGCCAATCACAACCAGCTTAGCTTGCCGTGTTTATAGGGGCGCACATAGATAATGACCCTGTATTAAGATAGGTCTAGTAGTCAACTACGCAAAAACAAGATACAGAGGTGTCCAAATTATTAGAATCAAATAGAGAATTTAAATCAGTCAGACTTTTTTTTTAAATTCAAAATCATTTTATTGAACAACGGCAGACATCTTTTATCGCCATACTTAGTAAAGTTATCTCACCTGTAGGCTTATAACTTATCCCATAAGGGATTGCAACAAAACAAAATTAGAATTGGGTATTCCGTTTCCGGTTGAGCACACACAAAAGTCCCTAGCGTTATTGGTTCATAAAATAGGTCTATAATGGGCGGATGACCTAGCTGTTTGTTAAAATTTGGGTAAATCTATAAAAATAAGTGCGTCATAGAAAAGAGAGTGTCACCCCGAGTCCTATGACACCTCATATGTACAAATCCGATAATTGGTTTATAAAATCTCAGGTCGTTTACCTTTCTGTTTTGGGATATTTGAGTAACTGAGTGCGCCATAGGAAATATCGGAAAAAATACCCTTAAAACGAACCGTCGCATGAGCCTCTCCGATCAATAGTTTGCAAGATATCACACTCTTAGTTCAGTTGCCTTATAGCCAAGACGGCTATGGCACACATGCGACTTGAAGAAGACACCCTCTTGCTTAACTACTAAATCAGATGATTTCAATCCATAGTCCACGAATCTTGGTATAGTTCAAGAGCCGATGATCAGTATAAAAGACTTTGAATTCCTTAGCACTAAATTCACACTAAAAGTAGAATATAGTAATCAAAATAATGAGGCTCCTCTTTTAGTGGAAATTCTATAAAATCATTTTATGTTCGACGATGTCGAAATGTAAACATTTTATGTCAGGGAACTGTATCATAATGAGGCTCATTATAACACTATGTTTCATTATGAAACAGTTTCTCCCACCAATCAGAGCTCAAGAAACAGTTGTGTGACCAATTAGGTAAGGATAACTTCGCGCATGCGCTCAAAATCCACCATGTCTATATAAATTACCGAAAGTGCACCGTCCATATGTACGGGTAAATAAACTGCCAAGCACACAGAGCGCATGCGTCGGTCGGTCAGAGAGCTTGGAAAACGGAGATATCCTACCCAGCATTGGCACTCCGATCACAAAATTCTAGTGACTGAATCTCAACTGATATGTATTGAACCCTTGCAAAGAAGCATATGAGACTCAGTTTCGGGGGGTGTAACGGTTCATATTCGTAAGTTGCTGTCAGGGCGCTTCATTAACTTGCAGGGTAACATATAACAAAATAACATGCAGGAAAGAGTGAAGCCAGGGTTAAAACAACTGAATTTAATAACAAATCACCATATTTACACATAAATAATTAACAACAAAAACTCCCAACTGACTCCCATTTAATAAAAATGCCAAAAACTAGGCGATATCTCTGGAGAGATTAATTATCTGGACCAAGTGTCCTTAAGATAAAATACAAAAGTGACCATATATATGCGTGTAGGCCGTTCTACATGCATCACGATGTGTACTTTGAATGCGTGATTCGTTATCATCCAGAATAACCCTTCAGACAACGAATCCACATTTCTTAGAGCTAGACCGACACGGGGGAACACAACTACAATACTTAAAATTAAACTGACACTTCCTAAATCTACTATAAACAAACACAAAATTACCGTGTGAAATTGGAATCAAATTGCCGTAGCAACATTTACTGCCTAAAAACTTAGGACTTCTCACACAAATCAACACAAGTACATTAACACGTGACCAATAGAAAAATACACAAATGACCGCTGTCAAAATTTACAAATACTCTACCACTACACCACACGGGTGTGACACACGAAAATTACATGAATCGAGTCATAAACAAAGCAATAGGCAAACAGCCAACATTTACGTTAATAATACAATATTTTACCCATACAACGTACAACAAGCCGTTAAACACATGGCGAACTCCCCAATTAATTACGGCTTAAAAATTAACCATCACAATGAACAGGTTTGCTACATGAAAGCTTACAGGGGTCAGACGGATAATCAGGACTGCCTATCAAAATAAGTCACAGGCAAAACGGGCGGTTTGTGGAACTCTGCATGTCTGTCAACCCACGTGTCAAATACCTCGACCTCCCAGAACATGGGGTCGAATCTCGAAGAAGTGTGCCCAAAGCACAATAATACATGTGTGTGTGTCAGAAAAATATATGGACAAGAATCAGCAGTCTCCCAAGAGCACTCTGTCTTTCCATCTAAAATACAACAGCAGCAAAAATATGAGAGCGGTAGGACAACTACCCCCTCCTCACGTAGAATCAACACACACTAGACACATTAACACACACAGAATCACACGTATGGGTTTTGACAGACCCTGAAATAAAAAGACACAAATAATATCCACATGCTGGCTCCACCGTTCTATGCCGTGACTAGTCACCTGAAAAGGACTCAAGAAAAATGTAACAAAATTAGAACGAAGGTGTTCTAAAAATTACTTTTAAGTTGGTGCGCTTGGCAACCCTAATATGAATAATAACCTGTTCAGCAAAATATCTTACAATAATTTCCTCCCATTCCTGTTTCAAATATTAACGTTAATAAAGCACCATTTATCGAATGTAACGGGTTCCGCATTTGCAAGGATAAAAATCACGCACGCACGCCGCGCACATTACACATGACTCAAGGAAAAACAAAATATCAAACAAACACTTTGGCCACGCGCCAACGGACATTTAAATATATAATGTCGGTGCAAGAAAAACTCTAAACAACAAGAAAAGAAAAACATGACTATTTACAAAGTTCCCCGGCCAAATCTAACTACATAATTGAAATAATCCAATTTTAGTACATCACCGCTTCTGCTTGTAGAACTAAGGACATCCTCCTCAACCCATCGCCCTATGGACAAATTAGCACTCCATAGTAGTCGTCTGCGTTGATTTGTTGAAGCTCATCCCAACTTCAAACCACGTGCTGATCATCTTGGTATCGACTCCTTGGCAGAAAAGTTCAATGTTAATTATTTTACCTATCTATAATCGCTTGCAGGCTACTCAATTCACCCACAATTGTCCTAATGCGATTAATAGCGAAGACTGGCCCTAAATATATCGCACACACGCAACATAAAAACACATATAAAATACACTGCAATTTATACATAAAATATACATCTCGAGTCCGCGCCACTGGCTCGTTAACAAGTTCAAAATCCTGGCTGCATTAGCAGTCGCTATCTCGTTCGGTATTTCCGTCCTGTACTATGGACCTCGGCTCCGGTGAGCGCTAATTAGGGTGATACAATACTTCCCCCTTAAAGCTGAACTCGTCGTCTTTAACTGAATGTTACAAGTTATCACGCACTGGCGTGAAATATTTAGCTCACACAATAAAGCTGATTTTAGAACAAAATGTATTATAGCTTTTAAAGTTCGATACAGCAATCGCCGTGACTTTAGCTCATCGGAGCTCACAAAATAAATTAACTTCACTAAATTTCAGAGCGTCAAAATCACAATATAAACTGTCGTGAAGTAAGCCTCTGAAGGCTCCACTAGAAAAGGCTTCGAGTGGCGTCAGGCCAAACTATTTATTAGAAACTGACAGGGGCGGAGGAGTGGGGCGGAGTCGGATAAAAACTTCCAGAGTTTTTGTCTCACAAAGATGGGACTAGTGTCATTCTTCTCCAAATAAATCCAACGTCTCAAATTACTCGAGCGGAGATTAATCCGTTCGGCGGTTCTTTAGATACACACTTCCGCGGGCTTTTTACTACTGACGCTGTCCACCTCGTGATCATGGCTTGGTCTCTTGCGATTGGCTGATTCAATCGTATGTTCGTTGCGAGTACCTCGTGATTCTTCCTTTATGTCTCCAATTTTGGTACAGTAGTTGCACAATTTGGCCTTGAACTCGACTAATTCTGGCCGTTCCCCAAGAATAGCCACCAGCTCAACTCCTGTTGCAATCATTACGAAATGCTGGCCTCCCTTATATCCAAGTCGACTTCCTTAAGTGCTGCCTGGGCCGTAGTAATAATAATAATAAATATGAATACTTATTTATCGAAGATCAATAAGGGTTCATTTATCCTCAGCAAGGTTTTGAAATTCGAAACAATTTATTGGTTTGGATTTCAAAAACAAAATCCACTGTAGTAACAACACATCTCTTTAAATCTCACTCAGCTGCTCGAGTGTATGCCCCTCTGACTCAATTAGTGTGCTCCCTTCTCGCTGGAATGTCATTCATATTTTCACTAGGTCTCCCCCTTCTCCTCAAGTAGTTGCCACTCCCGTCGTCTCAGCTGCTCGTTGTTTACAAACAAAGTACGTACTCAGGCGCGCCCCGTAGGTTTGAGTGTTGGCTCTCAAAATAAAATTTTGCAATACAGATTCTGCACATATCATCTTTCCTAATCATCAAATGGTTCCCTTCTCTAGTACGGTTTCAAATTGGCACTATTAAAAACAGATTTTGCACCAGTGCTCACTTCTTCCCGTCTGTAGGCATTGTTACCCATATTCTTAATTACCCGGAACGGGCCAATGAACTTCGGACAGAATTTGGCGAAGACTTTGTTCTTAGGGTCGGAGATCGGTGGTCTACGAACCAGCACTAATTCTTGTTCTTGTAACTCTCGGTGAAACTTCTTTCCTCGGTACCGTCTCAGCCTTCGGTCCGCTTGGTTCCTCATGTGCTCTCTCGTTCGCTGGATTCGCAAATCATGCGCTAATAATGGATCCCTTGGGCAAGGAATGATCTTGTCCCAAGTTCTTTCTGGCAATCTGTTGTGGTGTACAATCAGTGGGACTTGACCCGTCGACTCGTGCTTAGTAGTGTTCATGCACATCTCAATTTCCCCTACTTTGTCTACCCATTTATTGTGTTCGTTAGGAATCATTACTCTGTAGTACTTAGCAACACAGCGAATTGTTCTCTCGCTCGGATTTCCACACGGATGACGAATACTTGAAAATACGTGTTTTATTCCGAGGCTCTCCAAACCTTGCCTAAAAACATTGCTTGTGAAATAGGTACCGTGATCTGATAGAATGGATTCCGGCTTCCCAAGCATCGGAATAACTTTGTTCTTAATTCTACTGAGGACTTGTCTTGATGTCGTCTTCTGAATAGGACATAGCACGACCATCTTCGAAAACACGTCGACACACAGCAAGAGGTGTCGGCATCCACGCTTTCCTTTTACTAAAGGACCAAAGCAATCAATCGCGAGCATCTCACATGGTTTCTGCGGTAATAGTGGTCTTGGAGGTTGTTTCAGAATAAAGTTGTTCGGCTTTGTGCGCTGACAAGCGTCACACGTTCTAATTACTTCAACAATGGTGAATCTCATCTTGGGCCAAGTAAAGGTCTCCCCTATCGTAGCTTCAGTCTTATCCGTGCCGATATGTGCTAGGCTCTCGTGAACATGCCAAGTTAATCCCCTCTGTAGTGATGCTGGAACTAAGATCCGCAGTTTAGTATGATGCTCATCCACGTACTTATGTAACAAGTTATTTAAGTAGTGAAATCTCGCTTGTTTAGCACTGGCTTCTCGGTACTCCGGTGAATTTGGTTGTAACTCCTTCCTATAGAATTTTATCATCATCATCATCCATGGGTCTGCTTTTTGCTCCTTCCGAATATCCTTCAATCTTGCCAAAAACTCACGAGCCTTAGGTGTCAAGGTAATATTGTGAACTTCCGCTGTTACTTCGTTTCCGTCCTCAGGATTTCTACTCAAGGCATCTGGTATGACGTTCATTTTCCCAGGACAATGCTCTATTGTGATGCCAAACTGCTGTATGTAGATGGACCAGCGCGTAACTCTCTCACTTGCTATTGTTGTCTTAAATAAAAATGTCAGTGCATGGTGGTCGGTTCTAACAATGATGGAATAACCATAGATCATCTTACGCCACTGTTGAAGAGAATATAGAATCGCTAGTAGCTCAAGTTCCGTAACTGTGTAGTTCCTCTCATGTTTCCGTAATTTACGACTCGTAAATGCCAAATAGGATTTCTTCTTGGGTTCTTCAGCGTCCTCTTGGTACAGCATAGCACCAATCCCAATTAACGAAGCATCTGCTTGAATGATAAATTGCTTCTCAAAATCCGGATATCCAAGTTTCACACAGTTTTCCAATAAATCCTTCGTTGCTTTAAAAGACCTGTCGCACTCCTCGTTCCACGACCATCGATTCGCATTCTTCAACATCTCCTGCATAGGCGCTACTGTTTCTGTGTAACCAGGGCAATTTTCTTTGAAGAAACCTGTCACTCCCAAAAACGCTCTAACATGTTTGACTTTGGTAGGTGTGGGAAATTTCTTAATAGCATCAATCTTGGCTGGATTAGGCCGCACGCCCTCGACATCAATTATATGCCCCAAATATAAAATCTCGCTCTGGCAAAAATGTGACTTCTTTAAGTTGATCTTGAAGTGCATGGTTCTCAAGTTGTCCAGCAGTTTATTTAAATTTATCAAGTGTTCTTCCATTGTCTCAAAAGCGATTAATATGTCGTCAACATATCTCGTGGTGAAGTTCTTGACCTCCTCAGTCAGATTTCTATCGAGTGCTCTAATGAGTGCACATCCCGCAGTTTTCACGCCAAAGGGCATTCGACACCTGATATAACTTTGATTATCGAATAAAAATCCCGTCAACAGTTGGGATTTTTCTTCAAGTTCAAGATGGTGGAAACTATTCGTCAAATCAACACTTGAGTATATCTTCTTCCCACGGAAGCCTTTCAAAACATCTTTGATCCTAGGTGCTTGGTCGTGCTCAACTAGCAGTTTTCTGTTCAAAACCCGCGCGTCTAGGCATAGCCTAATTGATCCGTTTGGCTTGGTCACAGCCAATATTGCGTTCAAGTAAGGGGTTGCCGCTTTCCTTATCATGCCAGAATCTAATAAGTTAGTAATAATGTCCTTCACCTGAGAAAAGTGTTTCTCTGGGATCGGGTACAATTTACTTTTAAATGGGGTCCAATCTGTTACCTGCATCGCATATTGAAAATTTAAAACTTTCCCAGGTACGGTGTCAAAATAGTACATTATGCAACGAGCCTATAATGGCTATAATTAAGACACGAGTATTTTTTATAAAACGAGCGTATGCGAGTTTTATAATTTCCATACGAGTGTCTTAATTACCATTATAGGCGAGTTGCATACGACTGTTTATGTTCGACGATAATTATAACTTTATTATATGTTTTAACATAAATATTCATAAATATCTGTTGAGAGTCAGCTACTGGAATTTTGTGATCGCAGAGCGAGCGTTGGGTGTTATACCTTCGTCTTTCAAGAGCTTTGAACGGCCGACGCATGCGCTCTGTGGGCTTGCAATGCCATATGCAGCCATATGTTTACATCAGCCGTCCCTCAGTAATATTGTCACCGCAGTCATTTGAAGACAATGCGCTGTGTAGAAATTAGTGTTAGTGATTTTAAGGTACTGTGCTATTTCTTGTCTCATATTCGCCAGTTTATTTACGCGAACATATGGACGGTGGGTATTCCATGTCGGTAATTTATTATAGTTCGATGTTGTGTTTATGTCCGACATGTTGGATTTTGAGCGCATGCGCGAAATTATCGTTACCTAATTGGTCAATGAACGAGCTCTGATTGGCTGGAGAAACTGTATCGTAATGAAAAACGGTGTTATAATGACCATCATTATGATACAGTTTTCAAACACATAATAGTGAGGGTCGAACATAAACTCCTTTATGTAATCTTAAAATTTCTTCCAGTCTTCTTCTATCAGATTCCCCTACGATGGCCTCCTTAAGTCGCTCCTGAAGTAGAATTTCGAATTTGGTTCCGCTAATTTCTTCTTCCGCCAAATGCACCCAAAGTTCCTGCGAAATATCTCGGCTGTCAATTTCTAGCACTGCTGTCTGGCTGACTTGCTCTCCCATCAAGATCTTATCTCCGGCCTCATTAGTGCATTCCTCAACACCCCAAGTATTGGCCTCTCTCTCCAACGGATTATCTTCCATATTTAAACCCACATGATCCAATCCTTCTACTTGTTTGAAGCTTACAGTGTTGTTATGTAAATCAATCACAGCATGAAAATCGCAAATGAAATTGGCTCCTAAAATTATATTGTAGTTCATCTTTGGAATAACAATGAATGTTTGTGAAAAAGTATGGTTCAATATTTCCAGATCTAGAAAGGCTTGCTGTTTACAATTCATAGTTTTGTCAGGAATCACACCTCTGACTTTCATTAGCGGTACCGGCATAATAGGAACAGTCTGTTTTCTTGCTATTTCCTTTATCAAAATTTCAGTGACTAAGCTCACCTGGCTACCTGTATCAATCAAACATCTCACCCTCATGCCTCCAACATGCGCGTAAATAATTGGTAGCTGTCTGATAACATTTTCGCGGTTCTTCACCACTTCCTCCAGGCAGTCGTCCGGGAATGCTACCCACTCTTCTATATTGGCCACTATCATCTCTTCTTCCTCCCAGGCGACCTCCATTTTTAGCCAGTCTCCTTTCAGTTCATTTGGTTTTTTTTTTAATCCCGGGCCCCATTAGTTGTGTTTCGCCGGTTATCATTCTGTCGCTCCTGTTGCCTCAATAAACTCTCTGCCCCCTCTCCCTGATGGTTGTCTGGGCTCTGTCTGTTCGCCATGGCACGCCCCCACTTCTCCTTCTCCGCTTCTTCACTACTTAATTGATCCAAGTATTTACGGGATTCAATATACCGCTCGTCCCAGTTGTTCCTATAATCTCCTCTATTTTCTTGGCGATAGTCCCTGCCGTTATTCCATCTACCATCTCCATTTCTTTGGTAAGGTCTACCTTGTCTCTGGTTTCCCCTCCAATTTGTGTACTCCCGCTGGTACGTCCACTGATTATTTTGATTTTGGTTATTCTGATGATATCTCCCGCGGTTATTCTGATAATTCTGATTGTTGTTATGGAACTGGTTTCGGCCGTCAAAATCTTGTCTTCTTGGCGTGAATTGTGTCCCTGTGGACTGTGTCTTAGTTTGGTTCCCCTGGCTGTGGTTACTTTGGAGTCCCTGAACTACCTCTGCCGTGTTGACACATTCCAAATTCCATCTTCCTGTCTGTGGGCTTACCATACTCGTCTCGTCTAAGCGTCTGAGTAATTCTTCGGCTTGGACTGCGGTCTGAATGTTTCCTGCGACTAATAATTGTTGGATGTGCATTGGGAGTTGTTTCCCGATGGTTAGAACCATATTTTGTTCGCTAGGCGGGTCGTCAAAATCTCTGAATTTTACCAATTGCTGACTGAAGAATTCTGAAAAACGGGTTGGATGTGTACTATGATATTTGCGCGTGTACAGGTCCATTCTCAACACCTGTTGTAACGAAGGACTCCAAAACTTCTTCAAAAATGCCTCGCGGAATTGAGCCATGTCTGTGAACGTATACTTGAAACTTAAAAACCAAGTTAGGCTAGGTCCTTCTAAAAATTTCTCCACCATTCTTAATTGTTTCTCAGGGCCGATGTGCTGGTCATTAAAGTAATCAGTTAATTGCCGTAGAAATGCTTTGGGAGTGGTTCCTGAATGCTCCTTAAACTTATCGGGCTTAAAATCATTACCCCGAATGACTTGGATGACTTGGGCTGGTGCCAAGTTCGGTTGCGGTGTTGAAGTCTCCCCCCTGTACTGCTGGAATGCATTAGTCGTTAGTCTGGGACTTTGACCCCGACTCGTGTCCTCAGCCAACTTTAAACCTGCAGGACTTCCAATACTTGTTTGCTTCTCCGGTATATTTTCAGTTGAAAATAATGTCGCATTCTCTAAAGATCTAATCTCGTTTTTTATGATTAATTCTGAGTGTTCCTGTAATTTCGACTTTATATTTTCCTCCAATTCCTGCATTCTTGAACTGTGTTCCCCCAAGCGTTTTAAAATTGTCAAGCGGTCTTCTTTATTCGCATGAGCCTGCTGGTCCCAATCTCGCCGGATCCTACTTTTCAAGCTATTTATTTTCTCCTCGTTCCTTTCCTGATTTTTCTCTAGCTCTTCACGTATCTGTTCTTGCGTTTTTACTAGTTGCTCCCCCACCTCTTCTCTTATAACCTCTTGTGTTTTTATTAGCTGACCTTCCAAATTATCCTGAGTCTTGACGAGCTGCTCTCCTACTTCTTGTATTTGTTGTTGTGTCTTTATTAGCTGGCCTTCCATCTCTTTTCTTATGATCTCTTGTGTTTTGCCTAATTGCTCCTCTAAATTCTCCCGCAAGTGTATCCGTTCGGTTTCAGCCTTAACCTCGACTTTATCTATTTCCTTTATTAATTCCAGCACGTTGCTGTCTACCGAATTAATTTGCTGTTGTAGTTTCTCTTGGGTTTTCTTCATTCCCGCGGTGTTACTGACACATGCTGCCTCTATCTGCTTGAGTTTATCTGCCACCATCTCGTCAAATTGTACTAATTTGTTATCAAATTTCGCCTCCAATTTCTTAATTTCGCCTAACTGTTTGATGTTGTTTTCCGCAACCTCGCCTGCCAGTTTCTCTACTTTTTTAACGCTCTGATTAATGTCATTAGTGATTTTTCCTAATTGTTCTGTTTGTGTTACCGCCTGTTGTGACAATTTGTGGTTTAGTTCATTGAATTGTTTGTCCGTGTCTAATTTCTGGACTTCTAACTGGACCGAAATATTACCGCTCATATCAAGTAATTGTTTTTCACAGTCTATCTTCTGCGCTTGTAACTGGACCGAAATATTATCGCTCAAGTCGTGTAATTGCTTTTCGCTCTTCTCACGCTGACTTTCGAATTGTTTATCATTATGCTCCCGCTGAGCTTCTAATTGTTCCTTCAATTGTTTCTCCGTTTTTACGGACATCTGTTCTAACAATGCCTTAATCCCATCAACACTCGCCATATCACACACAAAAATATATTCAGAGAAAAACAAACAGGGTTATGGGCCAAGGTTTCAGCCCTATACACACATACATGTCACACATTTAAATATTACTGGCTCTAATTTAATGAAAATTTCAGTAACAAAATTTACTGAATACAATGACACTTATTCCCAAACAATAAAATAACCCCTAGTGATCTGCTTTTAAATTCCTAACCAACAGAATTTACGAAACACCAATTAACCGAAGTCAATTAAATGTCAAATATAAGGCAACATCTTCCTGCTTTGACTGAGTTCATTAATAATGCAAATTTCTAATTTTAATGTGGGCGCCAGAACAAGTTTATAACAAATAAAAAATCAAATTCTAACCTTGTTCAATATCTCTAACTTTAGGAACTCAGTGATTTTACTAATGCACATGGCGGTACAACATCGCCTCAATTTACTGAATTTACATGTCCGCTTGACCTGGCATCATTTCTCAACGAAATAAATATGAGATCAGCGAAGCAACAACAACAACAACCCCACTTGGGCAGTCATTTTTGTTTTATGAACCCTTGCAAAGAAGCATATGAGACTCAGTTTCGGGGGGTGTAACGGTTCATATTCGTAAGTTGCTGTCAGGGCGCTTCATTAACTTGCAGGGTAACATATAACAAAATAACATGCAGGAAGAGTGAAGCCAGGGTTAAAACAACTGAATTTAATAACAAATCACCATATTTACACATAAATAATTAACAACAAAAACTCCCAACTGACTCCCATTTAATAAAAATGCCAAAAACTAGGCGATATCTCTGGAGAGATTAATTACCTGGACCAAGTGTCCTTAAGATAAAATACAAAAGTGACCATATATATGCGTGTAGGCCGTTCTACATGCATCACGATGTGTACTTTGAATGCGTGATTCGTTATCATCCAGAATAACCCTTCAGACAACGAATCCACATTTCTTAGAGCTAGACCGACACGGGGGAACACAACTACAATACTTAAAATTAAACCGACACTTCCTAAATCTACTATAAACAAACACAAAATTTCCGTGTGAAATTGGAATCAAATTGCCGTAGCAACATTTACTGCCTAAAAACTTAGGACTTCTCACACAAATCAACACAAGTACATTAACACGTGACCAATAGAAAAATACACAAATGACCGCTGTCAAAATTTACAAATACTCTACCACTACACCACACGGGTGTGACACACGAAAATTACATGAATCCAGTCATAAACAAAGCAATAGGCAAACAGCCAACATTTACGTTAATAATACAATATTTTACCCATACAACGTACAACAAGCCGTTACACACATGGCGAACTCCCCAATTAATTACGGCTTAAAAATTAACCATCACAATGAACAGGTTTGCTACATGAAAGCTTACAGGGGTCATTCGGATAATCAGGACTGCCTATCAAAATAAGTCACAGGCAAAACGGGCGGTTTGTGGAACTCTGCATGTCTGTCAACCCACGTGTCAAATACCTCGACCTCCCAGAACATGGGGTCGAATCTCGAAGAAGTGTGCCCAAAGCACAATAATACATGTGTGTGTGTCAGAAAAATATATGGACAAGAATCAGCAGTCTCCCAAGAGCACTCTGTCTTTCCATCTAAAATACAACAGCAGCAAAAATATGAGAGCGGTAGGACAACTACCCCCTCCTCACGTAGAATCAACACACACTAGACACATTAACACACACAGAATCACACGTATGGGTTTTGACAGACCCTGAAATAAAAAGACACAAATAATATCCACATGTTGGCTCCACCGTTCTATGCCGTGACTAGTCACCTGAAAAGGACTCAAGAAAAATCTAACAAAATTAGAACGAAGGTGTTCTAAAAATTACTTTTAAGTTGGTGCGCTTGGCAACCCTAATATGAATAATAACCTGTTCAGCAAAATATCTTACAATAATTTCCTCCCATTCCTATTTCAAATATTAACGTTAATAAAGCACCATTTATCGAATGTAACGGGTTCCGCATTTGCAAGGATAAAAATCACGCACGCACGCCGCGCACATTAAACATGACTCAAGGAAAAACAAAATATCAAACAAACACTTTGGCCACGCGCCAACGGACATTTAAATATATAATGTCGGTGCAAGAAAAACTCTAAACAACAAGAAAAGAAAAACATGACTATTTACAAAGTTCCCCGGCCAAATCTAACTACATAATTGAAATAATCCAATTTTAGTACATCACCGCTTCTGCTTGTAGAACTAAGGACATCCTCCTCAACCCATCGCCCTATGGACAAATTAGCACTCCATAGTAGTCGTCTGCGTTGATTTGTTGAAGCTCATCCCAACTTCAAACCACGTGCTGATCATCTTGGTATCGACTCCTTGGCAGAAAAGTTCAATGTTAATTATTTTACCTATCTATAATCGCTTGCAGGCTACTCAATTCACCCACAATTGTCCTAATGCGATTAATAGCGAAGACTGGCCCTAAATATATCGCACACACGCAACATAAAAACACATATAAAATACACTGCAATTTATACATAAAATATACATCTCGAGTCCGCGCCACTGGCTCGTTAACAAGTTCAAAATCCTGGCTGCATTAGCAGTCGCTATCTCGTTCGGTATTTCCGTCCTGTACTATGGACCTCGGCTCCGGTGAGCGCTAATTAGGGTGATACAATACTTCCCCTTTAAAGCTGAACTCGTCGTCTTTAACTGAATGTTACAAGTTATCACGCACTGGCGTGAAATATTTAGCTCACACAATAAAGCTGATTTTAGAACAAAATGTATTATAGCTTTTAAAGTTCGATACGATCGCTGTGACTTTAGCTCATCGGAGCTCACAAAATAAATTAACTTCACTAAATTTCAGAGCGTCAAAATCACAATATAAACTGTCGTGAAGTAAGCCTCTGAAGGCTCCACAAGAAAAGGCTTCGAGTGGCGTCAGGCCAAACTATTTATTAGAAACTGACAGGGGCGGAGGAGTGGGGCGGAGTCGGATAAAAACTTCCAGAGTTTTTGTCTCACAAAGATGGGACTAGTGTCATTCTTCTCCAAATAAATCCAACGTCTCAAATTACTCGAGCGGAGATTAATCCGTTCGGCGGTTCTTTAGATACACACTTCCGCGGGCTTTTTACTACTGACGCTGTCCACCTCGTGGTCATGGCTTGGTCTCTTGCGATTGGCTGATTCAATCTTATGTTCGTTGCGAGTACCTCGTGATTCTTCCTTTATGTCTCCAATTTTGGTACAGTAGTTGCACAATTCGGCCTTGAACTCGACTAATTCTGGCCGTTCCCCAAGAATAGCCACCAGCTCAACTCCTGTTGCAATCATTACGAAATGCTGGCCTCCCTTATATCCAAGTCGACTTCCTTAAGTGCTGCCTGGGCCGTAGTAATAATAATAATAAATATGAATACTTATTTATCGAAGATCAATAAGGGTTCAGTATGAATATTTATGTTAAAACATATGATAAAGTTATAATTATCGTCGAACATAAACAGTCGTATGCAACTAGCCTATAATGGTAATTAAGACACTCGCTTACGCTCATTTTATAAACATACTCGTGTCTTAATTACTGCCATTACAGGCTCGTTGCATTATGTACTATTACGAACTTTAAATTTCTTAAAATAAAATGTAATTAAGGCTACTGGTTAAATCTTTGAAATAACTTGAGCGCCTTGTAAATATATTTTGTGCATTAAATCATGAACAAAAAATTTTTTTTTTCGGTAGATTTCATTAGAAAGCTAACTATTGCAATGGGTACCCTGTTTCCACTTCCGGAAAATGTTGACATATCTTCGCGTTTCACATCCCCCAGACCCCAAAACCACCGTCAGTTCAAAAGTTTATATATAATTTATGTATGTGATGCGCCCTTACCCAACGGTCATAGGCTAAGGTCGCATAGATTTCAGTAATGCTAGAAACGGCGTTTAATTGAGCCTCGATTTGCAGGGGAAAAGGAAGTCTGATTTTGCGTCATTTTAATCAGGCTAAGCTCCTGCCGCAGTGTTATTGGGACGAGTCATGCAACTGGCCACTTGACAAACCGAGGGAACGTCGCATGGAACTCGCAGACAAAGGCTATTCGAGAACATACTTCTATAACGCGCATTTGCCACGCAGGTGTACGCTCAAGGACTTTCGGAGAGGCTTGCATCAGATTACGTTCTGGAAGTTTCTGTAGTACGTCTTATTCTGGTTTCGCCACGCCCCTAAATAGCGAAATTAATTCATTTCTACGATACGGCAACACCCAGGATCGAACCATTGACAACAATAAGCTGGAAATAATCCTGAGATTTTTTGCAGATGAACAGAATAATTAAATCATCAAAAAATTAATAAATCAGTGGTCCAGAACTGAGATCCTTCCGCGGATCCGTCCGGGGTGGAGAGATTGTTGTGAGAGTGGGGATGGCGTCTATTTCGCCACAAATAGTCCGGAGGACGCAGTGTTGATATCCCCTAAAATTACGGTCGATTATCGATCGTAATCCTATGATTCGACGGACCTTACTATCACGAATAATGTGTACACAGTGTTTTGAAATAAATGTGTTGGAATACGGAGCTCTTGCGTGTGGAACGATCTTCAGGTGCTCTGTCGCCATGTTTTAGATATATCGCACCCCTGCGCTGTGCAGAGGGGAGTTTTTCAGCAGACCGCATGGGGAGGAGATAGTCTTCCGCAGTTTGGCTGTCACGCAGTTAGCACGCGAGTGAATGGTAGTTGATGCTTAGTTTCGCGAGCCCGCTCGAGACTGTTGAGGTGTTCGCAATGTGATGTTGTGCAGTTCGACACATTTCGATAAACAGTTACAAGCACTCGCGATAAGTCAGTTTACAGTCAGTCGTCATGCAGTTTTCACGCTACAGACAATGACACTCAGTAGTATGTAAATGGTCAGTATGATTCAAGGCTGCAGGCTGGACAGCTCAGATAAACAGTAGTAATTTTAGTAGGCAGCATATGTGTACAGGGAGAGCTTGCAGTGTTACATGTTAACATAAGTTGTATAGCTGTAGAAGCAGTACTGTCAGTCGCAGAAGTTGGGAGGTGCGCAGTTGATCGCCCGAGACTCGAACCCTCGCCGCTGGAACCAGGACAGTTCTGTGAATGAACAGGAGGAAGAGAGAACGCATCGAGGTCGTCAGCCCGGCGCGCAAGTGAAGAGTGGAATAACAGAAGTAGTGGCGTGTGATCTAACGAGTGCTGCGCAATCCTAGCCCGATTTTTATATGAAATGTGTATTGTGATGCAACGTACACGTGTTGGATAAGGTACGGAGTACAATAGACGTACCAATAGTGTTATATCTGTTTGTAAGAATAAGGTGAAATTTAGTGCTAATCATGATTATCAATCAATTAGTGGAGTAGTGCATTGAATGTGAATATGTGTAGTGCCGGTATGGTGTGAAAGGCACATGGCTAGGGGTTGCTGACATCTATTGCTGGAGAGGATGACGACCAACGCTGGAAGTATGATGAGTATTAATTTCCATTAATTATCTGTCATAGTTTTATGGGCCGTGTTTATTATAGTTTGATACAGGAATAGATATTCGTCTTAGTATAATATTAGATTTTAAGTTTAAGTATCATTTGTGGTAGGTTAAGTGTATCCGTGACGACGGAACGCTATTTTGTTTAATTCAGGAGATGCTTAGCGATGATGTTTGTTCGCAAACCGCGCCAAATTGTACACTGATAGGAATGTATGTGTTCACCCCATTATGTTGTATGTATTTCAGCCCCAGGATGAAGGCGCCGGAAAGAGCAGAGGCACGTAGATTTAGAAAGAGAGAGAGATTTAAAGAATGTAAAATTTATAGACACACTAATGACGCGGGTTATTAATAATAATAATAATAATAAGCATGACGTCAACTAGGGATAATAATATCAATATCGAGAGTAATAATGATGTCAGATATGGATAGAAGGGGAGGAAGTCTAAATGTTAATGTCTTTATTACGACGCATGTGGTAGTAATTATTCATACGGATGCACTCTGAACTGTGTCAGGGATGATTTGACGCGTCCTTTCTCTTATATTAACGCAGGTAAGTGTGGTATTGAGTAGGAGAAATATTTAGGGTATCCTTCTGAGTGTATTGGGAGAGCAAGCTGAACATCGGCTTAATCGTGGTATGTTAATGAGAACATAGTTTGAATGTATGTCATGTGATACCGGGAAGTTCCATGAGGCCCCGGTGGTTCAACGAGGAATAATTAAAATGGTATAATGGTATTTTAAAAGGTATAAGAAGTTGCAGGTGACACAGCCATATGTCACTCGATTGCCAACTGAAAAGGAAAGGAAGGTAAGTGAGGTAGATTGGGCATACTCTGTGAAACAGGAGAGATTAAACTATGTGTACAGGTTTTGTGTGATAAATAGAACCACGATGATGTTATTGCTCCAAGACCAGGTTCCACTCAGGTCGAACCAAAGACTATCTAGACGGTGAGGTCATTTCTCCCTGTGTTTCCATCAGGCTTGTGTATCTTACTAAGAGTGCAGTTTGGGGAGCCCACAGCATTTAGTGTCTGAATGCGGTAGCACTTGTCAAGGTCGTACACATCCCGCCCCTCTCCATAACGGGACTCCTTGCGTTTCAAAGGAGGCTAATTTGACAGTCATGGTGACAGCTGATTCCTTAGTCAGAGAAACTTATATAATATTCAGATTCATTTCCAAAATTAACTCACGATTGAGATCCACATATGGTACAGTAGTGCACTAACCTTGTGATCCAAGTCTATTATAAAGGTATTAAATGTGATAATATTTATGTCAATTATAATAATAATAATAATAATAATAATAATAATAATGATAATAATAATAATAATTTGCTATCGAGTTGAGGGTAAACTTATGTAAAGGGTACTCTAATCCAATAACCTTTTGTGTCCTGACATTGCCGCGAAGATTTTATTCAAATAGATTAATAACCAGGTGGATATTATTAATAATAATAATAATAATAATAATAATAATAATAATAATAATTCATGGATCTCAAGACCGAATTTATTTTAGGGTACCGATATCCAGTAACCTTTGGATAGTTGATTCCATCACGGCAGTAATAATTAAAGGTGATAATCATATTGACAGCAATAATAATAATAATAATAATAATAATAATGGTGACTTTTATTATAAGGGAATCCGTTTGGTGACGGGTTTCCCTCTTCGTGAAGTTGATTGCTCTCTCTCGGATATTAGCAAGCGTCTGTGAACGTGCAATGCTCTGAAAAAGGTAAGTGAGAGTCCTTGCTTCGAAGCCTACGAGTGTATATATTTTTCCTGTTAGCATTTCAACTTGTAAATACATATTTGTGTTATGTTGTTAATTGTAGAGTCGCAGGCATCGTTGACAAGATACACCCACCGTTGTTTAATTTTTGTCGCTCGGTGCGGTATGCGAGCATAGAAATTTTTTTTTGGTATCTGGAATATGCAAATTTGCTGCATACAGCTGGCATTTATTTTGGTTTCCTAATTTTCTTGCCTTACGTTAAGCTATTTTGTTTTTGCCATTGATACTCGCAAGCATCTCGAGTTGTATTTATGTGTATAGTTTAGTACACGCCCATAAAACTTTGACAGACAGTATTGAATCCGGGACCCGGATCATTTTGTTACGAGTCCTGAGTTCAATCCTTGGTTGATAATATTTCTAAGGTATTTTGTGTTTATTTTAAGTAACAGTGTAGCACATCTCAAACTCAAATCTCATTGGGGTTATATGAGTGTAAATTTGCCAGTTGGCATTTATAAGTACGCATTGATGTATGCTTAAAGGCTCAAAGGTATAAATGTGCCAAATTTCATACTCATTTGAAGGGCAAACGTTGTAGTTATGAATAATGGATATATAAGTATTGTGATCTGGTGAAAGTGTTATAATCCACCAAAAGGGATCACATGGGCAGTGTTGTCAGATCATTTCATGAGATGATTATCTCATGAATATTATAATTATGGAAGCCCCAAGTTAATGGTGGATATGCCAATGGTTTGAGGTTTGTGTATTAATTAATTGGCACACAACGGCAAGAAGCCATGATATTTGGAATATTGAATTCAGAGGTGTGGAATGTATTACAGTGAATATTAATTATGGTCAAATCAGATTGATTTTCATCTTGGCATATGATCACTGATTGGTCGTTTATTTAATTGAGAGATTGGATTAATTGATTGGTAATCGATTTGATAAATGATGGGATTCAAAGTTCAATTAAAGTTCAATTGATTTGATTTGAATATTATATGATTCACAGAGTGTTTGAATTGATGATTAATCTAATTAATATTGATTTATTTGGATTGTAATTAATTTAATTGATTGATTTAATTAAAATGTAATCAATTTAATTATGGGTGATTAATTCAAATGTAATTAATTCAATTATAGTTGATTAATCGAAATGTAATTAATTTAATTGAGGTTGATTAATTTAATTGGAATTTAATTACTCATTTTTTTGAGTTTTGACATTTTTTTAAAATTATTTTTACTTTTTTTTTGATCTTTTGGATTGTTTTAACGTTTTTTTCCGTTATTTTGGTTTTCTTTTGGATTTATTTCAAGATTTGTAATTCGTTAAGTTGTTTTGGAGATTGGTTCAATTTTGGATAGTTTCTCATTCTAAATTTTTGATTGTTTTGAGTTAATATTTTTGGTTTTAGCTTCCTTTTCATTTTTTTTGTATTTCTTTATCAGTGTTAATAAAGTTGTTTTTCCTTTGTTTTTTTTTGAATCCTGTGTGTGATGATTTATTAATCAACCCTGTTGATCTTCCAAGTGATGTATCCCAGGACAGTTATTAGCTTCAAGTAGGAAGCACCACCCCTGAGATTAGAATCCTGTCCTGAAGGTCCTATGTTCAAAAGGGTACAGTATATATATATGTATATCAGTTTCTTGTGGACACGATAACTGCCATAATTTTGCACAAATCTTTTTGAATTTTTTTACCGAATATGTATACCTATAAAATCTCGGTCGAGATCGTTACTGGGCTAAATCGGTCAAAGGGAGTGAAAATGGGGGGCTTTTTTTCGAAAAAGTGAAATATCGCTATAACTCTCTTAATATGTGAAATATCGAATCCGTTCCAAGTTCATACTATGTGTCGGATAAAGCCCAAAAATTTATGTTTGAAGAGTTTTTATAGCACCAAACACTGACCAAAGGGGTGGGAAAAAGTGGGTTTTTCGGGAAACATTAATCATATCTCTCTTAATGGACACAATAACAAAACCGTACAAAATGGACAATATTCCCCTAATAATTACCTAAAACCTTTGTCTGAAAGAATTTTTGATATGACCCACCATTACGCCAAGGGATGAGAAAAATGATTTCGTAATTATAAGAAAATGCCAAGATCTATCAGTGGTTGACATGGCAACACTACTAAATTGATGAGGGATGAGCCATCAGACGTTGCCATGACAACGCACTTGCACGAGATCAGATTCAAATTTCCATCTGACTAAGTGTGAAGCGGCTTCGGTGACGTAACTGGTAGCATGCTGAACTTCTACGCACAAGGTCGCGGGTTCAAAGCCGGCCAAAGTGGTCGGATTTTCTAAGAGAGCTAAAAATCCCTCACTATGCTTTACTTTGGAGGGGAAGTTCCAACGTTCGTTGCGAGTTGCTGGTTACGGTGGCATCTAGTAGCCAAATTCACAGCTAGGTGTCGTTGACGGTAGTATCTGGTAGCAACATTAGAAACTACTGCTTTAAATTGACCGTCTGCAGTCCTTACCTGAATTACAGACTAATACAGCCATCACAATTCACACCGTTTATCAGACAGATTCTACACTCACCCAAAGTACACGGGGTTACATGACCGAGTTGTCGCAGCCCCTATACTGAGGAACCAACCAAAATCTCTGCGGGAGATATAATTTTGCGTGAAGAAGTAACAGACCGTTACATAGTTACACATCAGTGTCGAAACCTTGCATAAGGACAGTGTGACCACAAGTATAACAAGTAGTTCCGTGAAGAACTATACAGCCTATTTTCATATATCCTACTTATGTTAATTGCCACTATCAACATACACAATTTCTGTTGGATTGCTGTAATAGATTCGTAGATATTAAGAACCGACTAAGTATTTCGGACGGTCGGCATGTTGGATTTTATATATGTAGGTCTTAGAGTTATGTACTGTTACATGCAGATCATTGTGAACGTGTAGTATTCAAACTTCTATCGCATAATTAGGACACAAGAAAAAACAAGGAGATTTAAAAATTTTTCACAGCTGCCATCTTGAGGTTATGGAAACAACTGAAATAAATTAGATGCCAGTGGATTAACATTCGTATAAGGATTTACTGTACCAAGTTTCACTGCACTCGGATGGTTAAATTGCGAGAAACGTTCATGTGAATATTCATAATTCGCGTCACCGCCATGTTGGATTTGTGATCACCAGGTTATTTAAAGTCCTATAGGTGAACTTAAGTTCATAGCCCCTATGAACATTAAAAAATGCAGTTTGATTGCTAAAAATAGATTCGTAAATATTCAGTATCGTCTAAATATTTCGGATGGTCGCCATGTTGGATTGTTAAATGTATAGGCCATAGAGTCATGTAGCATTAAAGGAAAATTATTGCGTAGGTTCATTATTCAAACTTTCACTTCGATCGCATGACTACATCACAAGAAATGAAAACTTAATTTTAAAATTCGCACTGCCGCTATCTTGAGGTTATGTAAACAATTGAACTAAATTAGATACCAGTGTATTACAATGTGTATAAATATTTCCTGTACCAGGTTTCAGTGCGCTTGGAACATTAAATCGCGAGAAAGGTCTATTTAAAATTTTCAAATTCGCTTGGCCGCCATGTTCGTTTTGTAGTTAACCGGTTTTTGAAAGTCTTATAGATGGACTTCCAGTAGTACCCTTTATCTCCGTACAAAATTTTAGGGAGATACCGCTAATAGTTTCAGAGATATAGAATACCGGTGAAATATTTCGCACATCCGCCATCTTGTGATTATGTAAACCATTGAACGAAGTTAGATGTCGGTGCATTACAATGTATATAAACATATACTGTACCAAGTTTCATTGCGTTTGGTTGGTCAAATCACGAGAAATGTCTATTTAAAAGTCGCAAATTCGCTTGGCCTCCATGTTGGTTTTGTAGTTACCAGGTTTTCAATAGTCACATAAGTGAACTTATAGTAGTTCCCTCTATCACCATAGAAAATGTCAGGGTAATATCGGTAATAGTTTCGGAGATATTGAATGCTGGTGAAATATTTCGCACAGCCGCCATGTTGGATTGGTGAGACGTAACAAAATTTGAAGGGCACGGTCGAGGTCGCCGGGAATAGTGCTATGAACTGTCCGAGTTTCATTGAAATCGCTCCTGTCGTTTAGATTTTATTAGGGGGACACACACACACGAATCACACACACACACACACGCGCGCACACACACACGGACAAAAGGTGATCTCATAAGCCTATTTTTTCAAAATTGAAAATAGGCTAAAAATGGACTCCAAATGACAAGAAGGTTACCGTCATCATAAGACAATAAAATGTTTAAAATATGCATAAAATGACGAAAAACAAAGTTAATTAATCTCCAATTATAAAATACTTTCTCGCAATAAATGAGGTCTGATCCTTCTACGAAAACCTGCATATTCTGCCTATTTTCGCCTATCCCCAAGTTTGTCCGGTGAAATCTACCTCCGCCTTCCGGCGTGCCGAGAGGACTTTTTAAAACTAGCGTTGAGTCTAATAATTTGCACACCTCTGTAATAAAATAGAAGCTTACATTATGCAACGAGCCTATAATGGTAATAATTAAGACACGAGTAGGTTCATGAAACGAGCGTATGCGAGTTTTATAATTTCCATACGAGTGTCTTAATTACCATTATAGGCGAGTTGCATACGACTGTTTATATTCGACGATAATTATAACTATTTTATGTTCGAACATAAATATTCATAAATATTTGTCGAGATTTCGCCAGTTTTATGTAGGCTACTGAACAGGGCGCATGGGACGCAGAGAATACCTTGTATTTGACCATGGCCTCCTGGAATACCCCACAATGACACTAGAAGTCACGCAGTGAAATTTAAAATAGGAGGCCGTGAAAGTCAGCGCAGATCCGATGCTGTCCTTTCCTAATTGATCAAACAACTGTTTCTTGAGCTCTGATTGGTGGGAGAAATTGTTTCATAATGTAAAATAGTGTTATATTGAACCTCATTATGATACAGTTTTCTGACATACAATATTTACATTTTGACATCGTCGAACATATTCAATAATTAATTAATTAATTTGTTAATAATTAATAATTAATTATGAAACAGCGGTCACTCTTTTTTTCTTTCGCTTTCATTTATATAATGTATGATTTTCATACCTTATTTCGGCTTCTAGGGGAATATTACGAATTGTAATAACTAGGGACTGGATGTTTAGGGTTTCAAAATTGTCATTTTAGGTTTTCAAAAACGTAAAATAGGTTTTTGAATTTTTATATAGGTACAATAGGATTTTAAATAGGTTTTAATGTTTTAAGTGTTGCAAATCACCACTTTGTATAAATCAAAGTCCCCGATTCTTGGATGTTACGGGTAAACTCGAGAATCACTGGATGGATTTTGATGCGGTTTTCACCATTCTCTAAAGGATATCACGAAGATGATTTCTGTAGAAAATTATTTATTTATACTCAAATGAAGCCGAGCAGTAACGATTTAAGTGAACGTCGAAAAAATAACATGGCATCCGAGCGCTTTGTAAGCTTACACTGGGTAAACCGTTAAAAATATCTAAATACTATGAGTGTAAGAATTGTTCAGCATGAAATGTTCTACAAAAAAGTCCGCGAGAGCATATGTCTATCATCAATACTTCGCCCACTATAAGTGTTTTTACGTTTTAATATCTTCCAACCATGTCCATTCAACTACTGAGGCGACAGTTTACGAGCTAGCTAAGGGCGAGTTTATCATCCCTGTTACAGCCTAGCTAGCGGGCGAATCTATTGCCCCAGATACAGCCAGCGGCAAACCAACCAGTCGTGTTGAGTTAAGACCTCTGAGAAGGGTGGTTGTGTTTGGAGTTTCCATGGAAGTGCAACTCGTGTTTTCTTCATTTCGCCTGTGAAACACAGTCATGTTAAGATTAGACGGAAGGAGGATTATGTTATATTAAATTATACTGATTGGCGTATAATCTCAACTTAGGATAAAACCAAGTCCCCGATTCCTGAATGTCACGGGTAATCTCGAGAACCACTCCATGAATTTTGATGCGGTTTTCAGCATTCAGTAAAGGATACGTCGAGGAAGGTTTCTGTAGAAAATAATTTATTTATGATCAAAGGAAGCCAAGCAGTAACGATTTCAGAGAAAAAGTAAAAACAATCATGGCGTCCGTGAGCTATTAAAGCTTACGCTGGACCAACCGTTAAAAATATCAATATACAATGAGTGCGAGTTTTGTTCAGCATGAAAGGTTCTACAAAAAACGTGCGTGAGAGCACATCTCTATATTCAATAGGCTATATCGTCCACTATAAGTGTTTTTAGATTGGACGGAAGGGAGATTTGTGTTTCATGCACCTCGCCATTCTTAAATTACGTCTGACAAGAGTTTGTTGCACATGCATCTCCATGATAATATGGTTAACAGTGATTTTAAACCATCATGCCGAGACGTAAAACGGATATAGATCGTTGATCATTGACATCGTAAAGAAGCGCTTATTACATAATGCATTCACAACAGTTCCCGGGTGAAGCCGGGCCGAGTTGCTAGTGTTGACATAAACTGCGCATAGCTTAAAATTAATGAATTGTTAGTAGAAAATCTGATTGCAACGAGAGTGTAAATATTTTACATAATTCTCGAGAGGAGGAGGTTTCAGTGGTTGGGTCCAGGCAATAAGGGCGGAGGATTCTATATCCAACTGTGCTTTCAACTCAACACCGACTGGGAGAGGCCACCCTATGGAAGGATCGGACGATAAAGGCTCTAGGAAAGGTGGCACCATCAGCAACTTTGTTTTAAGGGGCGGAACTACTGCCCCAATCAGTAAGTCGATCTAGAGAACTTATTACATTGTATTCTCTGCTCACATTCTGCTGCTAACTTTGCATCTAATCGTTAAAGTGGAGGTTGAACGTAGCAACAGGTATTTTGAAACAAATAATCTCTCAGTCAAATCCCCCTGCGCAATAAAACGGAAGCAGTTAAGTTTAAGTTTATCTGATTGTTGTTTTAAACTGAGCTTAAGTTATCGTCCATGTAAAGCTTAACTCAAGCTTTAGTATTCTCAGAATTACGGCACTCTCTAACTAATGGCGGCATTACAACGCAGCTACTGAACATCCTCCAAAAAGTTACATCTCCCTGGATAGCTTTCCTCGCTTAGTAAGTACCTCATATTAGATCGCATCCACAGCAGAAAATCCCCAAATTATGACGCTAAGATGATTGAATTATCCAAAAATATACCAGAGTGTTAAGGAAATACAAAATGTCCTATTTAGTCCATGTTCATTTTCAACTTTTTCTTTACCATTTTCTCAAGAACTATTGTTGTTTGAGTCTTCAGTATTTTGACTGGTTTGATGCAGATCACCATGCCTCCCTATGCTGAGCTAATCGTTACATCTCTACATAGCTACCACACCTTAGTCAGTTATTGTTGTTTTAAGGGGCGGTACTACGAGGTCATCTGCCCCTCTTAATTCAGCTTATTCTTCTTCTTCCTCTTCTCCAGCATGTGGGGTCGCTGATGCGGATATTCCTCCTCCACGTTGTTCTATCCCGGGCCATTTCCTCCACAAGCCCCCGCTGTTTCATGCTTTCTTAAAAGCTGTCCCTCCATCGCCTTTTTGGTCGTCCTCGACTCCGTTTCCCTGGTGGAAGCATTTCCATCATCCTATCGCCCACATAATCTTGTTCTCTTCTCTTAACATGGCCATACCATCTGAGGCCAGCTTCTCTGACTTTCTCAGAAACTTGCACCACGCTAGGTCGTCTCCTAATCACTTAATTTCTCACTTTGTCCAACCTTGTATGTCCACTTGCCCATCTCAGCATACGCATTTCTGACACGTCCAGTTTTTCTGCCCATCTCCTTGTTATCTGCCAGGTTTCTGCCCCGTATATCATACAGATTAAAATATACAAATTTGAAATGGAATTGAAAATTGAGAGGTGGACACCTAAATTTGAAAAGACAGAAAATTAATAACACAAAAGTAAATAAGTAAATAAATAAAACTAATAATTATAATAATAAACAAAAATTACGGAATAAACAAAAAATTCAGAATTCAAAAAAGAACAACTCTTTGAATCAATGTACACTGGACAATTTAGATTGCTGGCCCTAACCCACTCTCACTTATAAAGCTGATGACGAGATCAGCAGCCACCGGCTAATATAACGGAGGCAATCTGTTTAACATATTCTAACCTTGGTCTACCCCAACGGTTCTTATCCTCGACCCTTCCTTCCATATCTAAGATTGCTATTCCCGGGTGTCTTACTAAATGTCCTACTAATCTAACTCTTCTCTTCATTAGCAGTCGCCAGAAACATCTCTTTTCAACTACTCGTCTTAATACCACTTCAGTTGTAACCCTATCTACCCATCTGATCTTCATCATTCTCCTGTAACACCACATTTCAAACGCCATTATTCTCCTCTTTTCTGCTGCGCCAACAGTTCAAGTTTCACTTCCATAGAGTGCCACGCTCCACACAAAGGCTTTCAAAAATGACTTCCTGATATCTAAATCTATATTTGACGTCAACAGATTTCTTTTCTGAAAAACGTTTCTCTGGCATTATTATTAATGTATTAATTCGTTAATTCCCCATAAGGAGAGCGTTACAACACAATCAGTTTTCATGTTTTATTCTGGCCCTTTCTTCTTTCTTTCCAAAAACCTCTAATATATACACTATGCTTCTTCTTTCTCTCTTCTGTCCACTTCTTTTCCCGGTTGTCTCTCTTTGGGAGTTTCCTCAAACTTCTGTTGTCTAAGAACATTATTATTATTATTATTATTATTATTATTATTATTATTATTATTATTATTATTATTATTATTATTATAACTTTCCACAGTGAGTGAGTGGCTAACGTGTCGGTCTACTAACCCCAGGTTCGCTCCTGGCCGTGGTAAGTGATTGTTGAAAGACGGCAAAAATTACGACACAATGTCATACGATGTTGGCATGTTAAAAAAATTGAATTCAGCAGGCCGTACACATAATGGCAAAAATAATCTCGGGAGAATCCGCCAACATAATGTTCCTCATTTCTCTACTAAAAAGCGCTATAGTGTTCAAGGAGATTAGATATCTAACCTCCTTGACTTTCATAGTGCTTCAAGGAACAACGAAATTCTACAGGCAAGCTACCCTCTGGGCGTCAAATAACAAAGATTGCACCCGGCATTCGAGGCCATACGATATTATTATTATTATTATTATTATTATTATTATTACCGATGGTAGTGGCTACGCTGGCTAACGCGCAGCATTAGGTCATGGGGCCAAGCTCTCTGCTGACTCGGTAGACGCGTGGGTTCGAGCCCCACCGTCGGCCGTCCTTGAAATGGTTTTCCGTGGTTTCCCATTTTCAACACCAGGCAAACGCTGGGACGGTACCTTCTGACAGGCCACGGCCGCTTCCTTCCACATCCTTGCCCAATTTCATTCACCATCATTCATTTCATCTCTCATTAACTCCTCTCATGAGGTTGGCGTCAGGAAGGGCATCCGGCGGTAAAAACCATCGCCACAAAGACTTCCATCTCATCTCATCCCCGACCCCGTTGGTATACGGGAATAATAAGGGGTAGACATACAATTATTATTATTATTATTATTATTATTATTATTATTATTATTATTATTATTATTATTAATACATCGTTATGCCCATCTGCGGAGCGCGATAGAACTTATTTTGCTAATAATGATAATTTCTTCTCCCAAAATCTCTTCATCTGGGCACTCAAGATCTTCCTCCGTTCTTCAGTCCATGATTTCTTGGTACTGTTAGCAATTTTCTCAGAGAAATGATGATTGTTGATTTGTGGTTAAGGTAACTTACTGTGGATCGAAACATCCCAAGTTCGATCCCACTCTTGGCACTTTTAGACAAAAATCACGACATAGATGTCATACGTTATTGGCATGTTAAAGAACCCATTTGAATTCAGTAGGCCGTGTTCAAAGGCAAAATTAATCTAGGGATTTTCCGCCAACACAAAGTTCCTCAATTCTCTACTATAAAGCGCTGTAATGCCAAGGAGCTTAGACATCTAACCTCCTTGACTTACATAACGTTCAAAGGAACGACGAAATTCGAAATGCAAGCTGCCCTCTGGGTGTGAATTAACAAAGCTTGCACCCGGCATCCGAGGCCATACGATATTATTATTAATATTATTATCACTACTGCACAGGAAATATGTGCTAAATTGCGTAAACATGTGACTTGAGCCGTTAGTAATTGTTCGTTTGACGACGGCAATTTTCATGGCTTGTCGTTGCTCAACTGCTACTGAAAGAGGCGCATTAGGTGTGTTCATCTGTTACCGAGACGTCATTTCACTGTTGCCAATGTATGGTACTCAAAATACACAACACAGATCATGCGTAACGAGCTCCACGAGAAACTATTGGCTTCTGTCTGGCCGAAAATTACTGTTTGTATTACAAGCAAAGGGGTCTGGGGCGCTAGCCCTAGGTAAGGTTTGTATTTGTAACTCTGTCTGTTTGGTAGTCAGCCCGAAGGCTGGTTGGATCCTCAAAAAGTACCACCGTTAGGTTATGTGGGTAGATACCCACTAAAACCCAAGGCAGCGCTATACTTAGGCGTACTAGGCAAGATGAGGATTGAGGTGGTTTGCCGTTGCTTTCCTCACTGAGTGAGAACAGTAGTACTAACCCTATGAGTAGAACCTTTCACAGCATCCACAGACACTGACTGTGCCCTGAATGTCATTACTAAGCACCACCCATACCTCAGAAGCTCCCATATAATAATCACAGCCATGAGAGACTGAGACATCGGTGAAAAGCCACATTTTACTCTAGCCTGTGCCAACAGACAAATGCAAATGTACTGCATTCGTCAAGAGATGGCAAATAGTCCATGTATGTGTATATAAAGCCCTTTTAATTTAGAAACACAACGAAGCGAACGAATGGAGAGATCGCAGCATAAAACTAACACCACACGGTACAGTAGGCTTATGTGGTGCTATAGCCCATACTGGGCCTAGACCTACCAAGCGACCGCTGCCCAGCCATTTGACCTGCAGATTAGAGAGTGACGTGTGGTCAGCGTTGGGTACCCTCGGCCGTTAATCTTGCTCTTCGTGACTGGATGCTGTCTCACTGTCAGACGGTACTCAATTGTCCTCATGAGACTGAGTGAACCCGTTTCAACCCTCACGTCAGTTTCTAAAATCCCTGACGGAGCCAGGAATCGAACCTGTGACCTCAGGGTGCAAGGCAGGCGCGCTACCCTAACACCACATTTCTTAAAAACTTAGTCCTTGATGTGTTTGCTGTTGATTATTTTTGGGGCTTTGCGACATCGTGGTCATGTAGCCCCGTGTACTAGGGTGCCTGATAACCTGTATCACTGTGATGTCTGTACTAGTGTGTGTATTTATAATTGAGGTAGGATTTGGGTAGGAAGCGGCCGTGGCGTTACGTTAGGTAGCCTACCATTCCGGTATTTGCCAGGAGAAGAAGTGGGAAACCACGAAAAACATCTTCCAGAACAACTGAGGTATCAAACCAACGTCCTCTCAGATTTGCCTTACAAGGCTGAGTGGACCCCGTTCCAGGTCTCAGACCAAAATTAAATTTCTTGGCAGATCCGGTAAGAGAACTCGGGCCTCCACGGTGATAGCCAAGAGTGCTAGCCACAAAGCGAACGAATAACGATTTTATGACGGAATATGACTCAAAAATAACAAAATAAGACCTGAAATTGACTGATTAAATATGGCCGTTTTTTAAATAATAAATCGAAGCGACAATCCCTTCGAGATTAAATTGTTAACTATTTTTTTAATCCAATTTTCATAATGAATGAAAATCCACAGCCTGCTTCCAGTCTCCGACCGGGTCAGGAATGGAATGAATGAAGCCCCCATCTAGCGGCGAGGATATGAACTGTGCCGGCTGCCGAGGCCTGACGCACTCCTCTGGGGCAATGATTAAATGAATGACAGATGAAATGAAATGATAGTGGAGAGCGTTGCTGGAATGAAATTATGACAGGGAAAACCGGAGTACCCGGAGAAAAACCTGTCTGCCTCCGTTTTGTCCAGCACAGATCTCACATGGAGTGACCGGGATTTGAACCACGGACCCAGCGGTGAGAGGCCAGCGTGCTGCCGCCTAAGCCACGGAGGCTTCCAATTTTCATAATAGTTTTCTAAATATACATGTTTAAGTGGTTATTTACAGTCTATTTCATTTATCCTGTAAATCACGCCCAGAATTGCCGATTCAACTGGAATTTCACTATATAAGTCGTGTTATAAAATAAAATGGGGAAGATGGGAGGGTTATAGACAGCGGAGGAGAAAACATCTATTAGGACATCGTTTTCAGAATTATTATTCATCATTATACAAAGTATTTCGGCTAATTAAAGAAGTTTTGTACTTGGATCATCACTCCCGAAGTGTTACCATTCATATCTTGTAATCCAGTAAGCAGAGCAAATTGATCTCCAGGCGGCTTCGGTGGCGTAATTGGTAGCATGCTGAGATTCTATGCCTAAGGACGCGGGTTCAAACCCGGCCGAAGTCGTCGGATTATTTGAGAGCGTTAAAAATCCCTCAGTATGCCTTCCTTCGGAGGGGAAGTAAAGCCGGCGGTCCCATGTCCTGGATTTATGGCATGAAAAAGAACCTAACTACACTTGTGTGAAGCCAAAAATTGTACGTTAGAATTGAGAACGCACTATTAGTTCCAACGTTCGCCGCCAGGTGCTGACTGCGATGCCATCTAGTAGCAAAGTTCGAAAGCTAGGTGTCGTGGACGGTAGCATTTGGTGGCAAAAGTAGAAACTACTAAAAAGAGACTGATAGTCAGCCTGAAAGACTGGACGTTATATCATTTTAAATGCTAGCACCCGAGTACCAAGAAGGCAGTGCGAGAACAGAGTTACAAGATTCTATTTTGTTTTTCACTGCCTACTTGATTTTTCTCGCACGGCCTTCTTGGTACTCGGCTGCTACATCGTACTATGACGTCACACACTTCTGTGCATTCTCGGTACGTTTCGTCCCGTCACCGTAACGTAACGTGAGACCTCAGCGTAACGACGAAGTCGACAAGATCATTTAAAATGATAAAAATACTGTCTGCAGTCCTCACTTGAATTAAAACAGATAACACACAGCCATCACAATTAACACCCGTTTGGGGCGTGGTGGCGCAGCGGTCAAGCTGTTGGCCTCTCACCGGGTTCGATTCCCGGTCAATGCATGTGAGATTTTCGATGTGAAATGCCATGTCCTGTGGTTCGGAATCCACGTCAAAAGGAGGTCCCGTAGCTCATGATCTCAAGATTAACGGCCACGTTAAACTACAAGCTTCCTTTTTAACACCCGTTTTAAGACAGATTCTGCACACACCCAAAGTACACGGGGCTACATGACCGCGTTGTCGCAGCACCTAAACTAAGGAACCAACCAACCAAAATTGTTCTCCACACATAGAAAAACAGGTGTAACCCGTCAACTGAGCTGCTATGACAAGAGCACTTTCTGTGGAGCAATGCCAAGTAGATCCGCTGTAATATCGAAAACCATTATCAACCTCTCTCTCACACCTCCTGCCGCCCTCAAGATTGTGTCGTAAATAGAGTGAGAGCCTCATATTCCATTAGCGAGTGGGGATTAAGGTTGTAATTCTGCATTTTGCTTACATCGCTTTGCCCGGATATTCCACATGAATACCTAGCTGCACCAACAGGGCTCTTGTTCAACTACAACAGGGGTTTACAAACTGGAGTTAGCGAAACTGTACTGGGAGGTTAAGGGGGAACATTCAGCTTAAGGAGCCAACATAATAACTATTTTAATAATAAAAGTGTGCGTATATAACTAAACAAGAAGTTCCGTGACGAACTAAAAAGCCTACTTTTCATGCCAATGATTAATATACAGTATATGAACCTATCTAGAATAATGACGAAAATAATTTGGTAATATTGAAATGTCTAATTAGTTCGAAATATACCTGGTATAATGTAGCCTAATAGAGCACTACAGTTGGCATCCCTGGTGACTGAATATATTCTTAGTTCCATCTCTTAAGGTACAGAATACGAAATTTGGTTGAAGTCCAATGGACGTTACATGCAGTTTGACATTGGATCTATCAGCACGCGTAAAAGCATGTTGGCAACAATGTCATGCGTGTGCTGGTCAGAAATAATCTGAAATATTATATCTTGGTGTGTCAATTTTGGAAGAAATCCATTTGTTAGTATAGAAGTATAGAAGTATTGTGCCCAATTAGACACGGCTGACTGGCATCGAACTGGGGTCTTTATCAAAGAAGACCAGGCCCATGATTCTGCACAGAATCGAATCATTGATCTCTGAGGGGGAACAGCCACAGTGAACCCGAAGAACAATGAGTTATATCTGCATATAATTATAATAGCAGGATTTCACGGCCAGAACGGGAATATTATAGCTTTTAAGATGGATTATTGCAGAAAATACAAGCCTATGTACGTTTAAGATGCTAGAACACAAGAAAGCGAGCTAGCGGGACATTTTTACAAAGTGGAGTTGAATATGGGCGGAGTAGATATGGCGCCTGCGTCCTACTTTCAGCGTGGCTGGAGGCTGAAGGGCGTGATTAACGACCGAGAAAATCCCCCTTCAACAAGGCGAAACAGGGGAGTGGGGGTGGTCGCCCACAGAAATTAATTAATTACAGCCAAATGGAGCAATGAATTGAGATGAAACTTACACCCAGATGCATGTATTCTAGGAAAGATAATTTAGGAGTGTTCTCACGCCTAAATTAAAGCCTGCATCTATAAAGGAACCTCTACACAGACATCATCCGCTACAGAGTAAGGATTTGTAGAGGAGCCGAGGAGAAATACCGGGTTAGCGTCATGACGCCGTGGAAGAAAACAATTAATTATAATTAATTGGCCGAAGCGTTTGCCTGCACGCGAGTGATTTTGGGACCTCCACGCATAGACAAACAAGGATCATACTTCACTTTGTCTGAAAATGTATTATATCACGAAGAGAGTCGTTCCTGGAAATCCAGTGAACTACTTTTCATAAGTAAGCTTTATATAGGAGAAGCTGGAGCTGGGAAGTCAGTTCGTCTTGAATCAACCCGTGAGGTAACACGCTGCCGGATCACTCAAGGAAGTGCGCGGAATTTATAAAGTATCGACGCTCAAATGTACTAGCAGTGAACAATGAAAAGCGCATCAGGCAGCTTAATAACAGTAATTATGCATCATATAAGAATTAGTCTACAGCAGACGTTTAAGCAACAGCATACGCGAGTATAGAATCAGCACAGCGTAGAGAATTTAGGATGATGTTTATAGACAATGAACATAACCAGGAAGTCTTACCATGGGTAAAATAACATATTATTCTAATGATCACTACAGTTACGGGAGCCTGGGAGGCGTCACAAGTAGTCGTGACCTAGGATTGAACAAATTTGCAGTAGAGGAGACATAAACTGTAGGTGACGGGAGTCGAACACACACACGCAAGATAGACTTTCAAGGAGACCAGCGGTTGTCAGGAGTTAGCTGCATCGCATCTCTGAGGTCAGGCGATAGTGGGAATCCAATCAAGGATCCATGTGTGAAAATGGTGCGAGAATTATGTATAAAGTTATATTACAGTGATTTTTAAAAGTGTTTATGTTTATATGGTAAAAAAATGTGTATTGTTTCAAAGTGAAAATGCCAGTAGTGAAAAATATAATTACCATGTAAAGTTTATACAATGTGTCGTGTGAATAATATCATTATGGCTTAAAATAAGCATCATGGCGGGCGAGTGGCTGGCATGCTGGACCAACCCAGCTAGAATGAAAGTGAGTACAAATGTAATATGTTGATATGATTTAATAGCTCGCCATACAACGAAGCATCACTCAAAGATTAAGAATTAACAGTCATTTATGTACGAGATCACATCCCTCGTATTTTGGTAAAAATATGGCTTGGAGGATGATTTGTTTACGGCCATTTAGGCGTAAGACATTGATGAAAGTAACGGTAACGATAATAATAATAATAATAATAATAATAATAATAATAATAATAATAATAATCTGGGGTCGGTAACAATAATGGATAAATAATGGGCATGTCAGGCCTATAGTACGTACAAAGTGTGTCATATCTAGCGTAAGAATGCTGTGTTATTGTAAACAGTAAGAAAGAAACATAAATATCGAGATAAAGGGAGCTTTTCAGTGTCATTGAAGTGTTAAATAAATGTTTATTATGTTATATTCTGCAGGGTTGTATTTGAGAGCCATTAAGATAGTTAATGTATGCCAGTAAATTTATACTTGTTTTGGAGCTACGTAGAACTTTGGCTTATGAGTAATTGCATAGAGGATGTGAGTGCTTCAAGAATTGAGTCATCTGTAAGAAATATTGTTTGAGCCGCGTTCAGCGAGCATGTAACGTAGAATCAAGAGATTTACGTCAATAAGTTGCGGGGATAATCCGAAAATAGCTTGCGCGTTGGCGAATCTAGTCGGCTAATCTTCGAATCTACGATATAGTATTGCCTCAGAGCATACATGTGTTATTCGCAACAGAGTTGGGACAGAGTCTGCCTGTATCCACAGTTCGCAGAGTTTTCGCCACCAGGGATAACTGCTAGAGACCCTAGGTAAGCCCATATATTAATTGATCTGCCCTTAGAGGTAAGACTAATGGTTCTTCGTATAGGAAACGTCGATTTCCTCTTATTATATGCATGCCGTCCAGTGAGAGAACTGTGAAACTCACTTGAGACGCAAGCAAAAGCCACTGATGCCGACCACAGAACGGCAAAGCTATTTCGTGATCCATCCCTTGCCATGAATATTAATTAGGAGCCGAGATGAGCCCATTATATACTCTAAATGTAGGTATTAAATAATTAGATTGACTCAATTCGTAAGGACACGACCCATTCAGGGTACCTCTAGCACAGCTGCACCAGTGAATGAACTTGACCCTGCGGGAAGTCAGACGGGTAGCAGGTATAGTCCACTAACCCGGCGGCCATCTTGCCGAGGCCAGCCCATGACTAATTCATTGTTCGCACGGAAAGGAAGTCAATAGACCTGATCCTTTTATTTTAAAATTGTAGTGGGACACTGAAGAATCTCGATATTTCGAAAAGTAATTAAGATATGCTTGATGTGATGATATCAATTGAATTAGATGCACTATTTCAATACACATGCAATGTTGGAATGTTGTAATCGGATAACATTTGGCCCAGTTATTCTCTGAGGAGGAATTAACTGCACCAAATAAATAGAGGCATTTTTGTAAGGTGTATTTGCCCAGTTCACACTAATTTATCCATACGGGTAGCGTAATTTGAATGAGATGACACGTTTGTAACGATAATGTTTTGACCAGGCCTAGAAAATCGTTGTATGGTGAAGCTATAAAAATATCTATATCTATGTGTATTTTGGAGGGAAAAGTGTACCGCTTCAGCGTTCGAAATTGATGGGAAAAGAATACGATTCGCACGAGACAACACTTATTAAACAAGGCATAAGCTAATGAATTAATGTTATTTAAAGTAAATGTCCCGTGTAAAGCGGATAAATGTGTAATAAATGCAGATTTAATGTCATTTAAATATAATTTGTGTTTATTGTGTTGTAATATTCCAATTTGTGTTAAATTGTGCCACGTGAAGAACAATATGGACACTCGCAAATGTCAAAGAGTATCAATAATAGGATGTTTCGGATAGACTTGAGTGCGGTGAAGCACTAATTTTGAGGAGAAGAGACTAACCGATAATTTTGATTTTTGTTGTGGGAAATAAATGTAAAGTATTTTTTTGTGTTTTATGTTGTATTGCCATGAATTACTATCATTAAAGCTTTCCACGGTGGGTGAGTGGATAGCGTGTCGGTCTACTAACCCCAAGATTGCAGGTTCGCCCCTGACCATGGTAAGTGATTTTTGAAAGGCGGCAAAAATACGATACACATGTCATACGATGTTGGCATGTCAAAGAACCCATTTGAATTCAGTAGGCCGAGTTCATAATGGCAAAATTAATCTCGGGAGTTTCCGCCAGCACAAAGTTCCTCATTTCTCTACTAGAATGCGCTATTGTGTTCAAGGAGATTAGATATTTAACATCTAACCTCCTTGACTTTCATAGTCAAGGAACTACGAAATTTGACATGCAAGCTACCCTCCGGGTGTCAAATAGCAAAGCTTGCACCAGGCACCCGAGGCCATACGATATTATTATTATTACTATCATTAAATGTTATACTTAGGAATATGTTGTTTCTTTCAAGTAGGGTAGTCACCTGACAGGCTCAAATCCTGAATATGTGCTCGTATAGTGGGTTGAACGCCCCATACCTCGAAAGACCGTGAGTTAGCTGGGATACGAACACATGTTCCATATGATGACGATTGGGTACAGTATGTTATTTAAAATTGGACCTAACAGCAGGCATAGAATCATGTTGGCAGCACTGTCTTATATTAATTACTCCAAATTATTCTAGAATGTCAGGTGCTATACGTGTTCAAAGTATAGAGGTGTTGGCTTGCATACTTTCTGATATATTGATATTAGGGTTAAATATATAGACAGCATTTATTAACAGTTGGCAGCCCTTATTGCTCTTAAGAATACTTATAGTCATATCTGTTATGTTACACATAGCACATACGAAATTTGGTTGAAATCTACCTGATAATATAGAAGTTATATGCATTTAAAAATTGGACATATCAGAAGGCTTAACATTATTTTGGCAACACTGTCATGTATGGCCTCCTGGAAATTAAATAGAAATAGTATTTTCTACATGTGTGCGAATTTTGGAATAGCTCCCATGTATACTTTCCAAGATATCCAACATGGAGCTCAAATTTCTAGTGCGTGTTTTCAGCAGTTGGTAGCACTGACATCATTTTCAAATATGGGCTTGAGATATTCCGGTACCGTATACATCTTTACTCATACTAAATTTGGTTTCGATTGCTGCAGCCGTTTAGGAGTAGATACGGGGCGGGGGACACACACAGCCAGACAGACATACAGACATACAGATAGACAAACATTTTCCCGGATCGATCTCATTAGTCTACTTTTTCCACATTTTTAAAAAATGTGAAAAGTAGGCTAGAAATCTTGTACAACAATTATATAAATTTCCATGAAACTCACAATTCTTGTTTTTTTTCCTTTTTTTTTTTTTTTTTTTTTTTCAATTTGGCCAACTATGGACCGCAAGGGACTTAAGACTTTTGGCTTTTCTTCTTTTCTCCTCCCAGAACCTCTTCATGCATTCTCTCCTCATCGGAAATGTTCCGTTTGTGCCTCCTCATTGTTGGTTTCTCCTGAAATGCTGTTATACTGTCCACTCTCCTTCTAAACTCTGCAGGAGGCCATCTGTTGTGTGATTCCAACATCAGTCGCATTCCTTTTCACCTCATCTACCCATTTAGATGTGGCCTTTAAACCCATGATGTAGTTGAAGAACCTTTTGGTCAGTCTGCATTCATCCATTCTTAGTAGGTGTCCGTAGAATTTCAACCTCAGCTTCCTCATTGTGTCCGTGATCTTCTCAATGTATGTGTAGAGTTCTTCGTTTTTCCTCATCCTCCAAGTCCCATCAGCAGTTTTCTGTGGTCCGAGTATTTTCCGAAGAATCCTCCTATCTTTCTTTTCTTGTTCTTGAAGCTGCCCCTTTTTATTTAAAATAAGACACTCTGAAGCTTACAATCCTTCAGGTTGTACAACCGATCTATAGTGTCAGATTTTGATCTTGTTATTACAAGCAAAGTTTAAAATGTTCAAATCGTAACTAGTTTTTATACAAAACCAAACTCCGTGGTGATACAGCACATAATGGGCCTGGACCTACCAAGTGATCGCTGCCCAGCCATTAGGCTTGCAGATTATGGAGTGACGCGTGGTCAGCGTTGGGTACCATCGGCTGTTAATCTTGGTCTCTGTGACCGGAGTGCTGTCTCACTGATAGACGCTACACAATTGTCCTCATGAGGCTGAGTGAACTCGTTACAGCCCTCACGTCAGTTTCTAAAATCCCTGACAGAGCCGTGAATTGTACCCGGGGCCTCAGGATGCAAGGCAGGTGCACTACCCCAACACGACGAGGCCGGAAATTTCGTATACATTTCTTAAAAACTTAGTCCTTGATGTGTTTGTTGTTGATTATGTTAGGGGCTTTGCGACATCGTGTTCATGTAGCCCTGTGTACAAGGGTGTCTGATAACCTGTGTCACTGTGATGTCTGTATTAGTGTGTGTATTTATAATTGAGGTATGATTTGGATAGGAAGCGGCCGTGGCGTTACGTTAGGTACCATTCCGATATTTGCCTGGAGTAGAAGTGGGAAACCACGGAAAACATCTTCCAGGATGACTGAGGTAGGAATCAAACCAACGTCCTCTCAGTTTTGCCTTACAAGGCTGAGTGGACCCCGTTCCAGATCACAGACCAGAATTAAATTTCTTGGCAGATCCGGAAACAGAACCTGGGCCTCCACGGTGATAGCCAAGCGTGCTAGCCACTACGCCACAAAGCGAACGAATAACGATTTAATGACGGAATATGACTCAAAAATAACAAGTAAAATAACAAGACCTGAAATTGTCTAATTTAAATATGGCCTTTTTTTTTCTTCAAATAAATCAAGATTAAATTCTTAACTAATTTTGTTAATCCTATTTTCATAGGGTGCGCGAGGCTATGTTCCCAAGTTATGATGAGAGCGTTTTGGCCTATTTCTGGCATGCTTTTTTTATTCCGTGTGCTCTTGCACCAGCCCGAATCTCTGGGAGATTCTTCATTTTTGTATTGTATCATTAGATCTTGCATGTGCCAGTAGTAATTATAGTGTATTAATTAAAGGTGGGTCCCATAGCCATAGTGTGATTTAAAAGATGCAACTCCGTGAGTAACATGACTGTTTCAGTTGTAAACGGACTCGCATCAGTACTCAGTTTCTTATTAACGAGCAGTACACCACACATTATATAACTTCTTGACCAGGAAAAATGGACTTGTATCCATATGTTGTGACGAGTGAGTTCTTACAGCTCAATGTTTATGTTATGATTTATCATTTTGAGTGAAGCTGTATTCACATTGTTTTGTTGTGATGAGCGAGTTCCTACCGCTCAGTGTTATATTTATTCATTAAGGGGTTAAAAAGCCAGGGAGGATTTCTTTTATTATTATTATTATTATTATTATTATTATTATTATTATTATTATTATTATTATTATTATTATTATTATTATTATGCACATAATTTCAGTCATTAAATTTCTTTTATTCTACTTGTTATTCATTTTATTTCTAGTATAGACTCTGTCATGGACCTTTCTATTCATTAGAGCATGTTGTTTTAAGCGAAGTTTGCTGTATAACGCAGTCAGGACTGAGCACGACCCCGTAGATGACTCTCGACAAAACCATGCTTTATTGAAGGGTGCAATATGTTCGCGTAAATAAACTGGCAAATATGAGACAAGAAATAGCACTGTACCTTAATATCCCCAAACCCAATTTCTACACAGCACATTGCTTTCATACTCCGGTGACAGTTATACTGAATACTGGTGCACACAGAGCGCATGCGTCGGTCGGTCAGAGAGCTTGGAAAACAAAGATATCCTACCCAGCGCTGCACTCCGATCACAAAATTCGAGTGACTGAATCTCAAAAGATATTTATGAATATTTAGGTTTTTCTTTTTTTTTCTTTTTTTCTTTTTCTTTTTCGTGTGGCCTCCTGAGAGGCCGAGTGCAGGTCATTCTAGGTGACGCCCGTGGGCGACCTGCGCGTCGGGATGAGAGATGGAATTGATGAAGATGAATGAAATTGGGCAAGGATGTGTGAGGAAGCGGCCGTGGCCTGTCAGTAGGTACCGTCCCAGCATTTGCCTGGTGTTGAAAATGGGAAACCACGGAAAACCATTTCAATAACGGCCGACGGTGGGGCTCGAAACCACGCGTCTACCGAGTCAGCAGAGAGCTTGGCCCCATAGCCTAATGCTGCGCTTTTAGCCAGCGTAGCCACTACTGTCGGTAATATTTAGGTTAAAACATATAATAAAGTTATAATTATCGGCAAACATAAACAGTCGTATGCAACTCGCCTATAATGGTAATTAAGACACTCGTGTGGAAATTATAAAACTCGTTTACGCTCGTTTTATAAACATACTCGTGTCTTAGTTATTGCCATTATAGGCTCGTTGTATAATGTACTATCTTAAAACAGTGGGTGTCAGGTAAGAGTAATTATTCAACTGTTGGCTTGGGACCGGACATTTATGCGCTGAAAACGATTAAAACAGACGTAATGTGTCTCCTGAAACATTGAAAAACTTGCGATTATCTGTTGTGATGATTCATCCTGCAGTGAATGATACATGTGTAAAGTGAGTGAATAAGATTGGCTTATTGTTAAGTCCATATTTTTCAATTCTTAATGCATATTTTCTACAATTATAGTGCATAATTGCATGCACATTTTTATCGTTTACAGTGCATAAATGTCCGGTCCCTTAGATGACTTACAACGGATTGTCTAGCCCTTATTAATTCTTTTGTTTTTGAATTTTCTTTTATGCCTTGTGTTTTTTTTTTTCATTCATTCATTCATTTATTTGCAATTGGGGGTGTGTGTTTGTCTTCTGCTTTCTGTTTTGTTATTGAATTTTGTTGTTTGCATTGTGCTTTTTGTGTGTTATTTTTCTGCTCTTTCTTTTGTTTTCGAATTTTGTTGTTTGCTTTGTGGTTTTAGTTTTGCGTTTGTTTTCTGCCTTTTCTTTTGTTTATGAATTTTATCTTTTGCTTTGGGTTTTTGGATTTATCTTTGTTTTCTGCTTTCTTTTGTTTTTGAATTTTGTTTCTTGCATAAATATCCGGTGACTACTAATTACAATAGTTTCATTTCTTTGTGGGGTTTGAAGCCATTTTTTCAGTGTTGCCTTAGTAAACAAGAGTTTAGTGATTTTCAGTCGGTCAACACGAATGTACCCTAAAGAAATGAGTTATGCCCTAATCCTGAAATAAATTAAATGAGATTAATAAATAAACTAGGATGACCAGTAAATATTTTCACCTGTATTTTCAAACATAGATTTTATAGCCTAAGTGTAATGGATCTGATGATGATCGCTTGACGATCGAAACTGGTCATCCTAGTGTATTTATTAATCTCATGTAATTTGTTTCAGGATTAGGGCATAACCTAGCTCGTTTGGGTACATTCGTGTTGACCCAATGAAAAGCACTAAACTCTAGTTTCTTTTCTTTTAAAATCAATTATTGGGAAGTGAACTGACTGAAGATGGAAGACTAGGTTTGGAAATTAGCAGAAGAATACAACTCGGGAGTGCTTTCTACCAACAGGTACGGGGACTAGTATGGAACAAGGATATACAAATTAAGGCTAAAGAAGTTATGTACTGAACCCATGTACCATTGGCTCAAAGGGGGTCGATTCCATGTATTTTTGTAAAAGGAAGGAAGGAAATATACAGTCTTCAGATGAACATATAAAGATTTCATGCAAGGATTCTCGCATAACGTTGTGTAAGAAGCTGGACCCAGATGGCCAGAAAATGAGATCATGCCTGACTCATGGATAAGGAGCCGGTCACGAATATAAATAGAAGGAATGGAAAGTTCCAGGCGTATGAGAGAGAACACGTTTCGGAAATCGCCCTTACCTTGCATTAAAACGGCAACAGCGCAACTGTGCCAGAAGGAGAATAATTAAATTTAACCCATTTGCAAGAATAAAAGTAAGTAAATAAATACAGCATTGTGAATCATTTCGGATTAGAGATTTTTGTGTGGAGAAAAAGCTTTTAATAATTGCCCAGGAGAGAAGTGCAAACGTAGCATACGTCATCGGGGATTTACTGAGACCCGAGGAGTGGGGAATTAAAAAATCAACAGCAACACCCACACAGCTGAAAACTAAAAATTATTTAATATCTCAGAAATGCACGATCGATTTTCATGTGCAGTGAGGTCATTTGACGTTTAGAAAACGAGCTTTCTGGAGATATAATTTTTATAAATGTGCGACAATTATTTCAAAAGTTGGTCACGAAAAGGACTAGGATTTTATCTTTTTTTGACTAAATAGTATAAAAGTCCAGGCCAAGCCAGACCAATTATGCAGTTTCCGATAGTCCAGGGGGCGTCATAGTGCTACATCACACCGAATGCAGTTCACGACAGACTCCTTGAGGGGAGATGCTACATCACATCATGCAGTCTACAAGTATTCCTTGAGGGGAAACGCTGTATCACATCGTATAGACATTATCCAACAGCCAAGAGCGTCGCGGTATCGATAACCAACGTGCATCCGTAAGGAGTGGCCGATAAGTATTATCAAAGTATCGCCGTGTGGAGAATTAGGAAAATCCTAATTACAGGATTTAGTTCCGCCAGTATAAATTTTACAGTGAACAATTTAGGAATTACAGTCAGATTAGACTGCAAACGTAGAGAACCGGCGATAGGTCTTCAAAAATACAGTCCAAGTAAACGACCGAAAATATCGTAGCAGTTTTGAAGTACCATAACAGCGAGATAAACATTCTATCAACGTATAAGAATCCGATCAGGGTTGGACCAAAAATAAGGTTCGCATAGGGTTCTGAAAAATAGGAATTCGAGGACAGAATAAGCGAAAAGGAGAAGTAAATTCTAGACATTGTTTCAAGGAAACAAACAAACTAAAAAAAGCACTAAGTTACGAGGAGTATTAGTTGCTAGAAATCAATAGGTCGCCGATAGATTATCTGGGGGACCGTGGACAAGACAGACTTTTTCACTAGACAACAAATAGGGTCTAGAAAGAAGCAGTTCGAGCTCATAATAGCTGATCGTCAGGAAGTCGAAATTGAAGGAGTACTATTCCAGGGAAGAAGTAGATGGTTCGAGACTTTCATATTGGTTAGAGAAGAAGCCGACATTTACGAATTTCACCCTTGGAGACGGGAGGTCAAGAAATCACGTGTGAAAGGTTTAATAGAGCCTTAGTGATTAGAATCTGTGAAGTGTAAATATATAAAACAATTGTGTTAAAGAGTAATATTTTTTAGTGATTTTTATTGTGTATTATAGAAAAATACACCAGTGTATTTTAAAATGTCACCAGTGTTTAATATATCTGAGTTATATGTGTGTCAAGATATGTCAATATATGAAATGAATTTGTGCAAAATGGAGTAATCACAGATAGTGGGCAAAAATGAAACGTCGTTGGGAGGTACGGCATTGGACCGTCTGAACATGTGAGTAATCATTTTCATTATGTTTTGGTGTTGGGGAAGTGTTTGTGTACAATCCACCGGAGTTTGAGAAGTAGGGATGTTGTTGAGTAACAGATAACAGAATAAGAGCGCGGTCTGAACAAATAAGAATTGATAAATTATAAAATAATTATGTGAAATGAATAAATCCTTTAGAGGAAAGGTATGAAGTAAAATATCAGTATGTTTGATAAATATTGTAAAAGCAAGCGTAATAATAATAATAATAATAATAATGAAAAGTATATAAATGAAGATAAATTTGAATTATATGAAAGAAATAGCTTTTGAGCTTTTGTAAGGAATGAAGACATGATATGAATACATGTTCTTAAAGTATAGTGATTATCGTCACGGGAGAGGATAAATATGAAATAATGGAGATGTAGATCAAATGTTGACTTTGAATTTACCAGTTCTTTGGAAGACGCTAGGCTGTAATGTAATGTGTAGCGCATTGTCGCGTATTAAAGTAATTTATCACGCTAGGAAGGCGTTGAATCTAAATATACTTGGCAAATTAATTTTGAGGGACAGTTGATTGCGGTAATTGAGCTATGTTGTAAGTCCTCCAGTATGGGATTAATTCCCGAGGCCATGTGTGTTGTATTGAATTAAATAATAGGGAGCGTATTTGTTGTATTGAAGAGCGCAGGTTAGACTGAGGTCGCCTAAAACGCTGAATTGTTGTAAGTCCTCCAGTATGGGAGTGGTTCCCGAGGCAGTTAATAGAGTCGAACCCAGACTCGTATAGTTGTGAAAGCCCCTAAATATCGTCGTTGTATTGAATTATTCTTACCCATCAACGATGACACTTCATAATTAATAAATGCCAAGGTTACGAAAGTGGTCTATGAACCTATAAAATGTTGTTAAAGATTGAATGAAAGAAACGCCAGGTCTATTCAAAGAAACTGTGGAAAGGAAATAGCTGGTTTAAAAGCATGAATGTAGCGGTCTCGAGGCGAGACATAGAGCCTTCCCTCCCGGGCCATAAATCAAGTCAAGTGTACGGTCAGACCCCTTGTTGTGGTAGGGTCGGAGAGAACCGTCTGGAAGAAGTAATGATACACCGTGAGTGTTTAGAATTTGTTAATGACCCGGGATTTGAACCGAGGTCCTTGTAGATTGAAAGTACCGCTTGCCAGTTCAGATCGTAGCTTTCTTATGTGAAAATGGTCTTTTAAGACAAATAAATAAAAATCCCTAAGGTAATGTTGTATTGATGTAGGATTTCATGAGTTCACTGAGGACAATTAGATTCCGGGAGTAATCATAATTTTGACTTTGTTCGAGTAGTCTTTGGTAACTCTGGAGTACACAAGTATTTTCCCGATCACTGTAGTGAATGTGTTATCTTGAGAGAGATGGTAACGTTGAGAACATTGTTGAATGCCCAGAATTTTAAGTGAAGGAATAACATATACTGTAAAGACGATTATATATTGTTTTAATTACAAGAAACTCATAAAATTATTATTGAGGTGTGTAAAAGAATGACACCGTTCATATTGAAATGTATCGAGCCAGTGGAGCTCGTAATTATATTGAACGTTTAAAAGGGATACTTTATGGAAGTGAAAAGAATCATAAGTTGGTTGGTTTGATGGAAACCATTTATTTTAATATAATGTTTGTTTAATTTTTATATCTTCCTTGTTCACTTTGAACAAGTTTAGAAGGATTTGGTCAATAGTTTATTTGTTTTATTTGTCTGTAGCGCCATAATTTTGGTTAATTAAATGTGTTAAAATAGGAGTTGAATTTGTTGTTATTTTGGAAGTGTATCCTCTATTTAATCCAAAATGTGTAAGTCACAGAGTGGGAGAACATACCATAACCCCGAAAATCCCGATTTGAGCATTGCTGGCATACTGTGATTTGCATATTTCTTGCTGGAAGGGCACAGTACAAAGCATATTATGGTCCTATAATGACATATGCAGCAGAAACTTGGACAATGACTAGAGGGATGAGAGCAGAGTACAGGCAGCTGAGATGAGATTCCTGAGAAGTATGGTCCATAAAACGAAGAGGGACAGAATGAGAAATGAAGATATACGGAAAGAACTGGGAGTACAGAAACTAAATGACAAACTGGAGCAAAGCAGATTGAGATGGTTTGGACATGTCAAAATGATGAATGGAGTAAGGCTACCAAGACGAGCACTGGAACGACGGATGACTGGGAAGAGAGGACGAGGAAGACCAAGAATGCGTTGGATGGACTCGGTGGAGAATAGTATTAGAAAACGGAACCTGGATTATACCACCGTGTCGGAAGATGAATGTTGGAACGACAGAACAAAGTGGAGAGGAACCATATTTGCCCCCACCCGGTGTCAGCCGGAAAAGGAGAAATGAAGATGATGGTGATGATGATGATGATGATGATGATGATGATGATGATGATGATGATGATTATGATTATTATTTTTATTATTATTATTATTATTATTATTATTATTATTGAAGAAGGCCATGCATGTAATGCCCGAAACTGGTATTAATTAATGTACAGTGAAACCCCTCAAATCCGAACCCCGGAAATCCGAAATCCCGGGTAATCCGAACGAGTCCTTCCGACAGTTATAAGTATGAAAAACACGCGCAAAGAAAAGAGAAACTTATTTATTCAGTTATAAAACATTGATACATTCTACATTATAACTTTATTTTACATAATTAGTCGAAAAATTAACAAAGAAGTACAGTTAGCAAAGTGTAAATTTGCCTACTTACTTATCTCTTCCAGGATTGAACAACGGAAAAGTTGCTTATTGTATTTCCTTAGGTTAATCACTTTGAAAAAACAATGAAATAACCATAGAAACACACAAAATATCACTTAATCTTTCACTTGAAATCAGATATCAACAATCGTCCAAATGACGAAAACCTTCCTACGGAGGCAATTGTGCTCGAGCGTCGCATGAACACGACATCGTTTGGTGTGGCTGCTGTGTGTTGTTCTACGGAGCGCAATGCGATGTCAAGAGCAGATGCAACTTCAGTATAAGTCACATTGTGTGTCGAAGTTTCCTCTTCCCCGCTCAATGTACAGTCATATACCGTAATAAGGGCTGGTTATTATGTTATGGATATATTTTGGCTAATCCGAACAAATTGAAATCCGAACAGGCTACAGCCCCAATTAGTTCGGATTTGAGGGGTTTCACTGTATATTAATTCTATTGTATTGACTAAGGTGTAATAATCATTATGAAATACTAGATGTTAATTGCTGAAAATAATATGCAGGCATTATCATTTCAGTCATGGCTTTCCTTATGTATGGTCACCTGTATACAATTCTCGTCAGATTTTAAGTGAGGTCCATACTTTGCCAGAGTATTGATTTTGTGTTTCATTATAAACACTGCAGGTATTCTGTGTAATCGTGGGTAGTTAGAGTGACCGTGTAATTGATAGCACGCACTACAAGCCAAACGACCACATGCACATTAAACATTCAATCACTAGTCAATTAATGCTACTTTTAACCCATTCACTTGTTTGCACATTAGGTCCTGTGGTGTTTATTATGCCTGCTGATGAGGTGGGCTTACCACGGGTAATTCAGACTAAAGTGCTGGGGATATCAGTAATTAACTAAAACACACGCATAAAATATGTGCTATTAATACCGTACTTTTAGCATACTTACAATCCCGTCAACAGAAAAAGATAACAACATAACGAAATAAGCCAGGCAATTAATAAAATATGGGGGATACCATGGGAAAAATGCTAAGCCAAATTCTCAATAAACCAAAGTCCTACGTTAGGCAGGTTTTAACGAGTTCAAGAAGCCCCAATTAGACATGGAGCGCTTAAATATCACTCATTAGATTATGCGAGGCGGGAAAGAGATTGGGCGTTAACACCATCACAGGTTACATCATTGCTGGCTCATGACAACCAAGCAAGGTTCGAAGAAGAAACTACAGATGGCGCGGACAGCACTTAAGCGTAGCGATTAGTAACACAGTTCACAGAACTACAAGTCGTGTGTAGCATCATAGTTAGGTAGAAGCTAACAGATCTCACAGACTTCAGTCCGAGGTGAACAGTTTTCAAGATCGGACGCCATAACTTTGGTTTCGAATAACAGATAAGTCAAAATAACCTTATTCTATTCTAGTGCAGTGTAAATATTGTGTACAAGTAGGGGGGTGATACGGGTTCTGCTTCACTTGACACTCCTGTGCCCAATAAACCAACATGGCCGCCGCGCGAAGTTGAAACATTTAAATAGACTTTTCTCTCGAACCCATGGTCGGAGTTTCACGAATGAGGTGTTCATAGGACTTGAGGTGACGCCCCTTTGCTATGGACCACTCGTTATACTTTTGAAAAAAAAAAAATGAAAATTTTTGTTTTTGAAACTAGGTGATAGTTTGAAAACTAAACATGATAGAACGTTGTGCCATAGCTCAAACGAATGGTCTTTATGCCCTTTATTTTCTATAATGAAACTTTTTTATTTTTTATATTTTTTTGAAAACACTCGAATTTTGAAAATCCTATATTTTGGAAACTAGGAACTCTACAAAAAAAATTGTTTAACGTAAATCAATGGTCCCTACCCCCTCTACCCCCAAAATAAATTTCAAGTCTCTAGGATGAAAACCTGCAGTAGTGGGATGGTGGGGGAGCTGCTTATAAAAGCAAGTGGTGAGCCCCTGCGACCTTGGAATGGAACGAGCCATGCTAGGAGGGCGTGCTTGGATTCGTTTTTTTCGTCTCGTCGTGCTCTTTACGGGAATGTCGGTGTCGAAAATGTGAAAATCTGGAAACACAGTCTTTTTGGGGTAAAAACGTGATTTTAGACTTTTTGCTATATCTCACGAACCAATAACGCTAGAGGCGTGTTCGACAGGTCCAAGGACTCGGGGTAACGTCCTCTCTCCTATGGACCACTCGTTATAATTTTTAATAAAATTGGAAACTCGATTTTGGGGTAAACACATGTTTTTTTGTGATTTTGCCGATATCTCACGAAGCAATAACGCTAGAGGCATGTACGATGGGTCCAAGGACTCGGAGTGACGTCCTTTTTGCTATGAACTACTCGTTGTAATTTTAAAAAATTTTGGAAACGCGATTTTGGGGTAAACACGTGTTTTTTGTGATTTTTGCCGATATCTCACGAACCAATAACGCTAGAGACGTGTAGGAGGTGTCCTAGGACTCGGGGTAACGCCCCCTTTCGAGTGTGGTAGATATTTTTTCCAAAAATAATTCACAAAGGGCCTAACGCCATACATGTTGAAAAAACGTTTTCTTTTTCTTTACCTGTTTATAATGTCCATGAAGCGTGGTGGTTGAGAGAGACGATACGGCTGGGTGTGTGTGCGTTTCAACGAACCTGTCGCTGACCACGGTGGCTGTGCTCAATAGATCAATCGCTATTTCGGCGGGTCGGTGTATGACAGAGCGAGGGTGCGTTTTCTGATATTTTACCTTTAACGTGTAAACGGTGATGAGAACTAGGTTCTATGTTGGTCGAAGCGAGTAGAGAAAACAAACTTGCAGAGGAGCAGGAGGTGAATGTCATTTGAGCTTATTGGAATGCGCTGATCTGACTTGACAACAAGTGCAATGGAAAAATGACAATGACGCTTGAAGGTGAAATAATCTGACCACCGTGGTGGCAGGGAAGAGCGAAATGCATGTGAACATGTGTGAAACCACATGTACGCTAAACAAGTGACATCCTGTTTTGCTTCATACGTGACAAAATGCAAGTTGACGTGAAATTTGATCTGCCACAGGTGTTCACCTTGGACGTTAGCTGTCCACGTTCACGATAACAGAATGTTCAAAGCGTGGGAATCGCTGAATCAGTAAAAAGTATGATGCAACTTGTGGGAATGATGTCACAACCAATAGATAGGCAAGAGCAGCGAACAGCAGTGGTGGGAGGTGGAGGGGGGAGAGGAGGAGGGGTCATGTAAGAGAGATCATAGGTGGAAAGGGAAAGACAAACATGTATGAACATGCACGAAGCGCGGAGCGCTGTACACACAGAGCTATAGGAGGTGTACAACATGTGTGAATAAATAAAAAGTGCGTTAATATCTCGCTAACTAATAATCAGAGAGTGTTAAGTGAGGTGTCAAAGGACTCAGGATGGTCAACCCTTTTCCATGACCAACGAATTTACCCTAAAGATCTAAGGTCATTAGCTTTTAATATCTCATGAATCAATAAGGCTAGGGACCTGTATGAGAGGTCGTTGGACTTGAGGTGACATTCTGTTTTTGAATATATTATTTATTTATGTCAAAAGGGCCTAACTGCACTTTTGTTGATATCTCGCTAACTAATAATTAGAGAGGTTCAAGTGAGGTGTCATAGGTCTCAGGATGGTCAACCCTTTTCCATGACCAACGAATTTACCCACAAGATTCAAAACAGCAAGGTCATTGACCTAATATTTTATAAACTAATAATCGAATATCAACATGTGAGGTGTCATAGGACTTAGAATGGTCAACCCTTTCCCATGGCCAATGAATTTTCCCAAAATACTCAATACATCAGGGTCATCGACCTGAGATTTTATAAACTAATAATCGGATACGAACACGTGAGATGTTTACCATGTGTGATGAAACATAGCTAGGTAGAGAAAGATTTAGTGTAGGCTACATGTATGGTGACTGACAAGTCATTGAAACTTCTTTTTCAGATCAAACTGCAGTATAGAGAGAGTATATGTTGCAGGTATGGGTTAATAATTGACGAACGGTGTACACAAACTTTGATTTATCTATTCAAGAAGTAAGAGTAGACTATCTTTAATTGATTGGTTAAAGAGGATAGCTAAAAACACAAAAAGAATACTCAGTGGTTACCGGGACAAGATGGTCGCTACACACAACAAGCTTTAAATACTTGAAGCTAATAATCTATACGCACACACTCTCGTGTTCTAAACTAAACTGTGTTGCTGTCAGTGTTCAGACAGTAGGCTGATGACAAAATGCATTGCTAACAGAAATATAATCATTTCCGGTTGTATAATGTTACCAGCTATCCATTTTGTGTTGCAGTGTTAAGCACTTTTAGCTCTTGTACTGGTGGTCTTAACTCGATTTCCAGGTCTGAGGCCTAGAACGAGTCAAACTAAGAAACAAGGGCATGGTGGTGTAGTGGTTAAGCTGTTAGCCTTTTCACCAGAGTTCGATTTCAGGTTAATATGCATGTCATAAACATATTAAACAAAACAAAACAGAGATAACGTTTAAAACTGATTACATTTGTGTTTTTTCAAATTAATACTTTGATTACAAAAACAAAGGTGAACTGGGTTTGACATACAGTTAATGCTGTCTATTACACACTAGCCTGTAAGAAAGCCAAATAGCAAAAGGCGTAGGTAGAGCAGTGGTAAAATTGCTATATGTAGAGAACTACCTAGCGGTTTTATGAACTGGCAAAGCTATATCGCATAAACAGTGCAGTATACAATCCAGCAATCAAATTTGTATCTTGTGGAACAGAGAAAATGCACTTTTACCTTGATGGATAGCAAATGAGTGCAGACGAATGACCTATGCATTAACCTACCCTGGGGTTATAACCACGAGGTGGAGGTGTGATTTCACTGTTTAATCATTTAGAGACATGGCTTTTTTGTAACCAGTAGATTTAGTATTTTGTAAATATTCATTTTTGTAATTGTAAATAGTGGAAACATTTTTTGTAATAGTAAATGTTAAATGTATAACTAAAAGTTATTTGGGATAAGTGTGCATGTCAAGGATAAATAGCGTGGTTGTATTTGTTTTTCAAAGACAGGTATGGTTGTGTGAATGTATGACTATAGATAGAATGATAGAGAGAGAGAGAGAGAGAGAAAGCTTGTGTGTGTGTGTGTGTGGGTAGCATTGATTTTTCAACCAAAGCAAACACGGCAAGGTAGGATGGTGGGGTAATTAATGTATATAGCAAATGGTAAATAGTATACTATATTTTTTTAACACTTGTGTTTTTTTAATGCAGCAGTAGATAGGTGTTATTTTGTAAAACAGTCTTACCTACAGTAGTAGTAGTAGTAGTAGTAGGCCTATATGTTTTTGGAAACAAACAGAAAGAGAATGCACTATTGCCATGGCCAAGCACTTCCATTAAAGTGATTTCAAGAAAATTTAAATCAGCAAATGTGTGTTTTACAAAACTAAACATTCAGCATGGACTAAATCATAAACGTGTCTTCTGTGATATGGAAAAAAATAGGAAATCCATGTTTCCATATCAACACAATTTAAAAACTTAAAACTGACATTTAAAAAATGTAAATGGGAAATTGGCAAATGTGTAAACAACAAAATGGAAAATTCTTGTTTCCATATCATGAAATCCAAAAACTTTAAACTGACATTTTCAAATCGTGTACATGGAAAATTGACAAATGGCAATGTGTGAAATGTGAAAATGAAAAATATGAACAAATGGCTATCATTATTTTAAAAAAATAAAAAACCGTCGTGTTATATCGTTAAAGTGTGAATCAAACCACATCTACTTATTTGGATCACCCGAGACTGAGTAGACCTGTTTTAGTCCTAATATACTTTTAAAATTTTATGTTAAAGCTCAATTTGAACTCAAGAGCTTTAGAGTGCCAGCTAACTATTATAACCGTTACGTCACAAAGACAACTTTACACTACTCTTAATAAACAATAATAAGAAAAAGAATAATAAATGTTGAATTTTTTTTTTAAGGATGAACATGGTGACACTGTTTCTGTTGCACAGTCTGCTAGCTACTAGCCAGCAGCTGGGGTCTTAGAAAACGATACAGTTGACATTTTGTAATGAGATGTGACATGTTTCAAAGTACAGTATTATGGGTTGCTGTTGAGTAAAAACTAATCCTGTACAAGGAAGCAAGGGTTCGAACCCCTTACCTAACATTACTATTGCCTGAACATGGCTTGACGACACTGTATTATTATGATACTCGGTACACAAACCATAGATAGAGTGTATTGTTTAAGATCACTTTCTTTCTGAACATAGGTGGAGACTGTTGATGGTTAACAATGGCATTAATATAGTAGGACGTGGGTATAGCAATTAAGAAAAAACAGACAATACCCATACAATATTTTTATTTATTTAATATAAGTACTTGTACAATAGTTACATTCAAAATACATTTCTTTTTTCTCTATTACTACTTAGTCCTTTTTGATTCTCTTGCATATGAAGGGTAGATAACCTTGTAGTTCAGCCCCTTAAAACAACAACAACAACACAACCTTTGCATAGTCTGTGATGTTGACGACTCTTGAGATGTGGAAGATGGATTAAACATAACTTTTACAGCAGGGGTTAAATGTTGCTCAATAAACACTGCACTATTTTGAGTAGCAACATTTTTTTCTTGTACTAGCTTTTTAGCATTGTCATGATTATTTGTTGACACCAACAGTGTTTCATCTGGTACACCACATTGATGATCACTCACACTTAAAACCTTACCATTTCTACTTTTTAGATTGCCTCGACATCTTTTTGACCTCTCTTTTGAGCATCGCCAAAATATTATTCCTTTTACATTTTGACGATTATAGTTATAAGAGTAGCCTTTATAGAGTACACGTTGTTTACCTTTGTTAGTTGTAGTAAGTTCCATAGTAGCAACTAACCTGTTAGTATGATTTGCTCACTACAAAGGTTATAACTGTTCTGATAATACAATCATTTAGCGTTGGCTTTTATATTTAATATGTACAGTTTGAAGTGATAGCAAAAGTGAGAGCAAAATGGTAGCAGAGTGGTAGAAAATATAACATGTATTGTTAAGAAATAGTTTAAGCTGTTATGTGGATCCATTACATAATAATTTTAGCACGACGAAGCTCATTTTCTATATCCAATAGTTCTTCCTCATATTCAGTATAACCAGCCTGTTTATAGACATGCAGTTGCTGAAGCCGCCGGATTAGCTTACTTGGATTGTTCCAGTAGACAAATTTAACAAATGATTTTTTAGTTGTAAACAAAGCATTACCATTATCATTATTATCTTCATCATCAACATCATCATCATCATAACCATTATCATTATCATCATCATCATTATCATCATCATCATGATCATTATAATCCTCATCACTATTACTATATAGTCCTTTTTGATCCTTTTGCAATACCACATTTTGCACAGTCTGTGTTGCCCTTGATAATGTTGGGAGTTTTTCAGACATTGACAACTGTCCTAACACGACTTTCTGAGGAGATGATACATGCTTCTTAACAAACAATGCACTATCTTGAGCTGCAATATCTTTTTCTGGGACAAGTGTTTTAGCATTTTGAAGAGTTTTTTTAAACAGCAACGATGTTTTATCTGGTACACTACATTGATGATCACTCATACTTAAGACATCACTATTTTTACTTTTCAGCTCACCTCGACACTGTTTTGAACGATGTTTTGAACAACGCCAAATAACAGTTCCATTTTTATTGGTTCGTTTTACAATATATTTATATCCTTTATAGAATGCGTATGGCATACCATTGCTATTTGTTGATACTTCCATGTCAATTGTCAAGCATGAACTAATCTCTAGCAAAGTTCACTCGATAATATAAATAATTTCTAAACCCCAGTAGTGAATAGTCAGTTGTTTTTGATCTATGCAAGCGTAAACATGTCACATACACTGGTGATGGATACTCAAGGCTTTAAGGTCAATGAAAACAAGTACAGTATATATTTAAATAGGTGGCTATCATTGATTGCACAACACGCGGGTCACTATATCTTTTTTTCTTTCGGACTAGTGTTTTAACATTTGAAGAGTGTTTTAAACAGCAACGATGTCTTATCAGTCACACTACATTGATGATCACTCACACTTAAGACCTCGCTATTTTTACTTTTTAACTCACTTTGACACTGTTTTGAACGATGTTTTGAACAACGCCAAATAACAGTTCCATTTTTATTGGTTCGTTTTACAATATACGTATAACCTTTATAGTATGCATATGGCTTACCATAACTATTCGTTGATACTTTCATATCAATTTTCAAGCATGAAATAATCTCCAATAAATTTCGCTCGATAATAGAAATAATAGTTTAAAGTGGGTGCGAAGGTGGGTGCAAAAGTGGGTGCAAAAGTGAGTGTAAAAGTGGGTGTAAACGTGGGTGCAAAAGTGGGTGCAAAAGTGAGTGCAAAAGTGGGTGCGAAAGTGGGTGTGAAAGTGGGTGCAGTTTATAGTAGGCACCATTTTTACTAGAATGTGATTTGAGTAAATGTAATTTCTAAACCCAAGTAGTGAATAGTCAGTTGGTTTTGATTTATGCAAGCGTAAACATGTCTCATACACTGATGATGGATACTCAAGGCTTCTTGGTCAACAAAAACAAGTATATAGTTAAAGAGGTAGCTATTATTGATTGCACAACACTGAATCTATTTTTGAAATTTTGACAAAGGGTCTAAGTGCACTTTTGTTAATATCTCGCGAACCAATAAGACTACGGCATTGTATGAGGTATTGTTGGACTTTTTGCCGAAGACTGCTGGTAAACACTTATGTTCCCACGACCTTTTTAAAGATGGCGGCTGACCCACGAGGGGTGATTAAAACGTATTCCAAGCGACGCTTGTCGATAAGCAAACCAATAATCAAAGGGGGGTGTGACAGAGCTTGAGGCGATAACCCCTTTTGATTGATCCCTGTTGATTTGCCCCTTTGGACTGGTCCCCGTTGACAAGTCCCTCTGAACGGGTCCTTTTTGAAGGGAGTCATTTATGACGGGCCCCTGCTGACGGGTCACTGTGGACGGATCCCTGTGGACAGGTCCCTGTTGACAGGTCCTTTTGACTAATCCCTTTGGACCTGTCAACAGGGACCTGTCCACAGGGATCCGTCCACAGTGACCCGTCAGCAGGGGCCCGTCATAAATGACTCCCTTCAAAAAGGACCCGTTCAGAGGGACTTGTCAACGGGGACCAGTCCAAAGGGGCAAATCAACAGGGATCAATCAAAAGGGGTTATCGCCTCAAGCTCTGTCACACCCCCCTTTGATTATTGGTTTGCTTATCGACAAGCGTCGCTTGGAATACGTTTTAATCACCCCTCGTGGGTCAGCCGCCATCTTTAAAAAGGTCGTGGGAACATAAGTGTTTACCAGCAGTCTTCGGCAAAAAGTCCAACAATACCTCATACAATGCCGTAGTCTTATTGGTTCGCGAGATATTAACAAAAGTGCACTTAGACCCTTTGTCAAAATTTCAAAAATAGATTCAGTGTTGTGCAATCAATAATAGCTACCTCTTTAACTATATACTTGTTTTTGTTGACCAAGAAGCCTTGAGTATCCATCATCAGTGTATGAGACATGTTTACGCTTGCATAAATCAAAACCAACTGACTATTCACTACTTGGGTTTAGAAATTACATTTACTCAAATCACATTCTAGTAAAAATGGTGCCTACTATAAACTGCACCCACTTTCACACCCACTTTCGCACCCACTTTTGCACTCACTTTTGCACCCACTTTTGCACCCACGTTTACACCCACTTTTACACTCACTTTTGCACCCACTTTTGCACCCACCTTCGCACCCACTTTAAACTATTATTTCTATTATCGAGCGAAATTTATTGGAGATTATTTCATGCTTGAAAATTGATATGAAAGTATCAACGAATAGTTATGGTAAGCCATATGCATACTATAAAGGTTATACGTATATTGTAAAACGAACCAATAAAAATGGAACTGTTATTTGGCGTTGTTCAAAACATCGTTCAAAACAGTGTCAAAGTGAGTTAAAAAGTAAAAATAGCGAGGTCTTAAGTGTGAGTGATCATCAATGTAGTGTGACTGATAAGACATCGTTGCTGTTTAAAACACTCTTCAAATGTTAAAACACTAGTCCGAAAGAAAAAAAGATATAGTGACCCGCGTGTTGTGCAATCAATGATAGCCACCTATTTAAATATATACTGTACTTGTTTTCATTGACCTTAAAGCCTTGAGTATCCATCACCAGTGTATGTGACATGTTTACGCTTGCATAGATCAAAAACAACTGACTATTCACTACTGGGGTTTAGAAATTATTTATATTATCGAGTGAACTTTGCTAGAGATTAGTTCATGCTTGACAATTGACATGGAAGTATCAACAAATAGCAATGGTATGCCATACGCATTCTATAAAGGATATAAATATATTGTAAAACGAACCAATAAAAATGGAACTGTTATTTGGCGTTGTTCAAAACATCGTTCAAAACAGTGTCGAGGTGAGCTGAAAAGTAAAAATAGTGATGTCTTAAGTATGAGTGATCATCAATGTAGTGTACCAGATAAAACATCGTTGCTGTTTAAAAAAACTCTTCAAAATGCTAAAACACTTGTCCCAGAAAAAGATATTGCAGCTCAAGATAGTGCATTGTTTGTTAAGAAGCATGTATCATCTCCTCAGAAAGTCGTGTTAGGACAGTTGTCAATGTCTGAAAAACTCCCAACATTATCAAGGGCAACACAGACTGTGCAAAATGTGGTATTGCAAAAGGATCAAAAAGGACTATATAGTAATAGTGATGAGGATTATAATGATCATGATGATGATGATAATGATGATGATGATAATGATAATGGTTATGATGATGATGATGTTGATGATGAAGATAATAATGATAATGGTAATGCTTTGTTTACAACTAAAAAATCATTTGTTAAATTTGTCTACTGGAACAATCCAAGTAAGCTAATCCGGCGGCTTCAGCAACTGCATGTCTATAAACAGGCTGGTTATACTGAATATGAGGAAGAACTATTGGATATAGAAAATGAGCTTCGTCGTGCTAAAATTATTATGTAATGGATCCACATAACAGCTTAAACTATTTCTTAACAATACATGTTATATTTTCTACCACTCTGCTACCATTTTGCTCTCACTTTTGCTATCACTTCAAACTGTACATATTAAATATAAAAGCCAACGCTAAATGATTGTATTATCAGAACAGTTATAACCTTTGTAGTGAGCAAATCATACTAACAGGTTAGTTGCTACTATGGAACTTACTACAACTAACAAAGGTAAACAACGTGTACTCTATAAAGGCTACTCTTATAACTATAATCGTCAAAATGTAAAAGGAATAATATTTTGGCGATGCTCAAAAGAGAGGTCAAAAAGATGTCGAGGCAATCTAAAAAGTAGAAATGGTAAGGTTTTAAGTGTGAGTGATCATCAATGTGGTGTACCAGATGAAACACTGTTGGTGTCAACAAATAATCATGACAATGCTAAAAAGCTAGTACAAGAAAAAAATGTTGCTACTCAAAATAGTGCAGTGTTTATTGAGCAACATTTAACCCCTGCTGTAAAAGTTATGTTTAATCCATCTTCCACATCTCAAGAGTCGTCAACATCACAGACTATGCAAAGGTTGTGTTGTTGTTGTTGTTTTAAGGGGCTGAACTACAAGGTTATCTACCCTTCATATGCAAGAGAATCAAAAAGGACTAAGTAGTAATAGAGAAAAAAGAAATGTATTTTGAATGTAACTATTGTACAAGTACTTATATTAAATAAATAAAAATATTGTATGGGTATTGTCTGTTTTTTCTTAATTGCTATACCCACGTCCTACTATATTAATGCCATTGTTAACCATCAACAGTCTCCACCTATGTTCAGAAAGAAAGTGATCTTAAACAATACACTCTATCTATGGTTTGTGTACCGAGTATCATAATAATACAGTGTCGTCAAGCCATGTTCAGGCAATAGTAATGTTAGGTAAGGGGTTCGAACCCTTGCTTCCTTGTACAGGATTAGTTTTTACTCAACAGCAACCCATAATACTGTACTTTGAAACATGTCACATCTCATTACAAAATGTCAACTGTATCGTTTTCTAAGACCCCAGCTGCTGGCTAGTAGCTAGCAGACTGTGCAACAGAAACAGTGTCACCATGTTCATCCTTAAAAAAAAAATTCAACATTTATTATTCTTTTTCTTATTATTGTTTATTAAGAGTAGTGTAAAGTTGTCTTTGTGACGTAACGGTTATAATAGTTAGCTGGCACTCTAAAGCTCTTGAGTTCAAATTGAGCTTTAACATAAAATTTTAAAAGTATATTAGGACTAAAACAGGTCTACTCAGTCTCGGGTGATCCAAATAAGTAGATGTGGTTTGATTCACACTTTAACGATATAACACGACGGTTTTTTATTTTTTTAAAATAATGATAGCCATTTGTTCATATTTTTCATTTTCACATTTCACACATTGCCATTTGTCAATTTTCCATGTACACGATTTGAAAATGTCAGTTTAAAGTTTTTGGATTTCATGATATGGAAACAAGAATTTTCCATTTTGTTGTTTACACATTTGCCAATTTCCCATTTACATTTTTTAAATGTCAGTTTTAAGTTTTTAAATTGTGTTGATATGGAAACATGGATTTCCTATTTTTTTCCATATCACAGAAGACACGTTTATGATTTAGTCCATGCTGAATGTTTAGTTTTGTAAAACACACATTTGCTGATTTAAATTTTCTTGAAATCACTTTAATGGAAGTGCTTGGCCATGGCAATAGTGCATTCTCTTTCTGTTTGTTTCCAAAAACATATAGGCCTACTACTACTACTACTACTACTGTAGGTAAGACTGTTTTACAAAATAACACCTATCTACTGCTGCATTAAAAAAACACAAGTGTTAAAAAAATATAGTATACTATTTACCATTTGCTATATACATTAATTACCCCACCATCCTACCTTGCCGTGTTTGCTTTGGTTGAAAAATCAATGCTACCCACACACACACACACACAAGCTTTCTCTCTCTCTCTCTCTCTCTATCATTCTATCTATAGTCATACATTCACACAACCATACCTGTCTTTGAAAAACAAATACAACCACGCTATTTATCCTTGACATGCACACTTATCCCAAATAACTTTTAGTTATACATTTAACATTTACTATTACAAAAAATGTTTCCACTATTTACAATTACAAAAATGAATATTTACAAAATACTAAATCTACTGGTTACAAAAAAGCCATGTCTCTAAATGATTAAACAGTGAAATCACACCTCCACCTCGTGGTTATAACCCCAGGGTAGGTTAATGCATAGGTCATTCGTCTGCACTCATTTGCTATCCATCAAGGTAAAAGTGCATTTTCTCTGTTCCACAAGATACAAATTTGATTGCTGGATTGTATACTGCACTGTTTATGCGATATAGCTTTGCCAGTTCATAAAACCGCTAGGTAGTTCTCTACATATAGCAATTTTACCACTGCTCTACCTACGCCTTTTGCTATTTGGCTTTCTTACAGGCTAGTGTGTAATAGACAGCATTAACTGTATGTCAAACCCAGTTCACCTTTGTTTTTGTAATCAAAGTATTAATTTGAAAAAACACAAATGTAATCAGTTTTAAACGTTATCTCTGTTTTGTTTTGTTTAATATGTTTATGACATGCATATTAACCTGAAATCGAACTCTGGTGAAAAGGCTAACAGCTTAACCACTACACCACCATGCCCTTGTTTCTTAGTTTGACTCGTTCTAGGCCTCAGACCTGGAAATCGAGTTAAGACCACCAGTACAAGAGCTAAAAGTGCTTAACACTGCAACACAAAATGGATAGCTGGTAACATTATACAACCGGAAATGATTATATTTCTGTTAGCAATGCATTTTGTCATCAGCCTACTGTCTGAACACTGACAGCAACACAGTTTAGTTTAGAACACGAGAGTGTGTGCGTATAGATTATTAGCTTCAAGTATTTAAAGCTTGTTGTGTGTAGCGACCATCTTGTCCCGGTAACCACTGAGTATTCTTTTTGTGTTTTTAGCTATCCTCTTTAACCAATCAATTAAAGATAGTCTACTCTTACTTCTTGAATAGATAAATCAAAGTTTGTGTACACCGTTCGTCAATTATTAACCCATACCTGCAACATATACTCTCTCTATACTGCAGTTTGATCTGAAAAAGAAGTTTCAATGACTTGTCAGTCACCATACATGTAGCCTACACTAAATCTTTCTCTACCTAGCTATGTTTCATCACACATGGTAAACATCTCACGTGTTCGTATCCGATTATTAGTTTATAAAATCTCAGGTCGATGACCCTGATGTATTGAGTATTTTGGGAAAATTCATTGGCCATGGGAAAGGGTTGACCATTCTAAGTCCTATGACACCTCACATGTTGATATTCGATTATTAGTTTATAAAATATTAGGTCAATGACCTTGCTGTTTTGAATCTTGTGGGTAAATTCGTTGGTCATGGAAAAGGGTTGACCATCCTGAGACCTATGACACCTCACTTGAACCTCTCTAATTATTAGTTAGCGAGATATCAACAAAAGTGCAGTTAGGCCCTTTTGACATAAATAAATAATATATTCAAAAACAGAATGTCACCTCAAGTCCAACGACCTCTCATACAGGTCCCTAGCCTTATTGATTCATGAGATATTAAAAGCTAATGACCTTAGATCTTTAGGGTAAATTCGTTGGTCATGGAAAAGGGTTGACCATCCTGAGTCCTTTGACACCTCACTTAACACTCTCTGATTATTAGTTAGCGAGATATTAACGCACTTTTTATTTATTCACACATGTTGTACACCTCCTATAGCTCTGTGTGTACAGCGCTCCGCGCTTCGTGCATGTTCATACATGTTTGTCTTTCCCTTTCCACCTATGATCTCTCTTACATGACCCCTCCTCCTCTCCCCCCTCCACCTCCCACCACTGCTGTTCGCTGCTCTTGCCTATCTATTGGTTGTGACATCATTCCCACAAGTTGCATCATACTTTTTACTGATTCAGCGATTCCCACGCTTTGAACATTCTGTTATCGTGAACGTGGACAGCTAACGTCCAAGGTGAACACCTGTGGCAGATCAAATTTCACGTCAACTTGCATTTTGTCACGTATGAAGCAAAACAGGATGTCACTTGTTTAGCGTACATGTGGTTTCACACATGTTCACATGCATTTCGCTCTTCCCTGCCACCACGGTGGTCAGATTATTTCACCTTCAAGCGTCATTGTCATTTTTCCATTGCACTTGTTGTCAAGTCAGATCAGCGCATTCCAATAAGCTCAAATGACATTCACCTCCTGCTCCTCTGCAAGTTTGTTTTCTCTACTCGCTTCGACCAACATAGAACCTAGTTCTCATCACCGTTTACACGTTAAAGGTAAAATATCAGAAAACGCACCCTCGCTCTGTCATACACCGACCCGCCGAAATAGCGATTGATCTATTGAGCACAGCCACCGTGGTCAGCGACAGGTTCGTTGAAACGCACACACACCCAGCCGTATCGTCTCTCTCAACCACCACGCTTCATGGACATTATAAACAGGTAAAGAAAAAGAAAACGTTTTTTCAACATGTATGGCGTTAGGCCCTTTGTGAATTATTTTTGGAAAAAATATCTACCACACTCGAAAGGGGGCGTTACCCCGAGTCCTAGGACACCTCCTACACGTCTCTAGCGTTATTGGTTCGTGAGATATCGGCAAAAATCACAAAAAACACGTGTTTACCCCAAAATCGCGTTTCCAAAATTTTTTAAAATTACAACGAGTAGTTCATAGCAAAAAGGACGTCACTCCGAGTCCTTGGACCCATCGTACATGCCTCTAGCGTTATTGCTTCGTGAGATATCGGCAAAATCACAAAAAAACATGTGTTTACCCCAAAATCGAGTTTCCAATTTTATTAAAAATTATAACGAGTGGTCCATAGGAGAGAGGACGTTACCCCGAGTCCTTGGACCTGTCGAACACGCCTCTAGCGTTATTGGTTCGTGAGATATAGCAAAAAGTCTAAAATCACGTTTTTACCCCAAAAAGACTGTGTTTCCAGATTTTCACATTTTCGACACCGACATTCCCGTAAAGAGCACGACGAGACGAAAAAAACGAATCCAAGCACGCCCTCCTAGCATGGCTCGTTCCATTCCAAGGTCGCAGGGGCTCACCACTTGCTTTTATAAGCAGCTCCCCCACCATCCCACTACTGCAGGTTTTCATCCTAGAGACTTGAAATTTATTTTGGGGGTAGAGGGGGTAGGGACCATTGATTTACGTTAAACAATTTTTTTTGTAGAGTTCCTAGTTTCCAAAATATAGGATTTTCAAAATTCGAGTGTTTTCAAAAAAATATAAAAAATAAAAAAGTTTCATTATAGAAAATAAAGGGCATAAAGACCATTCGTTTGAGCTATGGCACAACGTTCTATCATGTTTAGTTTTCAAACTATCACCTAGTTTCAAAAACAAAAATTTTCATTTTTTTTTTTTCAAAAGTATAACGAGTGGTCCATAGCAAAGGGGCGTCACCTCAAGTCCTATGAACACCTCATTCGTGAAACTCCGACCATGGGTTCGAGAGAAAAGTCTATTTAAATGTTTCAACTTCGCGCGGCGGCCATGTTGGTTTATTGGGCACAGGAGTGTCAAGTGAAGCAGAACCCGTATCACCCCCCTACTTGTACAATCACATACAATAGGCCACCAGTTTAGATAGGAACGGTTAATTTAAAATAAACAGGAATCCCTCGATTTACGCCATGAATTCGATCCGAGAAATCATCGCGTAGCCTAATACGAAAACGCGTAAAGTGAATGTATTATAATATGGGTTAGATCATGGTGTAACTACAATGGTGAGGCGGATCGCTCCCTCTTCCTTGCGCGGATGACGTCACAACGGGGGCATTGCGTTCGGTCACACAACACGAAGTACATGTATTTAATACGGCTCTGGTCTTAAGTTGAAGGCATAATTAATAAATAAAATGTATTATAACACTCAACATACTTTGTATTGTAAACTCTGATAATAATGTTGGTAATTATGAATGCGTCGTACCTCTAAATAATATTAATAGTCCAATAACGAGATCAACTATTTTCTTACATTGATGAATTTACACATTTTGCGATTCAATTTTCTCTGTGAATTGCCGAAACTTATTTTTCTGTTTAAGCCAAGCTCGGGTTCGAGCTAAACAGTGAATAACCTCAAACGATTTCCCCTTGAAATAAACTGGAGCCAATCTGGGCCTTCATTATTGGGTTAATGTTCATGAGATACAAAGTACAGGGGACTACATGACCGCGTTATCGCAGCGCCTAAACTGAGGAACCAACCAATGTTCTTGAGATAATGTTCACAAATTTTTGTACTTATCCCTGAATCTATGTGCTACATATCCTGTACTGTATTTTAAACCTTCATGGTTCATTTCATCTTTAAAATCTGAGACATCAAATTCATCCAAGAATTCATTCTGATGATCGGTCATTTTAAACAAACTCATATTAATTTCCACAATTTCGTAATTTGATTCAATAAATAAACTGGAAACTAGGTTTTCTTAGTCAGGGGCATCCACGATATCAGTAATATGTTCGGCAACATTCACTAACGCAGTCTGCGAGAAACAGGTAGGCCTATCGGTTTCTGTTTCCATTGGTTTAGTCAGACACTTTTCGTCAATATCCTCCTCTGTATTTATATTTAAAGTAAACACTGAAGCAGAGGGCTTGTCCAAAATGTACCATCTCAATCTACAGTTTATTTAATATCCAGAGGATATGGGTGATCATTGGAGCCTCCCATTCCTCTAATATATGTGAGAAGGTTCTCCAAAATATCTTGATTTAGACGATAAGTTATTATGTACGCGACTTGGTACATCGGCTTCAAGCAACTAAAAAGGTTAACTAGATACGTGTTGCTGAGTAGAATTCCTTTTCGAAATGGGAGTAAGGCTTTATGTCGGTCAACTTTCATGAACGTTATCAACTCATTGACATTATTTAGCACACTGATTTGCTTGTCTAAATCAGTACCAAATGCATTTCCTTCAGAATGATGATGATGATGATGATGATGATGATGATGATAATAATTGTTGTTTTAGGGGGTCTAACATCCAAGTTATCGGCCCCTAATGGTTTGGGTGATAGTGAAAGATGAGATGAGAATGAAAACTATAACTAATACAAACTACAGACTTACATACTAAAAGAAGAAATGGTAAACAAACAAAGGATAAGGCAAATAAAGGACAGGAAGAAAAGAAATGCCCTCAACCCACGAATAATGAGGATTGAGGGACTTGGAAGGAAGGTGAGCCATGAAAGGCGGATAGGAAAGAGGAGAGGGCCCGCTCCAAAGTCAGTGGTAAAAGGGAAAAAAACGGTCCCAGCTCAGGAATCCCTCGGGATCGCCAACTCCCGAACTCACCAGCCGTGAGCCCCTGAGAGTGTAGCAATATCTAGGATGCACCTGAAGTGGTGGGGCTACACACACCCTGCCTCCTTCAGGGCCTTGGGCAGAAGGCAGGAGATAACATGAAAAGAAAAATAAGGCTGACCCCTCGCAGAAGTAGGGTATCAGAAAAGATGAGACAAGGGCCAATTAAGGCGGAAAAGGAAGAGACGCCCTAGGCCTCGGAAAACCGTCGGGGTCGGAAGAGAACAAGAGTTGACTAAGAGAGGTCGACAGGAAAGAAGACGGAGAGGAGCCCGGCACAAGTAAGTGAAGCAATGCCGGACTCAGCTGGGGTCCCGTGGTCACCAACCCACGTCCCACAAGTTGTGATCCCCTGAGGGCTTTCAGAATGACTCCCAAATTTGTTTTTAGCATTAAGTAAGCCAAACCAGTCATTTATTAATTTTATACATCTAGCAGCTTCTTCTCAGTCAATGTTTTTCATCAAACCTTTCCCTCCACACCATTCAAGAGCCTTTGATACCTGGTTTGAAAGTACTTGAGCTGCAGGCTGAAATTTTTGTCTCTCTGATCCCTTTAAGTCTAAATGATATCTGCTAATTTTGTGCGCAATAGTGAGTTCAGAAGAAGACATAGACATTAGTAGTTCCAAAACATTCCTTGCTCACCTTTTTCCCATTGAGCAGTACACATCCCTGATCTAATTACGGACAAATCTAACAACTGATTTCTCACAAGTTTCAATAACTGAGGAATGTTTGCAAACACAAACCGTTGCTTGGATGATTGAAGACACATTCCTTATTATGCCGTTGACAGAGATTGACATACAATACTTTCACTTGCAACGTACACACCTGTCAACATTAACATCATTATTTCAATCGACTGTGGATTCACGCGCCTGACTCCCGCCTTTAGCCACAAGTCACGGCTGCTCCCGTTGTGACGTCATCCGTACGAGAGAGAGGGAGCGATCCGCCTCACCATTGTAGTTACCCCATGGGTTAGATAGGAGATACGGACTATTACAAGGGGAAAATAAAATGCCTATGAGTGTTAAAGAAATGCAATTGAGTGCTCGTGGGTTCTCGGAATGAAAAAAACCAACAGGGCTTTGATTTTATGGTCTCGAGATGCATTTCCTCCTAACAACAATGTGAGGCGATCTTTGGAGACGTTAAAGCTGGAGGTCCTCTTTTATCGTATTGACAGAAATGTTCTGGTCGCACTTTTGCAGCTGTCATTATTTTTTCTCCTTGACTTCTTATTATGGTTCTCAGAGTTGTTTCCGAGATTCCTGTAGCTCTGACAATGTCCACAGAGCGTTCATTGCGTTCATATCACTTTATAACTTACAGCTTTTCTTCAAGTGTTATTGATTTCTTTTGCTATTTGTTATTGGAAGCATTTTGATCACACTTAGTTTCCTCCATAACGTTTTTAGAAACAATAAAACACAGCTAGTTAACTCAATGCTCTCTTCAATAATGACACGCAACACAGCTACTCTCCTTGAGACTGACTGCACGCCGCGTCCGCAACCTAACTTGTACATATTTTATTTTCATTCAATTTCGCTAATCGTCCAACTAGGGACCACGATAAGCCTCATTTTACATTCTGGAATTTGTTCATTTTTCGCTTGATCCACATTGTCTTCATGAGCTCACTGTGTTTAGCACGACGACGTTCTTCTGTCCATTTCGCACCAGTTGTCCGGTTTTCGTCCCCGAAAGTCCCAAACGTCTTGATGGCTGCTCTATAAACATTTCCGTCTTGTGCATCTTCTGCTCGTATCCCCATTTCTTTCAGATCTTTGTAGACGTTAACATACCATGGTTATTTTACTTTTTGGTTTTGAGTCGAATTTACTGAAGATACGTTTCGTCCATCGGGAGTCGATCATCCGTCGTATATGACCGTAGAAGCAAACTCTGCGTTTTCGTATTGTGTCTGTGATCTTCACTATCCTCGAGTATATTTCTTGCCTGGATTTTCTGATGTAGATGCCATTTTTTGTAGTCCGGGCCAAGTTTGATGTGTAGGATCTTTCTTTCTTTCTTTCTTTCTATCTTTCTTTTCTCTCTAAATTCGCGAGCAAACATTTCTCGGATAGAATAAGGCATTCAGATGCATAAGCGGTACTCGTTTGATGACAGTGTTGTAGTGACGAATTTTTGTATTTTATTTTAATTTAAATATTTTTTACATTTTTTAAATCGCGTTATAGCGAAAACGCGTAAAGTGAGAACGCGTATAACGAGGGATGACTGAATTAACAAAATAGTGAAGACAAGATCATTCCTGAATTTAGTCACAACAGTAATTCAATAGAACACAGGTTAACATACTTAAAAGCGCAACAAGTATATTGTAGACGTGAACAATATCATCTGTAAATAAGATTGATGCGTTATACAAGTTTTTATGAACGTAATCTAAACATTGTATATAATTTGTGATAAGTGTGATTCCATAAACATCATACATTATCTAAGCCTAATTGAGCATGACCTGATGATGATCCCATGACGATCGAAACATGTTATCCAATTAAGTACCCGCAATTCCTGTAGACCGGTTGGAAATGTTTCTAGGCAACACTGGAAAATGGCTTCTATCACATGAATTTTGTGGTTGGTTGATTGGTTGGTTCCTTTGTTTAGGGCCGTGTAGAATCTGTCTGATAACCAGTGTTCATTGTGATGGCTGTATTAGTGTGTGTTATCTGTAATTCAGGTAAGACTGCGGATGATCAATTTCAAGTAGTTCCTACTTTATCTACCAAATGCTACCGTCAACGACACCTAGCTGTGAACTTGGCTACTAAATGCCACCGCAAGCCCTGGCGAACGTTGGAACTAAATAGAGCGTTAATCAAATTTTAACTACAAATTTGGCTTCACATAATTGTAGTTAGTTGAAATCTATGACATGGGCCCGCTGGCTTTACTTCGCCTCTGAAGGAAGGCATACTGAGGGATTTTTAACGCTCTTAAAAAATCCGACGACTTCGGCTGGGTTTGAACCCGTGATTTTGGGCATAGAAGCTTAGCTTGCTACCAACTACGTCACCGAAGCCGCTTATCAATTTTTCTACATTTTAAACATAAAAAAAACTATTTTAAAACTTATTATACCTATTAAAAACAAAAGCAAAAACTACTTTATGATTTTGAAAACCTAAAAACTCGGATTATAACTCCATTTTTAGCCTATTTTCAATTTTGAAAAAATAGGCTTATGAGATCACCTTTTGTCCGTGTGTGTATGTGTGAGGTGTGTGTGTGTGTGTGTCCCTAATAAAATCTAAACGACTGGAATGATTTCAATGAAACTCGGTAAGATCATAGCACCATTCTGGCCGACCTCGACCGTGCCCTTCAAATTTTATTCTGTCGCAACAATCCAACATGGTGGCTGTGCGAAATATTTCACCAGCATTCAGTATCTCCGAAACTATTACCGATATCACCCTGAAATTTTCTACGGCGATAAAGGGCACTACTAGAAGTTCACCTTGGAGACGTTCAAAAACCTGGTAAATACAAAAACAACATGGCGGCCAAGCGAAGTTGAGACTTTTAAATAGGTTTTTCTCGCTATTTAACAATCCAAACGTAATGAAACTTGGTACTGAAAATGTTTATATACATTGTAATGCACTGGCATCCAATTTCGTTCAATTGTTCACATAACCTCCAAATGGCGGCTGTGCAATATATTTCACTGGCATTCTATATCTCCGAAACCATTACAGATATCACCCTGAAATTTTGTACGATGATAAAAGGGCACTGTTACACGTATATCTATGTACTTTTCAAAAACCTGTAAAGTACAAAACGAACATGGCGGCCAAGCGAAGTTGAAACATTTTAATAGACCTTTCTCTTGATTTAACCATCTGAGCGCAGTGAAATGTGGTACAATAAATGATTATATATATTGTAATACAATGGCATCTAATTTAGTTAAATTGTTTACATAACCTCAAGATGGCGGCTGTGCGAAATTTTAATATTAGGTTTTTATTTCTTGTGTCGTAATCATGCGATCGAAGTGAAAGTTTGAATAATGAAGCTACGTATTATTTTTCCTTTAATGGTACCCAACTCTATGGCCTATACATAAAACAATCCAAAATGGCGAGCATCCGAAATATTTCGGCGGTTCTCAATAGCTACGAATCCTTTACAGCAATCAAACTGATTTTTTTTAATGTTCATAGAGGGTATGACCATAAATTCACCTATAGGTCTTTCAGTAACCTGGTGAGCGCAAATCCAACATGGCGGCGATGCGAAGTATAAATACTCAATTGGACGTTTCTCGTGATTTAATCATCCGAATGCAGTGAAACTTTGCACGTTAAATGATTTTACAAATATTCATCCATTGGCATCTAATTTGTTTCTATTGTTTTGATAACCACAAGTTGACAGCTGTGCGAAATTTTAAAATCTTGCTTTTACGTCTTGTGTCCTAATCATGCGATTGAAGTTTGAATAGCCTACCACACGTACACAATAATCTTCATTTAATAGTACATAAATAGAAATCTTTCCCGTCGATGATCTGAAATATTTAGACGGTTCTCAATATCTACGAATCTATCACAACAATCAAACTGAAATTTTGTATGTTGATAGAGGCAGTTGACAGGAGTAGAATATATGAAAATAGGCTGTATAGTTCTTCACGGAACTACTTGTTTGAATTGCATTTTATAAATTTTGGAATTCACCTTCTCATTTAATACCAAGTGTTTTCATTAATGGGCAGAGCAAGACAACATATTTTCTTTTTAAATGTACAGCGTCGACCTTACGTTACATGATCCTGGATGTTATTGTTGCTTTTGTTTTCCACTTGGTTTGTCACGATTCTGATTTACGGGCCGGAATTCCAGAGCTTAGAATTACAGATATTTTCCATCTGAGCTGTTACTTACTGTGGCGTAGTAAATTGCACCCGGCAGAACTGTCTTGTACAGTGCATTGAGAATTACCTCGCTCAGGCGGCAAGGAAGTGTGTCAGTGGCAAGGAAATCTACTCACAGGGTTGTGGGTGAATCTGATGTGTGTGAGAGGAAGATATAATATGAGATGGTCTGTGACATTCTACCGCCGTAATATATGCAGGGTTTAATTGAATGGAGAAGCACAACCATCAGGGGTAGCAGGAAGGAAGAAAGAAACAAAGAAAGCGAGGAAGGAAGGAAGGGAGGGAGGAAGGAAGGAAGAAAGGACGGTAGGGAGGGAGGGAGGGAGGATGAAAGGACGGAAGGGAGGGAGAGAGCAAGGGAGGAAGAAAGGAAGAATGGACGGATGGAAGGAAGGGCGGACGGGAGGAAGAAAGGAAGAATGGACGGAAGGGAGGGAGAGAGGAAGGGAGGAAGAAAGGAAGAATGGACGGAAGGGAGGGAGGGAGGAAGAAAGGAAGAAATGACGGATGGAAGGAAGGGCGGAAGGGAGGAAGAAAGGAAGAAAGGACGGAAGGGAAGGAGGGAGAGATGAAGGGAGGAAGAAAGGAAGAAAGGACGGAAGGGAGAGAGAGAGGAAGGGAGGAAGAAAGCAAGAATGGATGGAAGGGTGGGAGAGAGGAAGGGAGGGAGAAAGGAAGAATGGATGGAAGGAAGGGAGGGAGGGAGGAAGAAAGGAAGAATGGTCGGAAGGGAGGGAGAGAGGAAGGGAGGGAGAGAGGAAGGGAGGAAGAAAGGAAGAAAGGACGGATGGAAGGAAGGGCGGACGGGAGGAAGAAAGGAAGAAAGGAAGAATGGACGAAGGGAGGGAGGGAGGAAGAAAGGAAGAAAGGACGGATGGAACGAAGGGCGGACGGGAGGAAGAAAGGAAGAATGGTCGGAAGGGAGGGAGAGAGGAAGGGAGGAAGAAAGGAAGAAAGGACGGAAGGGTGGGAGAGAGGAAGGGAGGAAGAAAGGAAGAAAGGACGGATGGAAGGAAGGGCGGAAGGGAGAAAGAAAGGAAGAAAGGACGGAAGGGAGGGCGGGAGAGATGAAGGGAGGAAGAAAGGAAGAAAGGAAGATTGGACGGAAGGGAGGGAGAGAGGAAGGGAGGAAAAAAGGAAGAAAGGACGGATGGAAGGAAGGGCGGACAGGAGTAAGAAAAGAAGAAAGGAATGGTCGGAATGGAGGGAGAGAGGAAGGGAGGAAGAAAGAAAGAAAGAAAGAAAGAAAGAAAGAAAGGACGGAAGGGAGGGAGAGAGGATGGGAGGAAGAAAGGAAGAATGGACGGAAGGGTGGGAGGGAGGGAGGGAGGAAGAAAGGTAGAAATGACGGATGGAAGGAAGGGCGGAAGGGAGGAAGAAAGGACGGAAGGGAAGGGGGGATAGATGAAGGGAGGAAGAAAGGAAGAAAGGGCGGAAGGAAGGGAAGGAGGGAGGAAGAAAGAAAGAATGGACGGAAGGGAGGGAGAGAGGAAGGGAGGAAGAAAGGAAGAAAGGACGGATGGAAGGAAGGGCGGACGGGAGGAAGAAAGGAAGGGCGGAAAGAAGGGAGGGAATAATATTATTTCTGTTAATCCAAGAATTGGATTTTTGGGACCGCAATTGTTGTTGTAGCTTATTTTAGGGCCTGCGATATCGTTGTCATACATTCCCGTGTATTTGGGTGTGTGTGGAATATATTAGATCGTGTATAATGTACAAATAGTGCAAGACATGTAGATGGAAGTTAGAGAATTAAAATGTCTGATCTCCAGTGGGATTCGAACCCGAGTCCTCCGGCTTTTGACATCGGTGCTCTGTACACTCAGCTATAGAGGGACACACATTGCATTTCATTTAAGAAACTTCGTTCGAAATCCATCATATAAAATTTAATTTTAAAACTCCATCAATATAATAATAATCATAAAATTGCTATTAGTCTATTATTATTATTTATTTATTTAATCGATTGTTCCCCTTTAGGAGAGCGATTGAACTTGAATACATGATTTCATCTTCTGGCGTTTTCCCGCTTCTCTTCCCAAAATCTCTTCATCCTCTGAGAATGCTCCTTCTTCCGCTCAGCTGTCCACTTTCTTCCAGGCTGTCGTGCCGGTCTCTGATCAAACTTAACATTTTTGATTTTATTCCTGCACTCGGTGCGGTCCTCAAGGTTTTCAATGTTGACCTGTTGTAGGTCCCTCTGAACCTCTGTCAGCCACTCCGTGCCACCCTTACTCCGTGTTAAAACGTTGAGCAATTTCTTCGCCGTTCTGAAATTTTCCATCCTGAAAATGTGTGTATAAAACTGTACTCGGCGTTTTCTGATTACTTCCGTTATCGTGTGGATCTTTTGGTAGAGTTCGCTTTGAGGTCTCTTCATCCAAATACCGTTATTATTAACTGCCCCGTAAATCTTTCTGAGAATTTTTCTTTCCTGTTTTTCTATATCCTTAATTTTGGAATGACCGTCGATTACCATTGTTTCGGCCGTGTAAGTTGCTTCCGGAAGAATTACCGTTGTATAGTGCCTTAATTTTGCGACTAACGAGATGCACTTCTTGTTGTAGTGAGCCCACGTTAGCTTGGTGATTCTTTGTTCATTGGCGATTCGGTTTAGTCCCGAGGACTGTATGATTTCACCAAGGTGAATGGATGTGAGAATTTCGAATTGAAATGCCATGTCTTGTAGTTCGGATTCCACCTAAAAAGGGGGTCCCATGGCTCATGATCGCAAGATTAAAGGTCACGTAAAACTACAAACCCCCTTCTTCTCCTCCTCCTCTTGCTTCTTCTCTATCTCCTTCTTCTTCTCCTCTTTCTTCTCCTTCTCCTCCTCCTCTTGCTTCCTCTACTTCTCTATCTCCTTCTTCTTCTCTTTCTTCTCCTTCTCCTCCTCCTCTTGCTTCCTCTACTTCTCTATCTCCTTCTTCTTCTCTTTCTTCTCCTTCTCCTCCTCCTCTTGCTTCCTCTACTTCTCTATCTCCTTCTTCTTCTCCTCTTTCTTCTCCTTCTCCTCCTCCTCTTGGTTATTCTCTATCTCCTTCTTCTTCTCCTCTTTCTTCTCCTTCTCCTCCTCCTCTTGGTTATTCTCTATCTCCTTCTTCTCTTTCTTCTCCTTCTCCTCCTCCTCTTGGTTCTTCTCTATCTCCTTCTTCTTCTTCTCTTTCTTCTCCTCCTCCTCTTGGTTCTTCTCTATCCCCTTCTTCTTCTTCTTCTTCTCTTTCTTCTCCTTCTCCTCCTCCTCTTGGTTCTTCTCTATCTCCTTCTTCTTCTCTTTCTTCTCCTCCTCCTCCTCCTCTTGGTTCTTCTCTATCCCCTTATTCTTCTTCTCTTTCTTCTCCTCCTCCTCTTGGTTCTTTTCTATCCCCTTCTTCTTCTTCTTCTTCTCTTTCTTCTCCTCCTCCTCCTCTTGGTTCTTCTCTATCCCCTTCTTCTTCTTCTCTTTCTTCTCCTTCTCCTCCTCCTCTTGGTTCTTCTCTATCTCCTTCTTATTCTCTTTCTTCTCCTTCTCCCCCTCCTCTTGGTTCTTCTCTATCTCCTTCTTCTTCTTCTCTTTCTTCTCCTTCTCCTCCTCCTCTTGGTTCTTATCTATCTCCTTCTTCTCTTTCTTCTCCTCCTCCTCCTCTTGGTTCTTCTCTATATCCTTCTT